>JACEII010000027.1:3514156-3595457 GCA_014332785.1 Antheraea mylitta | reverse complement strand
ACACAACCCGAGACAAAGTGACGACACAGTCAGAGAAGGTACAAGCTCCATAATTATTTACATGTAAAGATTCCTTTGCAAGTTTCGAGTTAGTTAATTTTATTTTCGTTAAGTATGAGTTAGTATTTTATACAACACATTCCTAAGTGATAAAACGGACAGAGACCGTTTAAAACTCACTACCGTTACTCAGTGCCGAGCTAGTTAATTTTAAACTGTATGCTTTGAATTAGCGTTTTACATAACCTGAGAAAAACTAATAACATGGTTAAAGAACGTACGATTCTTGTGTACACATAGCAACTGCATTGGCTCTCAAATGCAAATGTAACAAACTGGAGCTAGACTTTCTACTTGAGATTTTTTTTTCTCGAACTTACTATGCTACTGATCTAGCAAGGTCTTAACAGGTTCACCGGACTACTACTACTTGAGAGTGATATAGTGACCCATAACATAAATATTCTCTTAACACCCATTATAGCATACTTTTATATTTAACAGATTAAAGGAAATGGTTGATTTGTTTTAGAAACCATTTAGATTATGTCTTACTTTAAAACTAGTCAATTATTCAGCAGAATTTTCCTAATAAAAATATTTATAGCGAACTCTTTATATGTAAAATATACTTTTACAATTTAATTAAATCATAAAAGCTTAGTACCGAGCTCAAAGGAGTAAAGTTTTTTACGGCATCGTAAAATATATCTATAATATTATGTATCAGAATTAAGCCTTTTTAGATATTGAAAGAAAAAACGCCATTGCCAACATAATACGTCAGCAAAACCGTAAATAATTTACCAAAAAAAACATTGCAATAAACTGGCTTTCTTTGTATCAGATCCTTAGTACATATTTTTCATAATTCACATAGGGATCCTAAGAGATTCCATGCGTTCTTACCTTTGTAGTGCCCGTTCTTGTTTTAGAAATATGTTTGTGTAATTCTTTATTCCTATATTCCATGTATATTTAAACGTATCAATTTAGCCAACGAATGAACGTATGATTCTTTTATGAATAGTTAATCGACCATTTAGGTAAAAACGTAGAAAGATCCCAAATAAAGAATAGATGAAAAGCATTTATATTTCTTTAGTTAGATATATTCTGACCTTTTAACATGTTGTATGCTTGATTAAAAAAAGGTGTGTCTAGTTCACACGAGGTAGAAGTGAAACTTAGTATTCTGATTAATTTTTAATAAGGTGAAACGAATACACGATGGATATGATAAGCATTAGTTTTCGGCATTATTTTAAAATAGTTTAATGTATGTTAACAATATTAACACAACAGAGAATAACTTTTAAAAGATTGCGATAGTCACTACGATTCAATAGAAGATAATTTCAACCTTTCTCTCTCTTTCTCCCTCTCTCCTTGTATATATTTCGAGTACATCAAGAATATACTATCTCATTCTATCACAACTTAAAACCTATATATATTTCTAGCTATATTAGTATAGCCTAGCATTTGCAAATTTGTAGCACTCTAAATAAAAAAAAAGGATATCGAATTTTGATTGTAATGACTCTTTACACAAGCACAGAATCGACTCTGAAGTGTACATATGGAACTTTGTGATGCAAATTGACTTTACATGCGTGAATACTGTATCTCATTAGCCTGAAAATAGCGAACTTTGTTGACACTCCGAAACCAGATTAGCTTACTAAAATGCGGAAAAATCTAAAGTATTATTTTCTATGGGAATGCAATACCAACAACTAGACCTCTATTAGAATGTGAAGTGTACTTTAATACATTTCTAAATAATAGGAGTATCATGTTACTAAAAACAAACTATTTGCATATTTTTTTTTTCGGAAACAAACACAGTTAATAACATTAAAGCTCGTCAATAACTCAGAACCGAATTACATGTAAAAAATACATATTAATTGAATTATATGACTCGCAAACGGATATATGTATAAATAGCTTAGCATAGTTGTATTTCGGTAAAGCTGTTAAGACCTTGCTAGGTCAATAGCGTAGTCAGTTCGAGAAAAGGCTTGGCATAGGTTCGCGATACGGACAACAGCCCAAACCGAGGTGTGCCGTGCACCCTTGACCTAGTTGTCAATATAAAATCAGCTGATTTCCTTAAGCACTCGCCTTAATAGTCTGGTAGCTGTAAAGGCCTTGCTAGGCCAATAGCGTAGTCAGTTCGAGAAAAAAAATTGTCAATAACTCCTAAACAAAAAAGTCGATCTGAACTGCCGATTGAAATGAGAACAATGTAACTGTGTATTTTTTTATTAATTATGGTATCAGTTATTTTAATTTCATAATTTGGTAAATTGTAATTAGTAATATCGCTGGTTTTAACATCTATTCGTACTCGGGGCAATAACTATATATGTACATAGTTTTGAATTACACAACAGTATAAGTGTTTGCACAGGCTCAATAAAATATATCATTTTTTTTCTTCTCGAACTAACTACGCTATTGACCAAGCAAAGTCTTAACAGCTTTACCGGAATACAATACCAATATTACATGTACTTAAGTTGTTATACTATGCGTCGCCAGGCTATGGCAAGCGTAATACGTCACGGACATGGTGAGGTCATCGGTGACGCGAATCCATAAATTTGTCTATTATCAAATATATTTTTTAAATTTTTATTGCAAAAATTATTCTACGTTTAAAAAAAAGTGTTGTGTCAAGGCGGGTCACAGTAAATCTACTTGGTTCGTTTTTATACGTTTTTAGGTACGTATTCTCGATTCATCACACTATGTCATCCATTTCCTACAGCCCACAGCTGTATCCGTACGAAAATAAAGCTACGAATTTTATGTGTCCGCATGACAACGAAACGAAAGCGAATTAAATACATTTATTTTAGGTTTCTTAATAAAACGGAATACAACACACGTTTAATGAACTGCAATCTTACTGTAGTATTTAATTAAGTGTTTTTATATATACTACTTGAACTTCATTTTTATATAAGTCGGTAGCTCTCCGTCTAACATATGTCAAAGGTTACATCTCCTTATCGAGAATTTACCGTTTTTCATCCAACATAGATGCTAGACAAAAACCTTGTATTTAAAATTTATAATATTTTTACCAGATGGTTCCCGAGACTTCTTCATTGTCTAAATTGTTTTATTTTCTAATAAAAATATAAATAATTAACCTAGATTAATTAAGGCCTGTCGTTTTTCTTTTTTCACTTGTAATTAAGGATATTACTACTCAATCCCTATAATACTTCTGCCTGTTTAAAGAAATCTTTCATCACTGTTATTAGTAGGTACTATTTAGTCCGTATAGAGAAGCGTAACGAAAATTCTGTACACTCTTTTATCTCTCAGTAAAAAGTCTTTTCAGATATTTCAGAGATTTTCCCGGAGAAGCAAATGATACGGCAATTTTATTTACCATGCCTTTTAAATAACATAATGATATATAACTTTAAATAACATAGTGTACAATCATCTGCCTGAATAAGAGTTTCTATTATTAAAAATATTAGAATTTGGTAATTACGTGAATATACCTCTTACAAATATATTAACAAAATTTACCTATACTATATATTAATATTATGAATAATATGTCACTTAATAATAATTATATATTACGCAATGATATCACAAAAAGGTACTACTGATTTTACGAATATTTTTATAATAAGCGTTGTTTAAGAATTGTTTTCTCCATTTTCTTGCATTGTCATCAAGTACTGTGTTCAAAATTCTTAATGCCTTGTTCATCGGTAACTTTGTTCATAATAAATTATAACATTTCATCGGATCATATATAAAGGAACGTGATAAAATAAATAAAAAACATACTCCCGAGTCAGTAGGATTTGTGTAAATATCGAATGATAAGTGATATCAGAAATGAAAAAAAAAAACCTTATAATTCCCATATACTTTATTGGAAATAGCTTGCGTTAATCATTCGACTATTTATGCCCCAATTATAAGTATTTATTATTTATTTATTTCATTAAACGAATAATAACTATTATTTTATATATCTTAGTGTACTTATTATATTATTTAATAAACATCCGTGTATTAGTATATATAAAATTCTTATTAAAAATGCATTATGCTACATATATAAATTCTTACCTGTACCGTAGTAGCACCAACACACGATGTCTTTTTTAACGCGACGTTTAATTGTATTTTATTCAGAATTAATATATAATCTACAATAATCAACAGGTAACACAGATATGAATATTCAACAATAGTTCTAAATATTTTATAAAGTTACAACAAGTGAGAGCATCGTATAATGTTACTGAAAGGATATTGTAACGTCGTCCGTAACAATAACACTTTTAGAAAGGCAAAAACTAACGTATGCAGGATACGTGAAATGAGCAAGGCGTAGTGAAGGCAGAGAGTAGGCATCACAGGTAGCACAACTTTTCTAACATGTAGATAAAATTAAAATAGAATAAAACTAAATGTAGTTAAGGATCGAGGACACTTAGAAGGAATTAAAACACGCGCGACGAAACTTCAACGAATTGAGTAATATTGTGGAAAGTGTGTTAGATTCAACAAGTGGTTTTACTTAGGCAGGCGTAGCGTCGTAAGGCGGTAGGACCTCGCGGCGGGAAAGCTCGCCCGCCAATGTCCCGAGCCGATGCCTGCCTCGACACCGCGCTACATTGCGCTTGTGTGCGCCTCTACAGCCTTTATTGTTACTTACATCTTAGTGTGAGTTTCAGGCTTGTAGATACGCGTTTTTCGGTATCACTGTGTGTGTACGGCCGTGACGGGTCTGGCGCACAGGTGAGCCCGGGCTGGCCCCCAGCCAGCTCGTCCCTAACCTATCTATAACGCTTTTACATTGAAATAGCTCGGTGAACAAGTTGCCTGCGTGCTATATTAGCAGACGTGGGTATTCCAACGGATTTAGCTATTGTTCGCTCCGTTGCAACGCTTTATGTTAAAACCCAAGCGGTCTCTGTCGGTTTAGAAAGGTTACATTCGTGGAGGCGCCTCGGCGAAAGTTTTGCGTGCCAACCCGAACCTTTGTACACATTTATTTAGTAGCTCTCCTTAACTGGAATTTCACGCATAACTCTCATAGCATTGTAGCGAATAATTTTATATTAATTTGGTTAGTTTAATTAAACAAGAGCATGTGTTAATTACATTGTAACGGATCTGTCAGTGAACGTGAAACCTTTTACTATAACTTTATTAGTAAACGAGTAATTAGTTTGATATCGAAACATGCTGTTACGGATTATATTATAATTAAGTTAAATGTCTAAGTAAAAAAAAAAATGCTCATGTTTAATATTTTTGTCACTATAATATTAATTCGTTAGATTGTCTCACAAATACTATTGTTATTCAAATATTAGTTATTGTTAATTGATGAATGGGATAAACTTTGAATATGAATCATCTGTTTGGGTGATATATTTAATTACGTTATTTATATGCATATGATTTTAAACCGTTGTCTGTTTTTATTTGCATTTAGAAATTTCGAAAGCCCTCTATAATATTTTTACATAATAATATTCGACTCATTGATTTATTTTTGTTAAACATTAAAAATAATATAATTTCTTATAAAAAGCTTACAATAACTAAACATGTTTTGTTGGAATTTTGTAATGTGTTTCTATTTTTCCAGTTTAACTGAAATCGCTACGCTCGTAGTTGCCAGTGCTACGATAATTTGATACTACAATAACATGTCTACAGAAAACCGTAGCACGCACAGTATTAAGTTTTTCCGGTCTTTGTTTATTATATTTTTATTTTATACTAGCCTCTGCTCGAGACTTGGTCCGCGTAGTAAAAGTTACATTGGGCTAACACTAACACGCAGCGGAGGCTCTGAAGAGGAAAAAGATCCCGATTTTGAAATATTTTTCATTGGTGCTCCGCTCCTATTAATCTTTGTGTGATAATTTAGTGGTTGTAATTTATTGTGATAGTCTATAACCTTCCTTGAAAAAATAAGCTATATAACACTGAAAAATTTTTCAAATCGGACCAGTAGTTCCTAAAATTACCCCTTACAACTTCACAAACTTTAGCTCTTTATAATATTAGTATAGAAGTATAGATATTTAGTATACCAACATAAATATTACACATATATAAAATCATATATAGTCCGTTAAAACATAAAATGTAATTAATAATTACGATCACAGGCATAAATGACATTAGTAGACAAACATACTAATTGAGATTAGAAACTATATACACAGGATAAACAATTAATTTATACAGGTACTCCGTCAAATCTAGACATACGGTAGCGTGTCAAACCAAGTTCAAGATAACAAAATGGTGAGCGCGCGCTACCATTATTATACGAATCATTTGGAGCCACTTTTCACGCTATCATATCTCAAAAACTATTTCACATATACATATCAAACTTGGCTTAAGTATAGAGACTTTCAAATGTATATGTGCTCTAATTTTATAATTCGTATATTCGAACTAACTAAGTCAGACCTTGAGCTACAACATTATCGGAAGTTATAAGCAGAAATAAATAAGCAACATATTTTATGTTTATACAACATATTTCAGGACTGACCATTGAACTTGGGTATTAAGATCTGACTACTTTTGTCGTTGGAGTCAACAACCAAAGCGTGTCATATATTATATATATATATTGAACTTGGCTCTCATTTTACATTTATGATTTTGATGTGATTATATTTTTAAGCAAGTGCTGCTTGAATAATTATCGAATAAATCGTTATTTTTTATTTTTTGTTTACTTAATATAAATAATGATGTCCTTTAGTTAGCATTTTTCTTAATAAATCTTCAGATCATTGTTTTTTTACTGCAGTAGCTTTCCTAGCCCTTTGCAACTCCGTTGTAGAACTTCGCTTTAAGACTCCCCTAAAGAGGCTTCGCGACCCCTACTTTGAAAAACACTGCACTAGACAACCGCAATTTTTGCGGTCGTGCCGAAAACATCATTGATGACGTCATAACATACGCTCACGCGAAGCTCACGACGCCTCACATACAGACAGTATGTGAGTCGACGTGAGCGTTGACAAATTTGGTGGGATTTTCAATAAAGATGGTGACCGAATGTCATTATTTGATACGGTAAAGAATATTTATATTAAATAACATATTGTACTGAACTACATAAATGAAATATAAAATAAAATATGTTAATTTACTTATACATAAACGAACAGAAAAGAGGACATACAAAAATATTAAAACTGTATATACTACGAATTTGCGTAGACAAGATTTTTCGTAGCATCAAATAATAGTAGTTACTACGATCGCTACGATTTCATCGAAATTGCGAAAACGAAAACACTATTCAAAATCCAAGAGAATAATATATTCATAGGTTTTATAGGAAATTGTATACTTGTTATGCTTAAAAAATTATTTAACTAGTCGAACATTATTATGTAATAATTAATATCAAAGAGTTCTAAGTTTCCCAAATGAAAATAAAAACAGACAACTACTTAAAAATTATGCATATTTCATTAAATAGTATAAAACAAGCTCAAATCAATAATTACGTCGCATATTAAGTTGATACACAAATAACAAAATATTGTATTGTTTTTGCAATGGTCGTTTTGTAAATAGCTTAATAGAAAAGATGTTTGATTAAATTTCCTTTTATTACTTTAATGAGGCTGTATTATTTATTTTCTAAGCTCTTATAAACATAAACATTTACATATTGGGTACTGATATTGCATGAAATGAACTTTTGAAACAGAAATCATCTTTTGTAGCGTACCTAAGTTATTCTACTGAATCCAAATTACGTAATATTTAGTAAGCTGATTAATAAAATTATTATATTGTCATTATGGAAAGTTTATTTTCATGCAATTGGAAATAATTTATTTAGTTACAAAGGATTGACAGTAACAAGATTGATATAGGTTATTGACAGTTTTGGGTAACGGTAAGTTAATAATTATTAACAGTTAAGCAATCATCAAGATATGTTAGTTATAAGTAATTACTTGAATACAATATAATATACAAAGCAACAATAATGAAAAAAAAAAAACAGAATTTCAAATAACATATGAAAATCAAAAACAAAACGTGTTAACATTTAGATTTTTGAAAGAATTAACTTTATTGAAATTATACTTCTTTTGGCGCGTTAGGGAAAAATGATGAGAGTAAATTTGTAAGAAGCGCGCGCACAACGTCACGAAAATATGACAGCCTGCAGTTATTAGGATGCGCGTGCACACCGTTGCGAAAAACCGACACTCTGAAGTTAGCTATAGTCAACATTTTGTTTCTTTGTATTAAAACTTTTAATTTAAAAATACGTTTTACAAACATAGAATAAGGCGAAAGATAAAATTAAAAAAAAAATCTTATTACGCCAAAGAAGTATAGCATCTAACGCGTGTACATAAGTATACACACACATTCTTTTTTTTTTAAGAAACGGGATTGGATATCTATGTAAACTAAATATTAGATTAATACTAAATTAATATAAAAAAAATCATCATTGTCAAATACATTTATTAAAAAGCTTATATATACAAGTACGATCCTTCCATCTTTCAATCTCTTGCAATACGGAGTGAATTTCTTAACCTTTCTTAATTGAGCTAGAGCATATTCGTTGTCAACTGTAATTCTTGTTCTATGTGGACTGATTCTTTATCGAATTATACTTGATCAGAAGACATTTCACTCGAAGATATATTGTTTTATGTATTCTATTTATCACCAAGTCAATGTGATGAAGTTGCACTATGACGCAATGTAGTCCACATAGATGAAATAAAAATATCCAAGTCGATAGCTAGGGATCGTAGTCCAGTGAAGCTGTTACGGCCTTATTAGCAAATAGCGTAGTCAGTTCAAAAAAAGTTACAGCTCTATGTACATACTACAATGAGTTCATTTTGCAAAAGGAAAATATAGTAGGTATAGCAGGTACATAGGTACTACGAGAAATGTATTTGCGGTACCCTTGACTTTTGAGGGACCCCTTTCAAGAATTATTGCATTAGCTCATTTCGCACAGTATCAGAACGTTTGATACGCTTTGTGGAGCAGTTATAATAAGAGTATTGCTAATTTTGCTTAAGGACTTATGTGTGATGAGCATGAATGTTGTATTTAGCTTGCATAATCTCTTTTTTCTTTGTTGTATGCATTAGTACAAACTATGATTAGTTTAGCATTTTATGTGTTTTATTTTTTAGATTTTTTTCTGTTATTTGTATGTTTATATAGTATATCTTTTATTTTTTATATGCGATTGGTGGTAAACAAATACGCTTATCACTTGGTGGTAAGTAATTACCGTCGCCTATGGTCACCTATGACACGAGGAGTGTCACGAGTTTGAGAAGAGAGTGACCTCTTTTCTTGGTTTGTATATTATTTTGGTACGTAAATACCACCGCTGGGAGGTAATATATATATACGGATATTTTATAATATGAGTACCTAACTATTGCCCTTGATTATCCATGAAAACGGACACTTACAGGTTACAAAACAAGAAGCCCTAAAACAAAATACTATATGAACCTAATATATCAATCTTCATGTATAACGCAGTTGATATTTATTACACACTGGTCTCTGCCCACGACTTCGTCCGCGATGAATAATCACTTTGGGCTAAAGCTAACACGCAGCGGAAGCTCTCAAGTGGAAAAAAAAACGATTTTGAAACATTCTTCATAGCTGTCCCGCTCCTATTGATCTTAGCCTGATGATATAAAGCCTATAGTCTTCCTTGATAAATGAGCTATATAACACTAAAAGATTTATTCAAACCCGACCAGTAGTTCCTAAAATTATCCCCTACAACGTAACAATGTCACAAACTTTACCTCTTTATAATATCTATATATGAATACGTGAAGCAAATAATTTGCACCCCTTTTTAAGGTAACTCTGAACGTATGAACTTGAAATTTGGCATAGTTAAAGTTTATATGGCGGAAAAGTACAGAAAGCTATTTATTTTATATAAAATGCATTAGAAGTACATTAAAGTAATTAAAATATGCATTACTTACACTACTGCTTGAATTTTACACAACATATACACACATGTAACTAAAAAATACATTTTGACAGCCGTCACGTCAATAACGAACTTCAAAAAAGGTTGCGAAGGAGGTTGCAATTCTCGACTGTATGTATTTTTTTACTCTTACGTTCCAATTACCTATTTTCATCCTACATTCAACAATGATATTATAACATATAACTATTATTACAATATTTATAACACGACTTATGTTCCACACCTTACATACTCTTTCAATTTAACTGGCAATTGCAGGTTAATTTAACAATAATATAATAATTTTAACATGAATAACGTTGCAAGCCTTATATGCTCTTTGAAATCAATTGGTCAGATTGTAGGTTAATTTTATAATAATATGATATGTAAATTCATAATATATAACAAATAAATAATTAATTGATAAACAATTTATCTTTAGTACATTTATAGAATCACTGAAATAATTATGCTCTTTGGTTTTATTGGATGTCAAAATTTTAAAGTGATGGAGTGCTTTTACTTCATGTTGTCATAAAAGTAAAGCAATATACCTAAAGTCAAATTCAATATTATAATGTTTAGTATTTTTATTCAAATGATGATTTAATAAAAAAATGGGCCAAATAATATTTTGTATAATCAGAATAAGGACTTTGTTCATAAAAGTAATCCATGCTTTAGACCTCCGCGGTTACAATACTGCAGTTCAACCTGATGTAGCAACTAAAATGAATTTATTTTCAATAGCTAATGGTAGTATTAAAAGTATCTTTGTCGTGGCTTCATCATTTGAATGTATTGTGCATCCATTACTTTTCCAAACGATGATACTGGGCGTACCACTATTACTCATAATGAATAGACTACATTTAATTCAATATCACGCAGAAATACCACCCACTCATGGTGTCGTGTAAAATTAATTGAAAATTGTGTCATGGGTTGCGATAAATTTCTTTATTTTCGTAAAGTTATATTTACTTAGAATTTGAGAGCTTTACCACCTGGTTTTTGTGTCAAATTTTGTGATTATTTTAAATGTTTATATAATTCAAGATCATGGCAAATGGCATGTAACTGAGTAGCCATGATGAAAACCTTCGAGTGTAGAAGATATACCTTTTGACAAAAGAACCCTAATAAAGTTCAAAGTTTAAAAAAACAATGGACTATGGTCGACTGTCAACCACTGGGCGCCCACTAATTAGTACAGATTAATTTGTGCTAAACTACGTCCAGTCAGAAACTCTTCAATGACTGATTTTTCACATAGCTTATTATTACTTTTCATTATCGGTTAAGTGAAAAACTATGTACTATTTTGTCATTTTGTAACACTAATATTATTCTATTACACTTATCTGCTTTAAAACCTCATCTGAAAACCAGTAGATGGTGTTGTTATGTAAAATCCTCTCTAATCTTTTTTCTCCTAGTGTAAAATATTAGTTTAAACGTTAATAGCGTTTTATTTTTTTATAGATTTCTCCGCCTATTTTATTGCTTTTATACATAGAATTTCAAATGCCCTAAATAAATATACAATAACTAAAATTACGTGGATGTTATTTATATGTTGCCGTATTTTTATTTCTTCAGAATGATAACATAACAATGACCTTAAAAACAGTACAATTTTTTTTTCGATAATTGTTCTATTTTAATGTTATGGTACATAAAATTACAAGACTGCGCAAAATAAGAATAACTCGTTTCAGTGCCATCTATCAAAAACTGTCCGAAAAAATCAATGGGCACAATTTTTTTAAAAGATTGAATCATCAGAATACATTGTATTTATAATACAAAATAATGATCTGCTTAATAATAGTAATAAGAATCTTTCTGTTTCATACAATAAAAAATAAGTCTCAATCACGTATAATGTAGTCCGGTGAAGCTGTTAAGACCTTGCTAGGTCAATAACGTAGTCAGTTCGAGAAAAAAAAAAAGTCTCAAGTAAAATTGGCGAGAGTTAATATGTCACTCTTACATTGTATTCCCTAATGCTAAAATAAATAAATAAAAGAAATATCGTGATATCTAAGAATGTTTAATCATTTACGGTGCTAGTTTGTTGCTATAATATTTAACTCTGTATAATTTATTATACATTACCAGTCGCATAAGGTAAAATGGTTTTACTGGCAACTACGCTTTTAGTTATCATCGACAGAGTTGTCAGCTTAGCGAATTTATAACTAAATTAAGCGAGATTAATGCACCATTTTGTTCATATTTACAAGTTAAAATAATATTTTTTTCTGTCCATTTTAAAGTCGGGTGCGTGTATACAATAATATCTGATATGATTTTATCCATAGAATTAGCGTGGGCCATTTCTGCACTTACACTTATTTCTTTGTATTATTTATAAGCTCTACAATTGTATTTTCTATCGTTTCATATATGCGTATTTTAATGAATATGTAGTTTTTGACAGTCAAACTACTTTGATAATTTCTATCAAACAGGCATATGTTTTTCTTTAGAGGGTGGAAATATAGATGGGATAGGAATTGAAGAGTACCAGAATTTCTTTTGAAGTAAATTGATTTTATATACATATATTCTATTTAGATACATCGTCGTGGTATTCCTCTGTTTCGGTGTATTTAAGCATATCTGCCACTTTTCTGTGTGTTACATGAAAGTTAAGGCAGTGATAAAAACTACCAACAAAAGTGGAAATTCGAAACAATGGAATAATTGTTTTCTTTTTTGAATTTTTAAATCAATTAAAATCTGAATTATTTAAATGTCATTATCTGTAAATTGAAATTATTAACATTAGTCGGGTTTCACATGCATTGGCAATTCGAGCAATAAATATGTAATATATATTTTATTAATTAATCAAACATATGGTGGACTACAGATGCTCAATAAAAAATGTCAATATTTTATGTACCCAGGCTCCTATTCTATACATCGTTTGTCTGGCGCAAACGCAATTCATCATGATCATATCGATGTCAAGGGAGACACGAACCCATTTGTTTTCTTCTATCAAAAATCGCTCAAAGTGATTTAAGAGATTTCTACTCAACATCCCTAAAAAACGGGAATAATCCTGAAATAAAACTTCGTAATTATCTTTAATTTTGATAATCGTCTATATCTTAAGAGGTATGGATAAAGTGTTTGTACAGTCTTAACACGAAATTTAGGATTGTCTGTACCGTCAGAACACATTGAAACGATACCTTATAGTCTTCTAAAGTATGTGTGAGAGTAAGAGTAATCCATCATCAGATTCAGAATGTTGAGTTTTAAGTACTTAATAATTAAGTCGATTCTTTTTGATAGATTGATTTTAGACTTTAAGGGGTTCAAACAACACCTAGCGGACCCACGCTAACCTCACTTGCTCGTGGTGTACCCTGCTGGACAACAGACGAGGCTCTGGCGAATGTGATCCCCATCAGGGTTTTGAAGGTCAGACGGCAGTCGCTTCTCGTAATATCACAAACCTGTCATATTTTATGGATAAGTTATGAAAAGAATTTTGAGTGCTGTGGCTAGGGTGTCGCCGTATAACGACGTGGAGGCACATCGACCTACACCTGCGACACGGCTAAAGACGCAAGTACTCAAAAAGAAACTCCGCTTTGCCACTTGGAACATAGGTTCCCTTACTGCCTACCACCGAGAACTGGCAGACGTACTAACGAGACGCCGAGTGCATGTTGCATTCCTACAAGAAACGCGTTGGAAAGGGAATAAATCTCGAGACATCGGTCAGGGTTACAAACTGATCTACTCCGGTTCTCAAGAATGTCGTAGCGGTGGTACTGTCTGAAGACTTTCAGCAAGGCCTCCTTGAAGTTGACAGAAGAAGCGACCGACTTATTCGGTGGAATGAGAGGGTGCAAGAGGCGATCCGGAAGAAGAAAACGCGCTTCAAGAAGTGGCAAGAAACCGGTTCTCCTGAAGACCATAAAGCGTATAAAACAGCTAAATATGCCGCCATGCGAGTTGTCGCCAAAGCCCGATATGATAAATTGTCACCATTATATAACACTTTGGAGGTCAAAGAGGGCCAAAAATGCATTTTTCGTTTGGCAAAGGCTCGCGAGAAAGCAACGCAGGATATAACCAAATGTCGTTGTCTGAAGACCTTAGATGGCACCCTTGTTTGCGACGCAGTTATGGTGAAGGATAGGAGACGGAGCTACTTCAGTGAGTTACTAAACTCACAATGCGTAAATATTGCCCCACCAGAACTGTCTCCTAATCTCGGGCTTGTTGCCTTCATATCGTCTGACGATGTACTACGTTGTCTCTGCAGCATGAAAACTCGAAAAGCTGTGGGCCCAGATGATTTACCGATTGAAGCGTGGAAAGCGATGAGACCTTATGGTGTGACTATACCCACTGACATTTTTAACCGCATACTCACTATTCGCAGTATGCCTGTTTGAGATCTAGTATCATCACTCCAATTTACAAAGGTAAAGGTAGTATACAGGATTGTCGTAGCTACCGAGGTGTTAAGATCATGTGTCATACGATGAAGCTCTTCGACCGCATAATCGATGCCAGGCTCCGGAAAGAGTGCGTTGTCACGGAGTGTCAGTATGAGTTCGCCCTGGCTATGGCACCATAGACCCTATCTTTGCCCTTAGAATGCTGGCCGAGGCATACAGGGAGAGAAATAAGCCATTGTATATGGCTTTTCTGGAACTGCAAAAGGCCTTCGACTGTGTGCCACGTCCAGTAATTTGGTGGGCTTTGAAGGAGAAAAACGTGCCACAAACCTATATTGACATTATCCGAGACATTGTACCACAATCCAAAATCCGTAGTGACGACCGCCGTTGGAGTTACTCGCCCATTCCCAATAACAGTTGGTGTCCACCAAGGCTCAGCTCTGAACCCTTTTCTGTTCAGTAATGTTTGACGTAATCTCGGTAAAGGTCCACGAACTATCTCCGTGGCTAATGATTTATGCCGACGACATTACGCTGATAGACGAGAATAAGCAGAGACTGGAGGACAAAGTAAACCAGTGGAATGAGGCACTAGAGAACGGTGGCCTAACACTCAATTTTGTGAAGACCGAGTACATGGGTTGTAGTAGCACGGACTCCGAATCCCTAAAAATTGGTAATGAAAGCGTTGCGAAGACCAGCAGCTTCAAGTACCTAGGGTCTGTGATACACGAGTCCGGGTCAATCGATCACGACGTCCAATCTCGAGTTGGCGCCGTTTGGGCGAAATAGCGAGAAGTCACTGGCGTTCTATGTGATCAACGGATACCGGTGAAGTTAAAAGGCCTGGAATACAAGTGCACCATCTGTCCGGTCTTGTTGTATGGCAGCGAAACGTGGCCGGTCCTAGGCAGATATGTCCAAGAGCTACACGTCACTGAGATACAGATGAATGTGTGGCGTTACGCGATTCGATTGCAGTCGTAACGAACACATCCGTGGTAGCGTTGGAGTCCAGAACATCGCAGACAAGCTGCAGGAGAGTCGACTCCGTTGGTACGACCACATAAGTCGCACACCGCCAGACTACATCGGAAATAGATGCTTCAGCATAGTCATGCTGAAGTCACAAGGTCCGAGGTCTTGCGGCAGGCCCAAAAAACGCTGGTTGGACGTGGCGACGGCGGGCTTAAGGGATAATAACCTCACACATAAGGATGCCGAAGACCGGGCAAAGTGGAGGAAGTCTATTAGGAAAGCGGACCTTGGCCTACTAAGCGGACTAAGCGGACTTGGCGAACTAAGCCGGGAAAACGCTAGGAAGAAGAAGAGATTTTAGACTTCACATTGTATTGCAAGTTATGTGTTTACTTTTGACAACAAAAAAACTGGCATTTGAAGATTTATTCCATAGTAGCATAAGGTTTTGGAAACAAAAAATAAAATGAGAGTATTAAAAAATACATCGAAATATAAGTACCTGAAATGAGACACGGAAATAAACAGTTGGTTAAAGATTGAGTACTAGTATTTATTAATATTATTATTTGTAAACATATAGAAATGTTTCTTTGGCTCAAATAAGTTTGTCAGAATAACAACAAGGAAGGGTTGTTTTTTTCATGTAATAACATTTGTAATATAGCTTTACTAAGATGGTTATTCATTTTAACATAAATCTGATTATATTTTGGTTTCTAATCGTTTAAAATATAATACTAGTTAAACAGTTAATATTTGTGTACAAAATCATACATTAATAAATGTTTATAATTTTTTGTGTGTTTTACAACTACTTAATTTGTTTGACCAAAAGTAAGGACTTATCAACCTTTTGTCTAGCGAAATTTGTTATATTATAGATGGTAACACTGAATGTCAGCCGTCATTCTCATTCGGTGTTCGGTGGACGTAGTGTAAGTTCGCTTTCAGTCGATTCGAAATCTAGGTTTTATAGATATATATGATATTCATGTAATTTTATTTATGAAATGGCATTACTTTTATCAGTGCCTTGTCGACTGTAAAGACCAGTGCACGATACAAGCAAAATTGCTTTCAATTTAGTGTTTGACAATAACATGGCCTTTGTTAACATCAAAAAGCAATATCTAGCTTTTGGAATGTTAGTTTTCATTTTATTGTTCTTATTTAATAATAAACCAGCGATTCAATGTCAGTTCGCTTCGGAAATACCGACTTATTTACCAACAATATATGCGATCACACCGACTTATGCCAGAATAACGCAGAAAGCGGATCTTACAAGGTATTTGTTTACTCTCATTCAATCAGCTCTTGTTTTCTCTTGTAGCTACATTATGTGTATAATCTTCTTTTAAAATCTTATTTTAAAAATGGTATGACTTAAAAAAAGTATAAGATCTTCTTCAGTTACAATAAATAGGTTTATGGTATTTAATAGTAAAAATAAGTCATAAAACACAGTGCTTCAACAGTACATTTCGTGCTGTAGTTGAGATAAATGTGAATAAAGAAAGTTATAAACTTACTAAATAATTCACTATAATTATGTGTTTTTTGTTAATTGAAATAAATGCATATGTATGGACTCTCTAATATAAAATGGTGTCAGTCCCATTTTAAAAGTATTGAATTTAGGTCATACTAAGCAATCATACTAATTGTATGGAACTCTACTTTGATTGAGTAGAATGTGTATCACTTAACAGTTTCATAACAAAATAATAAAAAAAATTTGATGTTTTAAATTGATTGACAGATTGACTGAGCAATTTATTGACTTCAGAGAACCCTGAAAGTAACTTTTATCAGAGATAATAGAATAGATGAATGAATAAATAAATAAATAAATATAATACTCTAAAGACTGAAAAAGGGGCGAATGACTTGTTTCAAAAATGATATCTGTGTAAAAGCTTTGAATACTGAATGTAAAACATGTAAGAAATAGATTATAATGAATGGAACAAATACAATTATACATATATAATTTATATGCTTCAGATATTCTTTGAATTGAAATATTGAAATTAAATATAATTAATATGTAAGTTATAATAAATAAAATTTGAGGTATTCTCAACAAGTTTTAAATTTCTAGAGTCAACTTTGAATTGCTGTATACCATATGGGTCCTGAGAGGGACATTAGAGTATGACCACCATTTTTAAAAACAATCTATTCATAAAAAAAAAGTTTCAAGAAACTTGTTCTTTATTGTATGTTTTACTACAAATAAACAGGCGGGTCATCTGATGTTAAGTGATCACCACCGTCCATAGATACTAGCAACACCTGGGGAGATGCAAGTGCATTGCCAGCCTGTGTTTGGTAGGAGAATTGAGAAAGGGGAATGAGGAAAGAAGAGGGGAGGGGAAGGGAGGCGGGTCTCCGATGCTCTTACTGACTGAATGAAACGCAACAATGTTAGGTAGGTGGTAGAGCCCCGCTAAAGCTATTTTTGGTCTCAGCATGAATGGGTCGGCTCCTCTGGGGTAGTACCACCCCTCTCACAGATAACCAACATGAAATAACAGTGCTTGCATTGTTGTGTTTCGTTCGGTCAGTGAGAGAGCCGGAGGCCCATGTCCCTTCCTCTTTCCTTCTTTCCCTTTTCTTCCCCTCCCCCTTCTCCCATATACAAGCTGGCAACGTACTTTCGACGTCCCTGATATCGCTAGTGTCTATAGACGGTGGTAATCACGTGAACCACCAGTACGTTTGCCTCCTTTGATATAAAAAAAAGCACTGTTACTTCATGTCGGTTGTCTGTAAGAGGGTGGTATTACCCCGAGCGAGCTGACCTATTCATGCTGACACCAATAATAGCTTCAGCATGGCTCTACCACCTACAAAACATTACTACCTTTCATATAATGATCCACCTTATATTCTAGCCTCTTGATGTTAGAGATAGACTTGGTGCTTGAACATGTAGTCCCAATAACTCGGTCTGAATACAAATTAATTACCTTCGTTTTCAAATTACATTTTTTAATCGGTCTCCTTCGTTTCTGACACTATCTGACACAGACACCGCACACTATCAAAGAGTGTCTGTACCTACATGACATTGGTGGACTTATGTACTGCTTACACACAACACCCTAAATTAAATAAGAAATTAGTAATGTAGATTTACTGGGCCGAAACTCCGCATATGATTGCTAAATTGTTATTATTTATAGTTTCTAAACTAAATAATTGAATGTAATAAAAGTAGTATAATTTCTTGTCATACCAGGTTATCTCAAACTTTGATGCTAGTGAAAGATTTCCACTGGATTGTTGTTGAGGATGCTGACGCAAAGACCAAACTGGTGGAGAATCTTCTGAGAGAATCTAATTTGAAGTACACTCATCTTTTTGCTAAAACTCACAAAACTAAACAGTCTACGGTATGTTGATTACATTTTTAGTAAATAAATATGTTGAATAACTTTCATAGTGCTTACTTTAAAATGTTGGAATATACTGTGTAAAGTCCATTTAATGACAAACTTGACTTTGTTCAGTTTAAATATATTGATTTTTATTATCTCCATTTATAGGAAAGTCTCAATAACACCATCAATTATGCAGTAGTTAAATGTCTCTCTATGGAACTTACACTCTATTATCATTTTTACATAGGAGTAAGTTTCTAGTATCCTGTTCCTAGATGTAATTGGATATTAAATACCATTACAATTCAATGGTACTATTGAAAAATTTACAACACAAAATACTATTTGAAACCATTGATATATAAAAACTCAAGATACACATTCTCGAATAAAAGTAACTTTCAAAATGATCCCCAAAAACTCACTGATATATTGTTAGTGGTTTTATAGTTATACCTTAAACTTCTGTTTTTGCAAATTCAACCTTACACAAATTATTTAAAGTTGTTTTTACAAAGCAGTGCACTATTTGAAATGAGCTCAGAATTCTCAATTGTGCACTCATTCTATACAGGCAGGTTTGAGATTTGAGACACTACATCTCGGGTTTTTATGTATCAATGTTTGAAACAAACTTCTTATATATTTAAACATATGCAAAGATTGCAATACTAATAACAGTTTTCATAGAAATATTTTTGTGTTAAAATGTTTACTTCTGTGAAATTTTACAGTGTAGCAAAATTAACTTAATTTATTTTCTAATTATAGAAATAAAATCTGTTCCATATTGTTCTTAGAAATTTATTAATAGTTATAGATAGATTTTAGTTTAAAAATTTACTGTCATTTTCAAATCGTGACATAGTATAAGTAAAGTAATAACATGAGGTATTAACTTGAAGCACTATAAAATATGGTGTGTAAAATTTATGACTAAATCATTTATAGCAAATAATAAAATTTCAAAATAGTCACGATTGGAGTTTATTAAAATTATTAACTGTTCAAAATATAGATTAAATCGAAGTACTATAAAATATAGTGTACAACATTGATAACAACAAGCTTTCATGGGAATAATAAAATTTCAAAAAGATGCATTTCTGGTTTATTATATAAAAGCTGGCTTAGTGCACGCTATCCTGGCCTGATCATAAAAAAAAACCATGACTAATGATATATTTAAATCTTGCTCATGAATCAATTCATCTATTAGTGAAAACCATATGAAAATCCATTCAGTAGTTTTTTAAGTTTATTACGTACAGACAGATGTGGCAGAGGACTTTGTTTTATAATACGATGTGATTAATTGTTCCAAAAATAGGTTAAGTGGTTTGACATTCATCTATACTAATTTTATAAAGAGGTAAAGTTTGTGAGGTTTTGACATTGTAGGGTGTAATCTAAAGAACTACTGGACCGATTTGAATAATTCTTTCAGTGTTATTTAGCTCATTTACCGAGAATGGTTATAGGCTATATATAATATATCACGTCATATATCATCACGCTAAGGCCAACAGGAACGAAGCACAGATGAAAAATGTTTCAAAATTGAGATGTTTTTTTTTTCCTTTTGAGAGTTCCTGCTGCGTGTTAGTGCCCAGACTAACTATTACTACGTGAACGAAGTTGCGGGCATAGGCTAGTATTTGATAAACTTGTAACAAAATTAATTGAAATCAATGTTCTGTCAAACACTGTAAATGAGCATGATTGTCCATTGCTTGAACATATACATAAATATTGATGGGTTTGATTAACCTTTCAGAATTTTTAAGAATAAAATTGACAAGTTTGTTACATTATTGTTTTTCTTTTATATTTTGAAACAATTTTGAGTTATCTTAAATAATCATTTTCTCTTACCAATTAGCGCTATATTCATTTTCATTTTACAATTGTACCAATAGATAATAATTAATACAGTTTAAAAATACATAGTTATAAAATTTTATTTTCAATATGAGATACTATGTTTGTTAAAACAATATGTTATTTAAAATAGAGTTGTTACGGATAACATAGTTTTGCTTATAAATTGTAAATTTCAGGTGATGAATGTCAATGTATGCCTGTTTAAAACAAAGTTATTCAACACTACTTGGTATTGTGTATGGAGATTCATTTTTAAAGTTTTTGGGTTAAGAATAATTAGACTGAATATCTAACATTTTAATATACTTACTCTATTTTTCTATTCAATTAAGTTTTATGAATATTGTATTTCTATTATATATAAAATGGAAAGTAATATTGATTTTATATTATCATAACATCTGCACAATTATTTTGTGAATTCATTTGTTTGATTATCTAACTGATCTTTTATCATACCTATTACATGAAAAGCTAATCAAAATATTGCAAAATTTTGTGGTTGTATTTCATAATATATCTATGTATTCAAATAATATATTAGTATTTATTCTAGATATAGGTTGTCTTTAAACTATTAATACTATTCAAAATTGAAATTATTAAAAGGAATAGGTTAATTATATTGGAAAAATATTATTAACTAACGGGTATTTTAAGCTATTTATAACTAAAATAAAATATATAATATACCGTCTTTAAACATACTATATTTCGTAAATATTGATATACTCCAACTTGTAATATTTTTATTATAATTAATTCTTGAAATTTCAAGTAATCCAATAACTAATTAAAATGTGTTGTTACGTTTTTCTAAGATGCGAGTTGGAATGCGATCATTTTTTTTATATATATATTTTGCTTTGCTGTACAAAGATATAAAAGGTTTCTAATATACACTTCGCATTTAAAATTCACATTTTAAAACTATGATAGCATGTTTAAAGGCTTTTAATGTAAAATTAACCCTATGGATTTTATTGTGTTCGAGTAGAACTTAATACTAAACTTGTATATATGTAATTTTAATATATGTAAGTAATTATTTCATTATTAAATAATATAGGCGAGTGGTGTAGAGCAAAGAAATGCAGCTTTGGATTGGTTTCGGAAATATTTAGCAGAAGCTGAGGACAAGAAGGGAGTGGTATACTTCATGGATGACGATAATACATACTCATTGAAGGTTTTTGATGAAGTAAGTTATGTTACCTTAATATTACTATGGCATTTTATTATATTTTTTTCCAAACATGTTTCTGAAAGAAGATCATTTGGAATTGGCAATGTAAACGGAGAGAGGTGTGTTCCCAATTTGATACAATTCGGTACTCACTCCTTTGACGTGTTGCCTGAGCATAATATTAAAGATAATTCATTATTGATTAATTAGATAATTATTTTTTTTTCCGGGATAATGAAAAAATGTACACATAAAACTGTAACCTAATGCGAAAAGGGCCAATCATATGTAATGTTTTTTACACTCTGTCGGTGTTATTACAAAAAGTTAAATACGTATTAAATACATTCTTTAAAAAGGTTTTGTACTAAACGCACCGCGGTCGCCCGGGGCAAGTTCTAGCTATTCTTTTTTCGCAAGTCTAACCTAACCTAACCAAAGCGAGACAAAAGAGCAAGATGAGGAACATTAAGCGAGCGTGGTGCATTTAAAACGTAACCTTTTTAAAGCAAGTATTCAATACGTATTTAATCTTTTTGTAATAACACCGTAGAGGTTTTAAAGCAATAAAAGAAAGGCTTTTTATCGATTTCTCGAGGGCCCTTTAAGCATTTGACTACAATCTCACCCGATATTAAATGAAGACGTGATCTAAGATAAAAACATACTAAACTTAGAGAGACTGGACTTTCAGTGCAGCTTTTTTTTTTATTAACGTGGGGAAATCCCTAACGGATACGCTACCCTCCCGGGGGAGAGGGTAGGTGATGTCCGATTCGCACGGACTAAAACCCCACGGTGTACCGTCCGCCGCATGGTAGGGGCAGCCAGGGATCGAACATGCTCACTGACCTGAAAACTGCCCCTGCGGCAGCCTGGCGAATGAATAGCTGCTTGGTAATAGATTTCTCAAATAGAGGATTGGTAGCTATCCATGTGAGGTTTGAGAAAGTCATCTACCAGTGTCTAGACAGCTAGCAACATGCTATGGTTTCATCACCATGGTTTACTTCACCAAAAGCTCTAGCCTTGCGAATGGGATGTTGTGCTAAAAAGTCATAAGTGTAACATTCCTACAAACGCTATGTAAAAAAAAAAAAATTGAACCGACTTTAATATCAAAAACTTATAAAGCACTGGAAAGTGAAAAATAAATATATTATTAAGTTAACCAAATTAAATAAAAAAAAATGAATATTTGCGCTACTTAGAGATATATTGGAAGTTTCTTAACGATGAAAGATATATGATGGAGTTCTAGAGAAAAGTTGTAGAGTTTGATAATGCTTACAAAAAAGTCACCGACACCATATGGATAACTTTTATATTTATGTCACAAAAATTAGATTTTTTTTTATATTTAAATAATAATTGAAAATAGATCATAGCACTCGGTACTAACCGAATCACAGTCATAATTTCCTCACATATAAAAATATTTACTTCCCAATGAAGTGCGCACGACCTTTTAAATACAAGACCAGAGTCCTAATTATTTAGCACACAAATCAACACTTCGATAATATTTCGCTTAGCTTACTCAACTACCAACAAGAGACATGTGATTGGAGATCACGTGATCTTTTAAATAATGAGCGAAATGACAATATTCTAAATTTTTCCTCGAATTGACATGTCTGTATTAACGGAACCATAAAAATATATTCTATTTTCTAGTCCACTATGAATGAATCGCGCGGTACGGATGTATGCGGTCTTATCAAATGCGATTACTCGAAACTTATATTGACAATATCGTATTTATAATGGGGAAACATTATCAATGGGAGTCCCGTTTTTTTATATTCCCAAGGCACTCAGATTGTAAGCACAGTATATTTCGACAAGCATCGCGACAGATGTACACGAGCTGATTCAGAAAGGCGAAACATTACAATAAAAGTCACAATAAGTCGTTATAAGTCATATTGGTAGGTGGCAGAGCCACGTTGAAACTATAACTGGTTTCAGCATGAATAGGTTGGCTCGCCCGGGGTAGTACCACCCTCTCACATAAAACCGACGTGAAGTCACAATGCTTGCATTGTTGCATTTCGTTCGATCAGTGAGAGCGTCGGTGGCCCACCTCCCCCTCTTCCTTCCCTCCCTCCGCCTCCCTTCCCAGACTAGCAACTCACCTGCGACTTCTCTGGTGTTGCTGGTGTCTATGGACGGCGGTGATCACTTAATATCACGTGTTTGTTTGCCATATATGATATTAAAAAGGGCGTACATCACAATTTGTATTGTGATATAGATTTAGTCATAACCAATACTATCAAACAATGATTTGGTATTATTTCATACAAACAGAAGATGTGTTCAAAATACTCTATTACCTACTACTACCCCAAAATTTTATTAACACTTTATCACCCACACACGTGCGTATTACTCCCTCCCATACACATTTTTATTATTTTACATTTCTAGATGTTTCCTTTTTTATTATAATGTTAGTGGCCATGGCAGACGATGTCACGCTCTGATAAAATATAAATATTTTTAAATAGTATACCAAAAGCTCGTGAACCACTTTATCCACTGGTGAAAACCGCATGGAAAATCCATTTAGTAGTTTTTGAGTTTATCACAAACAGACAGACTGACGCGGTAGGAGACTTTGATTTAAACTATGTAACGACATCTTGAGTTTAATTATTTTAATAAATAATACCTGGGCGACCGAGCCTAGCCCAGTTAAAAAAAAACATTTTGAAATTAAAATAAACTGTTAAGTTCGCCTTACAAAATTATCATTTTTTACAACAAAAAAAAAAATTACCTACACTCGGATTCGAACTGGGGATACACGGATTTTCCAAGTAACCAATTTCCATCTGAGCTATATTTTTTTTTTTTTACAACGGCGGCTAAATTTACCTTCCTATTCTAACTACATTTGTCATTGCCTGAAATCTCAGTATAAAAAAAAATCTATGAATAATATCTAGCTAGATCGATTTATCATCCCCGAAACTACCTACATACTAAGTTTCACGGAAATAGATGACGCCGTTTCCGAGATCCTGAATATATACAAATATAAAAATATACAAGAATTGCTTGTTTAAAGGTTCGTTAGATAGATAATAATCAAGTATTGGGAAATAAAGGGTCCACTTTTTTATCGTTATTAAAAAAAATACCGAGTTATGAAAATCCTCATGTTTGAATTCGGTTTAAAAGACGCCATATATCCAGGTCTTTTTTATAACGTAAATACCAAATAACAATACAAAAAATCTGTATATTATTCAAATTTGAACATAATAATGGTACTAATTGTTGAATATTATGTATTCAGATGTTACTATTATACATGTATTGCGGTTTACTGCATATATGATATGAAGTATATTTGCGAGAATAGCGTCACGTTTCAAACGGAACCGTAGGAAAGCCATTAGCCATATATTTATACTCTATTTGAACCGATTGTGGCTTAGTTGATAACGTGTCGCTCACCGCATCAATGGACGCAGATACGTAGCTTTTTTTTTCGAATTGACGGTATTGACCTAGCAAGGCCTTAACAGCTTCACCGGACTACAACAGATTCGATTTCTTTCAACTGAATCGTAGCTTTCAATTAATGAAAACATGGTAATCAAACTGTTTTGTTACAGACTAATGTCCATCTGGTTAGTATACACACGGCTTATAAAACTAGTGTTAGTACAGAATATGAATGAATTATTTTTATAACGCCAGTGTGTAGGCGAATCCAGTGTCCCAGTATGGGGTTATCCCAACTGTCTGTTACAACATTTATTATTAAGTCCTGGCTAGCTTCCACCCTGTAGCTGAAAATCTGTTGCTAACCGATTGATGTGTTCTGGCTGTCAATCCCCCTCTAGATTTAATCTGTTTACGATCTTGGACAATATCATCATTTAGCATTAGACGAGCCAGTCCGTTAGTGGTATCCGCCGCACAATACGAACCCGTACCGAACGCTACGCATTATTATAAACGTTCGCGACATATTTTAATCGACCCTCCTGATGAAATGACGGCCGTGAACGATCAGTACCAGCCTGTCTCCCCAAACAGAGCGTGCTCACGCCCACGTCCGCGTAACCACAGAGCACGCCGCCATGGTCTGGGGGTAAATTTCGCTCCCTCACACCAGATTAGGCACACCTCGGCAGCGGCTCAAGTCTAGGTTCGATCCCTCGGCAGGGAGCCCTTGAGTGCGTTACTTGCTCGATACAGTGACACAAAAATTTCATCACTGCTACAACACTACACGATCACCCCCCCACACGTGCACGCCTACACGCTTACACATGGAAGTGGAAGGGTTTTATTTTTCCTTTTACACATATGCGTCTTAACAACTCAAACATATATGAATAGTTAACTAGGTTAGCTAAGATAGGTCGCGAGTTTGCATGTAACAGGCAACAGCCAAGCCGAGGTGTGCCGTGCACCCTTGAGCTAGTTGCTTAAATAAAATCTGCTGAGTGCCTTAAGCGCTCGCCTTAGTAGTTCGGTGAAGCTGTTAAGACCTTGCTAGGTCAATAGCGTAGTCAATTCGAAAAAAAGCATTAGTCGAGATTGTGGTCAGACTTACAAAGTATAAAATAAGTTTTGCAAAAATTTGCATATACGAGATATTCTAAGGACCTTATAATGAGATTAAAATTATCTTTCAGTTGTAGTAGTTACATTCTCTCTGAATAACTTGAGTATATCTTATTATTAATAAATGGGGGTTATTAGAAACAAAGTCGTATAGTTTAAAAAAAAAATAGGAGTATGTTTGTAAATTGCGATAATTCCGACAAAAAATAATCCATTGGGCGCAATTTTTTCTCTATTTTGCCTAAACAATAAAGGGCTTTCTTGAAACTAAAATGTGGAAAAACAACGACGGTGTTATTAAAAAAAGTTAAATACGTACTGAATACTTACTTTAAAAAGGGTATGTTTTAAATGCACCGCTATCGCTGAATGTTAGCTATCTTAATTTTTTGTCTCGCTTTCGTTAGGTTAGGATAACGCGAACTTGCCTCGAGCAAGCGCGTAGCATTTATTACGAAACCTTTTTAAAGCAAGTATTCAATATGTATTTAACTTTTTTGTAATAACACCGGCATTGTTTAATATACCTACCATTTATTTCTGTTATAAGCTGCCGTTAACTTTTTAAGAGGCCTCAAAAAGAAAGTTCTAGATTATTCGGGTGTATTTCTCTTAAATATTTGGTACTTCAGATCTTCGTCATTTATAAACCGCTTTGGAAATATGGAAAGGGAATATGTATAAAAGGGTCCAACTTTAATTTTATTTGTACTGAACATTGGATCTAGGAGGTGGTAACACTTAGAAATTCCTCAAAATAGAATAGTTATTGAGATATAGGTAGATTTAGAAATCCAAGACTAGGTAACCTAACTATAATCAAGGATATTCTGGTGCCTTTTTAGAGATTTTTTTCAGTTTTTTTTTTTACATATATCATATAAGTAGGGGGCAAACGAACGAGCGGGTCACCTGTTGTTAAGCGATCACCGCCGTCCATTAACACTAGCAACACCAGAGGAGTCGCAAATGCGTTGCCAGCCTGTGTTTTGGGAAACGGAGAGAAAGGGAGAGGGTTGGGGAGGGGAGATGGGCAGTATTATTTGTTAAAATTTTATTGTTAGTAGTGTCATCGATTGTTATTGTTTTGACGCATACTAATTATGTATAACGCGTATGTTCATGTTAATAAACAGGACAGTTATGCGGAATGATACAAATAAATGTTACATTGTTGTATCTTATGACATATTTATTGTTTATCTACTTACTACTATGAAATACAAAACAAACCGTCATATCGAAATATATTGCCGATCGAGTTATTTTACAAATAAACCTATATTTTTATAAGCATTTTTTTCAGTAATTAAACTACTTTGTGTAGAGTAAGGAAAAAATGTATAACTATTAATATACCTTGTTAATGACCGTACCTTATCAAGTAAATGTACAGTTTGACATTGATATTCCGGACAAAATACATAAAAAACTACATACAACTCATAAGTTATAAGTTTTCTTTATGCCCGTATTTTGAGGTACTCTTAAATTATAGTTTATTGTATAATTTGATATTATTATTGTGTTCATAAGGATACCTTTCGTCCTGATAAAACGGTACTGGTTCTGTGGAATAGTTAAATTTATATTAACACGGGCGAAGCTCTGAGCAAGTCTGTTATACTTTTTTTTTGTATATACAGAATTATGCCTTTATATGACCCGACTTTGTAATTATAATAATGATATAATATTTGTATGAATGTATGAACTATGTGATCCTACATTTAGTACTTCTTAGTTTACAGTATGTCGTGGTTTTAGTTGAAGTCTATTAATGGTACATTTTTTTTAACTTCTCACGTTATTATCCCCGCAAGATCTTAACAACTTCACCGGACTACTAAGGCGAGCGCTCAAGGCACTCAGCCGATTTTATTTGACAAATAGCTGAAGGGTGCGCGGCACACCTCGGCTTGCGCTGTTGCCTGACTCATGCAATTCGCTACCTATCTGAGCTAACCTGAGTTACATATTCAAACTTATTTATATGAGTTATTGAAACAATGAATGCTACTCTATTTGTTAATTATTATAACTGTACAAGGCATCAATTATGTTGTATATATTGTCGTTAAAATTATTTTGGTTTGATAAAAACGGACCAAATGAAAACAGCTGATATTTCTAATTTTATTATGTATATACTAAAAGGCTTGATAAACCAATTTTACACTATCATTATTATACATTATCAGTATACACGATGACGATAGTCGTGTAAAGAGGGCAGGGTCGAATTTAAAGTTCGGGAGACCCGGTCTCAGAAAAAAAATCGATGCACTGAATAGATGTGAAATGTTTAACACGTTCCGTGGCACTTGTACCATCAGTGATACACGTTAAACTTGATTTTTAAGGCCTTCGTACCACCGGTGGTACACGATCTGATATTTATTGAAAACGAAGAAATTACTTATACTATTTACGATGTTGTCACTTAATATTGTATGATAGTATGTGATGTAATCCGGTGACGCTGTGAAGGCTCGTTAGACCAATAGCGTAGACAGGCGAAAGACAAAAAGTATGATAATACATCTATTTTTTGTCAAAATATCGATAAGCCTGAAGGGCATGTCAGGTAAAAAGGACTTCGGACGGAACATGTTCAAAAATATGTATTTACTGTGAACTTCTTTCTTTGTTAACACTACTGGTATATTTTCATATATATATATATATATATATATATATGTATATACTAGCATGCCGGGCTGACATTATCCTGCCTTGATAATAAAAAAAATATCTAAAATTCAAACACAGCGCCACCTACCGGCTCTAATTGTGAATCTAAATCATTCTCGGATCCACTGGAACACGCACACAAAATTTTATCAAAATCGGTCCAGCCAAGGTCCAACTAAACGGAGGAGCTCAGTGACATATATACGTACAGAAGAAATTTATGTATAAAGATATTGCAATAGGCTTTCTTATATGGGAGCCTTAAGTTAAAGCCCCCTGATGCCCATCATGCGGTTCTGTAGTCCAGTAACTCTTTCCGGCCGATGACCTCACTTATATTAACCTACTAGAGTGACCTGACCTGAGGTAGCGCTTGTCTATCCATTACTAATAGCGGCGTTAAACTATCTTATCGTAATAGCGTAACGCTGTTCTTTGTTTATCCATTCTTAAAAGTTATAAGAAAACTTCGTTTTAAATAAAGAATAATAAACAAAAGTCATTACATTTACTGAATAAATTAGTATTATTTAGTATCGACAATTTATTGATTTCCCTTATCGACCTGAAATAGTTTAGAAAATTATCTGATACGAAATATATATAAGAGTTGTTGAGGTATGTATGCTTGGTACATATATATGTTCCAACAGCTCATATATGTATGTTTAGTTAGCGTAGGTTAGCTCAGATAGGTCGCGAATTGCAAGTATCAGGCAACAGCCGAGGCTGAGGTGTGCCGTGCACTCTTGAGCTAGTTTTCAAATAAAATCGGCTGAGTGCCCTAAGCGCTCGCCTTAGTAGTCCGGTGAAACTGTTAAGAATTTGCTAGGTCGACAAAGTCATCATATCGAAAAAAAAAAATGTATTGTAACGATTACGTAATTACAAATATGACAAACTGGCGTGAAAATTCGAACCTCTATGTTTAGCAACATGTTTTTCGGAATTTACGCACATTACCCAATTTTAATTGATAGTAGTACCAAATGGTGAAGGTGAAGTGCCACTATCATTATTTTACATAAACCGTGTACTATATAAAAAATGAATGGTAATTTCTTAATGAATATTATAATTTTAGATTATATTATTTTACTAGTCAATATATAAGTATAAAGTAAGTTTGAATAAGTTTGAGTTTTTGCTGGCCGGCATGATAGTTTCGACCTGCGATGGATAGTGTGTCAATCGGTGGTCGCTATTATTTTTGGATTGCACTGTGCTTACCATCAGGCTTAGAGCAGTAATTTTGCCCTGCTACGATAAAAAAAAAAGCTTAATTTAATAAAAGAGCTACCTCGGTTTACAATGCGTATACTGCCATTTTTGGCCGCTCTGAGTATAGCTTAAGTTCTGTCTTGCGCATAGTACAATCAAGAGGTTAATACAAAAAAAAATACTCAAATATTATTATAGGAATTTAATATTGACATTTATGAATTCTTAAGTTGTCTCGATATATATGGTACATGCGTTATAATGCGTTTTTAATTAATTATAATTCAAGTAGATATTTCCCTATTATAAAGTTATTAATGACCACGTTGCAAACGTTTAAAATATTTTAAGTGCTTAATGAAGATATGACTCCAATCTTGCCGTCTTGTAAACGCTTTGGTAGCCATTTTATAAAAACCTGTTTATTTCAATTTAGTGGACGTTAGAACATATGTAATAACTACTAATAATAGCAAATATTGACAAGTAATAATAAAGAGAAAAAAAAAAAACGAAAATACCAATAATATGTAATTAAGAACAAGACTATTCTGAATACGCCTGTACTGCACCTAGCATTGACGACACGACGATACACGACGACGAAAGCGCGCGAGTGAGCGTTACTCCACCTTCACCTCTTCTGCGTCCCTAATGATACCTAAGTTTGTGATCTACTTCAAAGCGGACAAAAAGTTTACAACACGGATTATACACGAATATAATGTATGATGTCATTATTTATGAAGCTATAACAAACAATGCGAATGACATTCCTATTCATTTCAATTATGTTTATGTTGTATATATTGTATATGTTGAGTATGCTTTAACATTTCATATTCATGAATTACAGATGCGTAAGATAAATAAAGTAGGTGTTTGGCCGGTCGGTATAGCAGGTGGCATGCGAGTCGAAATGCCCCTAGTAACAGATGGCAAGATATCCGGGTACAATGCCGTCTGGAAACCGTTTCGACCGTTCCCAATTGATATGGCAGGGTTTGCGATCAACGCCACCTTGTTCTTGGAGAAACCAGAAGCGAAATTTTCAAGAAGCGTTCAGTCAGGTTTTCAGGTGTGTATATTTTTTATATCATTAATTCCATCTTTCGTGTTATTATACTGAGTATTTTCATATTTTTCTTTTATACTAGTTGACTGTTTAGACATTAGTAATATAAGACACTCTTGAACTCGATACTCGTTCTAAATCAATTTAAAAGAATTGCGCTTTGATCTAATTATCTAGAAAAATACAATAATTATACACAATCCTCTACGCGTCTATGTTAAAGCACTGTGTCAATGGCCTTCGGTGGATCTCACTTTCATTTGAAATGGAACGTGGGACATCTGTTTCACAAAGCTTAGTTTAATTTAAAAGAGACTTCTAGCACAGGATTAAAAAAAGGGTTAAATTCATGGATTCGTTATTTATATTAATAACTAGCAGTGACCGCGAACTCCGTTAAGTAAATTAAAATATTTGCTTTTCTTGCATACGAACCTTCTGACAATAACAAACACAACAAAAAAAGGATTAGCGAATTCGGTTTAGCTGTTCTCGAGATTTGCGCTTAGCAACACATTCAGTAATTCATTTTTATATTATAGAAAATTGTTTTTAATTATAATTCTAATTATAATATAAATAATTTTTAGGTAAAATGAAATAAAATATATGCATTTTATAAACATTCAATATTTCACAAAGTAATCCACGATATTGATGTATGTAGGTACGTACATAGTGTTGAAATTGTGTAGAGAAAGTTATATTATGCAGACAAATTACCATCGTTGGTCATACGTGGACATGGCAAATATGCGTATGGAAAGTCGTTGACATCAATGTGATGTTGAGATTATTGACACGTTTGGCCATTAATCGATGTATATAGTTGTTTTAATAAACACGTCGGATATTGTGTGAAAAATTCACTTAACACACAGCAAATTTAATAAAACGTTTAGTTTTGATATCGTCTTCCACTCCTCGGATTTAATTTTATAGAAGTGCATATCAGAGATGTATGAAATAGATACTAAAAATATCTAGAACTCGTAAAAGTGAAAGTAATAGACGTATATTGTGTAGTGAAACAACACATATTATAAGTATAGTATAACGTTTGTCCCAATAATTATCTATCAGTTACGTTCAGATATAATTTTTATTATTACAATATATGAGCCTCCCACGCTTGGTCTGCGTTTGCTTCTTTATGGTGGAATATATAAGATGTATATTTAATTTACAGAAAATATAAAACATCTATTTTAACGGAATTGTCAAACATGAATTTTCATATACCCCTTTGTAAAACAAGAAAGGAGTTTTATTAATTTTACGATGTATTGACATATTATTTGAAGCGCCCTGGTATGATTACTTACGTTCGAAATTTAAATTTTTAAATTAATAAAGAAAGAATAAAGATTGTAAAATTGCTTTACTAATAGCGCGAATTTGAGTTTTTGGTGGTACCTTAGTCTGCCGTGTAGTGGATTTTATATTTTATTCATAATCTTGTTATTTGACTCTATATTTTATAAATTAGGTGGTGTTTTACGTAATATAGTTAGTTTATTGTGCATAATTGAAGTGAATAGAAAATAATACCACGAAGCATGAAATTCTGAGATGCCACAAAAACTCCTTGGAAGGTTCTAACAAAGGATCCACCATGTTAGAATATTGAAATGGTCACACGACGCTTGTAATATTATTGTACTATAACGTCCATTGAAACAAAACATTACACTGGCAAGTGCTTCTGCGGAGCCAAAACAAGAAAAAAAAAATGCTTTACTAATGGCGCGAATTGCTAAAATTTATTCGCTGTTTACAAAATTTTTTGGACATTTTCTACAATTTCAACAATTTTATTTTTCTCTTTTACATTAAATACCACTTTGTACACACCACAGCAAATATTTCCGACGTCTGCTATATACTCATTACTAATTTTATGTATTCTGGTTATACCATGCATTCATCTTAACGTTCGCGACTCTGACACATTTTATAGTCCAAGAGAGGACATGCTATTGAAATTTGATTATATCTTATTTCAGGAAAGCGAAATACTAAAGTATTTCACGACTAAAGAACAAATGGAACCGTTGGCGGACAACTGTACTAAAGTGTACGTGTGGCACACTCGCACCCAGAAACCGTCCATACTGAATCCCAAGAAACTGAAGCATCCGCCAATACCGGATGATCATATCGAAGTGTGATTTAACAAACCGAATATATTTCAATCGGTCCTTCTGCTCTTTGAAACGGGTTTGAAATGACATTGTATTTTTTAATTTAATTTTTTTTTTTCGCTCCCAACAATTTTGTACCCAGAAAATGTTGCTTTTTTATGGCGACTCGATATAATTTAAATAATAAATATAACATAGAATATTAAGAATAACAATCGTTAATCTGAAAAATTCCAATGATTTATACGAGATATATAAAATTTTGTTTTTTAACTAGTTCCACCAAAATTAATGTCAGGCTGTTATTAGTTAATTATTTTCGTTCTTAATTATTCTTTTTTTTTCTATTTATTTGAAACGAATTAATATACAGGTCGTGTTTTTTCTTTAACTTTATTTTTGGCAAGCAATCTTTCAGATTATTACGGCCATTGTCGTTTAGTTAACACTATTACAAGCGTTGTGTGATTATTTCAATATTTTAAAAAGATGGTGGATCCCTTGTTGGAACCTTCCACGGAGTTTTCATAGCATCTCCGAATTTCATGCTACGTGGTGTTATTTTCCATTCACTTCACTTATGCACAATAAACTAACTATATTACGTAAAACACCACCATATTTACAAAATATGGAGTCAAATAACAAGATTAAGAATAAAATATAAAATCCACTACATAACACACCAAAATCCCACCTAAAAGAGGTGATGTTATCGATTAAATTAAACACATGTTTAAGTGTAACTTGATCCATAAACTTGTTTTTTTAAATAATGTAGATATTCAAAAAATAATCAATGATTATGAAAAATTTACGGTTACATTGACGGAGAATAGTTGAGACGATTAATCATAGTTCGGTGAAGCTGTTACAGACCTTGCTGGGTAAATAGCGTAGTCATTTCGAAAAAAAAAAGACGATTAAAGATGCATTTTTTTTTATATCGGTTTAGGCATCCAAATAATTGAAGTCACTTTTAACATCACGACGTTGTTAAGGTATTTAATAGTGTAGGGAACTAAGCTCTCTCACAAAATATGTAGAAAATTCTTTTTTATGGTTCCTAATAAATTGGATAAAATGAGATTTAAAATTATAATAATAAAAGTTAAATACATTTTTTTTTATATATATATATTAGTTATAAAATCGTTATACTCATTTCATTTATTAGACTTTAACAAATATTTCATCTACAAATCATTCCACAATGAATAATTCTCTTCTATTATACATAAGTTTATATATATTTTTGATTACTTTCGTCCCAAATTTTCCTAGTTCTATAGTGCTAAAATATCTATTATTTATACTATAATCTGGTTAAAATAGTGTATTTCTAAAGTATAGATAAGAGTGGAAAAATATTAATATATACTTGAAATAGAACTATAAGTTATAAATTTTCGAACAGAAATTTAATAATCATAAAGAAAGACTTCTCATATAATATTATATATAAACTTGATTCATAAAAAACTTACATATTATGTTCTTTCCACAAAATTTATAACTAAATCCTTCCTTATATTGTAAATGCGAATGTCAGTTTGTTTGCATCATGAAATTTTGCATATACGTTGTCAGGAGTATAAAATAGGGTACAGGGGTGCCTTCCATCCAGGAAAAGTATACTCGTTTCTAGAGATATATCAAATCTCACGAGCAAATTCGCGAGTAGAAGCTAGTTATCCAAAATATATTTCATTATATTTTATTCGTATACGCGAGAAACGTGCTTTTTTTTGAATATTATTTGTAAGTTTTTACATTTGATGATTTACCTGGTATTAAATTACAATGAGGCTTAACATTTTAAATTTTAAGAAATTAGTATGTACATATTTATTTGTGCTTCGCGACTGTTTTTCAACGTAGTGTAGGAATTAACTGAAGAAAATCTTACCACAATTCAGTTGGATATTAAAATTGGTTTTTGTTTCCTATAAATTCACTAAATTTTAAGTTACTCTTAATTAAACTATAAATTACTACTCTTTGCAGTTTCGTGAAATACGTTCTTTAATTAATTATGAATTAAATGTGTTTTGAATGAAATCAAAGAATGCAATGTTATTGAGTTATAGTAAACTTTGTTATATATATTTTCTCAAATTTACTGGATGGTGGATAAATTATGTAGTATTTTAGCATCGTGCGTTTTTTTTAACGTCAGTAGTTCGGTAGTTTGAAAATTACCTTTTTGGACTACCTTTCGATAAAATTGTAGGTAGACGCCTTCATGGACGTATTTATTTTAACGCCATCTATCCGCTAATGCTTCGTAATACATCCATAACTGTACGTGTGTTGTATTGTTTTGATTACGCCATCAAAATTTATATTCTTCGGAAATCCAGAATTTCTCTTTGGTGATTCTCAGTGAATCATACTTCTGAATTTTTGAAACTAATGAAGTAATTTGGAATTAAACATATTAATTGTATATTTAGTATTTTAGTACTGCTTTTTATTTTTTTATTGGTACAGGTGTTTTTAATTACAATTAAATTTGATGTTCGACAACGCGACAGTTAAATTTTTTGAATCGTTATCAAATTTTATCTGAAATAACTGTGCTGTATAATAATTTACAGTATTCTGAATGAGTAATAAAGATGATGACAGAGAGAAAGAGAAAGAAAAACAATATATAGTGTATTATTTTAAAAGTTAATATGATAATGTGTTAGACATTACATTTATTTGTCTATTTTGAAATTTTCCATCACAACTTAAAATGGGCAAGTAAATTTTAGTTATATTTAAATAGTTTAATTTTTATTTATTAATTACGATATATTTATTTAAACCTGTATATCGTATATTTTGTAGTGTTTTTATATCGGAAACTATTCCATATTTTTTACCTCAGAAGCGAATCCGAATTGTTTTTTTAAATAAAAAACTGAAACAAAATAGTTTCCTCAAGATACGAATATAAAGATAAGTAATTTAATTTTTTTATATTAATTAATCGAGTCTCGATTAAACGAAAGAACAATATAATATATAATTATAAAGCTTTTCTACGGCATATAAATTTCAACAAGTATTCTATTATTAGTATAAAGTTCTTATACTTCCTACTTCGAAAAATTAATTTATGGTATATAAAGTTTGAGCTTGAATTAGTATCCTCTAAATATAAAATTCCATGTAATCAAGTCTTAGTTGTTAGATAGATTTTAGAACTTTATGCGTAATGTTATAGATTTTAATATAATGTTCAGAGCTTTACGTTGTACGAGTCGAATAGATATTACATTAATTATTGTAGTGATATTATACTCCCATTTTTCTATTTTTAAGCAGGATTACCTAATTTCTTTTTGCTTTGTCAAGAAATTATGAAGCAGTGTATACTTTTTTTTTTTTTGTTGAACGATTTAGATGATTTTTTAACTAATTGAAATAAACTAATGTTTCTTAGCTATAGTTCGACTCTGGAGGTGGTGATGTTACTGAGAATTAGAATTATTTTTTGATGTGAAACATCTTTAGACGGAGGGTAAACCTTAGTGTTGCCGTGGCGGCGCAAAACACGGAGATTGCACTATTAACGAGATACTCAAAAACATTTGCAACCCTATCTGTATGAACATAAGATTCAAATGAATGAAAATGAATACCTATGTAACATTCGTTATTGTATGGAACAAATTTGTAATGCTTTTTTATCTTTTCATTATGCCATACCTGATCCCAATCTTAATCTGTTTTTTTATACAAAACAATTTCCATGTTTCACATCTGCCTGGCGTCCCGTGACGGATTATTTTTTTATTTACGAACAATGATAACTTATGAACATGCAACAACAAAGCGTAGAACTGTTAAAATATGATATTATAAAAAGCTTTGATAATTATTTAATATGAAAAATAATGGTGTTTTACTGTAGAAAATTGTCGTTTGTGCAGGTATTATATATAGTAGAAAAAGGTGACTATTTTTGAAATTGCTAGTACCCAATCATAATGTCATCTTTATGTTTTGATTCTTTTAAGATTTTTTTTAACGAATAATCTATTGAGTACAAAGCGTCAAGATTTATTTTTCTACTGCCTGTACTTTTTAAAATCCATGAATATATAATTGTATTGAATATTATGTCTCCTAAGTTAGTTAATAGGATAAAGCGTTCTTTGTGACTATCACCAGTAAGTTCTAACCTATATATAATCTCTTATAGGGTATAGCATAAAATAGCTTCGTCATTATAAATCTTTAAATGTCATTTTTTTCGTCGAGCATTTTTATTGTTACGATTCTAAATATACATTTCTAAAAAGTTAAAATGGACATTGGAATCTTAGGAAATATGAAATCGCTTATTCTTTGGTAATGGAAACCTAAAAGGCAGTACTGGGTAATCTTCTACACCTTTCGAGTATTATGTAAAGATATAACCCGTATAATGTAAAGCTCTGTGTAATAATGCTCAAAATTCTCGTGTCGGTCTAATACTCGATTCCTTTTAGTGTGTATCTAGTTAAATTATTAGTACTTAGCTATAGTTGTATAATGTGTTTTACTTGTAATAATATAGTTTGAATCGAATCTCATGAAGGTTCCTGTCTCGTGTTTAAAACTTTGACTGCCACATCTTACATGACCGGCCATAGTTGTCATTGGTGAGCGCTAAATCCTTTTACAACTGTAAAAATTCATCCGTGTTATCCCTATAAAAGAAACATTTGATTAAGGCGTGGCAGTCAAAGCGTTAAATGGTTGTAATTAATATTGAACGATATTTTATTTATTAAAAGAAAAACTGACCTTACATTAGTTATATATGTGTTGTCACGGTTGTCATTCATGACAGGTGTGCTAGATCTTTTCAGAACTGCAAAAATTCATTCGAGTTGTCGTAAAAGCAACATGTGATTACGGCGTGGCAGACAAAGTGTTAAATTACTTTCTGCTCTATGGTTTTAATTGATTTCGAACAATGTTTTATTTATTACAAAAAACGGGAACTGACCTACCATAATACGTATTATATATACAAAAGTGTTTGTCATTTCAAAATAAGTACTTTTTCTTTAGCTCATACGGGTATTCGCACGATGGCAAAACTCGCTCCCTAATTACGTATTACGCAAAAGCAAAACGTTAGCAAAAGTGGAAAAATGTCGGCTTCCAAATTACAAATACAGATTATGTAGCATATATTAATTGAAATTTCTAGTGTTCTATATTTTGAGTATCACGTAATCAGATAATACTGTCGTTACTTTTGATTATGGCCGGTCAAGGGAGCAGAACACGTGCTTTTCAAATGGTCATGTCTGTCTGTTTGTCTTCGTGAAAATTGACGAAACAGCAGCATCTATTTTGACTAAACTTTCATAAGCAGGTAGAGGGTCTTTAAAGAGAAGTTTTTGACTACATTTTTAAGCGATTTCTGACCTTATAAGGTGTTCGCTATGCGATAGAACTACCGCGAGAAAGGTTAGGTTGTAAATAATTATAACACAAAAATAATGTATATTATTTACCATATTTATTTTGAATAATATTACATTATAATTTCTCATACTTAATTTATTAACAGTGATTATTAAGATGATATCGATAAATCTTACCCGATTAGGCCTCCCACGGCAGCGGCACAAGCCTAGGTTTGATCCCTCGGTAGGGAGCCCTTGAGTGCGTTACTTGCGCGATACGGTGACACAAATATACATCACCGCTACAACACTACACGATCACCCCCACACACGTGCGCGCCTACACGCTTACACATGAAAGTGGAAGGGTTTACTTTTTTTTCCCTTATCGAACTGAAAAACTCATTTTTCCGATAATAAATATATGGAGGAGTTGTTGAGGCGTGTATGCTTGGTACACATATACGTTTCAACAACTCATACATATATGAATAGTTAGCTAGGTTATCTGAGATAGGTCGCGATTTTTCATGCAACAGGCAACAGCCAAGCCGAGGTGTGCCGTGCACCCTTGAGCTGGTTGCCAAAATAAAATCGGCTGACTGCCTCAAGCGCTCGCCTTAGTAGTCCGGTGAAGCTGTTAAGACCTTGCTCGGTCAATAGCGTAGTAACTTCGAAAAAAAAAACTCGATAAATCTTCTGATGGCTATTATCTACTATAAAAAATGTACTTCTCTTTCTGTATATTATATAAGAAAGGTGTGAACGTTTTCTTTATATTTATTATAGAGCAATAAAATCTTTTTTGTATAATAGTAATTCGAAATCAGCATATAATTAGATAAGAAACTCTTTATGTGATGTTTTAGATTTTTATTTCTACGTTTATATTGTAAATATTATGTAACTCTGATATTTACGATACTGAAATAAACACTTCCAAAGATATTATGGTTTTATTTTAGTAACTAGTTGTATGCCCCTGCTTCGTACTGGAGTAACGAATAAAATGAAACCAAATCTTTTTTGAAATATAATGACAACTGAACAGATACTGAACAAGAATTCTGAGTTTATTCGTGAAGATCTCTCAATAGTTTTCTGTCTCACTTACTATATGAAGAAGAACATGAAGATTTTTTAACATACACTTTTGACCCTTTCTTGAAATATATACAATCCTTGTCCTAGCAGTTACAGTTGTTCTAGTTTAATTATACATTTTTTGTAAAATAAAAACTTTTTTGATAACGTGTAAACTTTTTTTTACATCATATAAATTTTGCCGTTCCTGAAAATTGACCAGCATGAGTTAGTACTAGAGATACACATGTGCTATTGCTGAATTGTCTATAAATATTTTAAATATTACAATTCTGTAGTATATACATTATTTTTATGTGGTTCCATACGCTAACGTTACCGATGTGTGTGTTAGAGAATTTATGTTTTCATTAAAATACGTCGATTTTTCTTCATTTTATTTAGATCTGAGCGGGCTTAGTAATCGTTTTCATGTCCTGAAATTAATAAAAAAATCCTGAAATTAGATGGCAGCGCCACCTACTGTATAAAATTCTGAATGTAAACCATTCTTGAATTTACCTGAACACAGAAAGGGTCATAAAAATCGGTCCAGCCGTTTAGGAGGAGTTTAGTCACATACATTCGACTTTTTCGACTTTTTTTCTTAAATATATCGAAAATATTGTTGGAAATGATGAAAAAACAACGCGTGAAAGCCATAACTATTATTAATATTGGGATATCCCGCATGGTTAATTTCAATTTTCCGTATTATTAACATGGGAAAGCTTGTTTTTTTTTACTTTAGAATTTTATAACTCCAATGGTTTCTTTCTTTTGTTTTTTTTTTATATCAAAGGAGGCAAACAAACAGGTGGGTCAACTGATGTTAGGTGATCACTATCGCCCATAAACACCAACAACACCAGGGAGGGAGTGCGTTGCCCGCCTGTATTTAGCGAAGAGAGATGGGGGGAAAGGGAAAGTAGGGGAGGTGGTCCTCCAGCGCTCTCACTGGCCTAACGAAACGCAACAATGCAAGTACTGTTACTTTAAGTCGGCTTTCTGTGAGAGGGTGGTACTACCCCGAGCGAGCCAACCCATACATGCTGAAACCGTTAACAGCTTCAGTTTGACTCTACCACCTAATAGTTCATCAAAAAGACTAGACCCAATCATTTTTCTCTATAAAATTGAACGTTCTACAAAAAAAGCTTTCTTATATTTTTTTGATAAACTGAGGCGTTTTGAAGTTTTCAACTTTAAAATATGATTTTTTCTCATTTTTCCAATTTCTTGACGAAACTATCAAGTTTATGACAAAAGTTTGTCAAATATAAGTCATAATAAAATTAATTGCATAAATTTAAAATATACTATATTATGAACTTATAAAATCAAATAAATAATAGACAAAAATATAAAAAAAAATGATTTTATTGAAATATTCTTGAAGGGCCCATAACATAATCCTGAAGAAAAGCTGTGCTGGGTAATCCATTCCACAACGCTAGTGTACGCATTAGGAAGGTTCGAGAGAACCTAACGGTGGTCGCCATTTTGCTAGGTTTTAAGGTGTTTGGGTGAGAGGCCGGCCAGCTGCCGAAGGTGTGAGTTTAAAATGATGAAGAGGGCACCATATTAAAGAGTTTCTCAGAACACTATGACGTACATACGGTAGAGCACACATAAAGTGCAAATATCTACAAAGTTCTCAACCCTCTAGCCCACATGGTAATTCGAGATCGTCAACAATATTGCTTACGATTTATATTAACTAGAAAATCGAAAAACAAATCTACACATTTACAAAGACTACAATTTATCTTAGTATAACTTTCTAGAAAAATATCAAGCTTTGTTTACTTCAAAACCGAGATTTTCCTTACCGAGGGTGAGAATAGGTCATTTATCTTAATAAATGGACATTGATTGTCGCCACAGACTGGCGGTAACATTTCAACGTTTACTTTCCCTCTTTCATCTCCGGAGACTGGTTTAAAATAATTAAATCTTACTATTATTATATGAATTGTTTTTTTTAACTACCTATTCTTTATATATTCACTTTAACGTTATTTTTTGGAATTTAATTTAAAAAATAATATTATATTCGGAAATAATTACAATTACAACTTAAACCATAAGCAATGTGTGGGAAGTAATAACAATTAATTTATTATATATAGCACACTGAATGTCTTGATTCCTGGCATGATTTTCAAGCCATAGTTTGACCCTGATCATTGCTTTTAAAGCTCCAATTTGATTGTTTTTTATTTTAACGGCCTTTATATATAAACAATAATCGTGATAGATGGCTTACGCGGTGTTTAAACACTATTTTATTCTATAAGACTTCTCGATTTTTCTTCTGTGTCTTAACGTGAAAACCAACCTAAGTTATGTTGAATATGAACATGTTACTGCTCCCTACACCGAAATATTCAGGGTGTTACAAAAAATCTATATAAAAAGAAAATAAAACATAAGAGAATAAGGAGATTTCTTAAAAAATATTGACAGATTTAACAAATCGACGTTCAAGTCTTCAGTTAGTATTATCGTACAGTAAAAGAAGAATTTAATTTTCCTTGGTGTATCCAATGCAATCCAAATCCAATGTCATGCAAGGTACGCCATGATGGATTGATTTCGGAGAGAATTAGCGTGCATTCTGGTGTGAGACAAGGATGCCTACTGTCACCCGTGCTGTTTCTTATGATTCTGGATGGCGTCATGACGCGTGTCGACAGCAACGCCCATTATGGCATAGAGTGGGGTCTTACGGACCATCTACAAGACCTAGATTACGCTGACGACCTATGCTTGCTCAGTCACAAGCGTGTTGACATGCAGAATAAGCTCGACAACTTACAGCGCGAAGAAGCACGTGTGGGCCTTAAGATCAACGTAAAAAAGACCAAAGATATGCGACTGGGTTCAAATAATGACATCCCACCTTTAATTGAAGGGGAGGTGGTGGAACTAGTCTCCAATTTCACATAGCTTGGCAGTATCGTGTCACCAACTGGAGGATCAGAGCTTGACATTGCATCCCGGATTGCCAAAGCAAAGGGCGCCTTCGCGTGTCTTAGGCCCATATGGCAAGCCAAATACCTCTCTAGAAGAGAAAAACTGAAAATATTTAAGTCGAACGTCAAGTCAGTCTTGCTGTATGAGTGGGAGACAGGGAAGACTACCGTAGATCAAACACATCAGCTCCAAGTCTTCGTTAACTGCAGTTTACGTCATATCTTGAGAATCTTCTGGCCAATGACAATCAGCAATGCAGAGTTGTGGAACATGTGCCATGAAGATCCCATAGACCATCAAGTGCGACGTCGAAAATGGACCTGGATCGGCCACACTTTGCGAAGGGACAACAGCCATATCCCTAATCAGGTATTGAACTGGAATCCCCGGGGCAGGCGGAAGCGTGGTCGACCTAGACACTCTTGGCGAAGATCTGTGCTCGTGGAGGCCGCGAAGATTGGGCTTACTTGGAGTGAGGTGAAGCATCAAGCCATCGATCGATCGAGATGGAGAAGCATTGTGTCTGCCCTCTGCCCCGACAATTTGGGAACATAGGATCCCAAGAGAGAGAGAGAGATCCAAGTGAAACCAGGGCGAGTAGCTATCTACAAAACAAAAAATCTCAATAAGTGAAACCTCTCCTCTTCCTTTCCTCCCCCATCCCCCAGCATAGCCCGTGTTGCAAGTGTCTATGGACGGTGGTGATTTCTTAATATCAAGTGTTCCACCTGTTCATTTGCCTCCTATGATATAAAAAAAAAAACAAATATTATTGTATTGTGTTTAGATATACTCTTATTTCATATTTATTATATTTCTGGTTTATTATTGTCAGTGTTATTAAAATATCGTTTGTTTTTTAATTTAGTTATAGATGAAGACATTAGGATTCTCTTAAGAGATAAAGAGACGTGTCTAGGAAGTAAAACTATTTTTTTTTCTCCAAATCTATCCAATACTTTTTGCGCGATATGCACTAAAGGCACACCTGTACTATTTTATTTATGTAAATATGTTATAAATAATAACCTATTATACTTACGGTATACATAAAAACGATTTTAAACTTTTACATGTACAAGTAATAATCCTAATAGATATGAATGTATACCGATGTTGCTTTCAATGGTTATGACTTTAATCAAATATTGATATTCTGCAGCGAGGCGCGGTACGGTTGTCTGATGCATTTAGTATGCAAGTAATATAACTAAACGTATATTGAATTAAAGTTTAATCATTCCTCTTGTATCGCCAATGATGGCCCTATTCAACCGTTACTACTTCATTTGTCGCCATTAAAGTTCATGGTTAGGTGGCTAATATGCAATAATCATAATTTTTGTTTTTCGGTCTTAATACATTACATTCAATTATCTAAACTAGGGTCTATTTAGATGTGGAAGTACGAATTTAATTTACTAGCCTCTGTCCGCGATTTCCTTCGCGTGGAATAGTTACTTTGGGCTAACGCTAACACGCAGCGGAAGCTCCCAAGAAGAAAAAAAAACGATTTTTAAACATTTTTCAACGGTGCTCCAATCCTATTGATCTTAGCGTGATGATATGTAGCCTATAACCATCCTCGATAAATTAGCTATATAACATTGAAAGAATTTTTCAAATCGGACTAGTAGTTCCTGATATTACCCCCTACAACGTCACAGCGTAACAAGCTCACAAACTTTACCTCTTTATAATATTAGTATAGATTATTATTTCAATTTCGATAAGTTTTTTGCTAAAGAGCCTACATATATTGTTGACATGTAGACAATTATGGATAAGGCTCGATGGTATAGACAAAATCTCTTTTGAATTTGTTTATTGCTGATGATAAACCTCGCACTTTGACTGCAACGTGGGTCATATAGGACCGGCCCCGGCTTTTCTTGTGACGGCACGGTGCGGTGGACACTGCTGTCTGGGCGTTAGATCTTCTTACAATTGTAAAAGTTCATCTGTGGTGTTTTACTATAAACATGATTACCGCGTTACAGTGAAAATGTTAATAATTAATTAATTTTTATCGAGGTGAGTCAATAGATATTATCACAGCAACAAGTTTTGTATCTATTTCGAAACAATTTCGGTAACACAAAAAACGGTGATCCCAAAAAACTTTCCACAAGTTGCCATATCTTAAAGTTAATGCGTTGAACAATCATTGTTGCCAGGTGGCTGTTATGCATTCCTTTGAATCTAACCTAGAATATCACTAAAATTTGAATTATTTACCTAACCTAACACAATTAGTAATATTTTAAGCTGGCCTTTTTTTAGTCGTTGATAATAGTAACTCACAGTCCAATAACCGCTTCTATTGGAAAATTGTTTATTTACACACGAAACAACTATTCCTACGTATATAACTGAAAATGATAATCTGCCTCTGTAAAATACCCCCACTTGATATTTGAACACGTAAATTCGTATAATATTTAGTCCTCTTAGGTTTTCCCCTGGGCCGTGGCGACGCATCGCAACAGCATGATATTATATTTGATTTTCAGTTTTAAATTTCTATAATTAATGAATATAAGTGTTTATTCAATAAACAGTCATCTTCTTTATGAAAAAACCTTAGTATTTTATGTTTAATTCTGCCATATTTTCTTTGTCATAAGTTTTTTTAAGTTTTTAGTTTTATGCATATTACCTGTAAAAACGAATTTCGCTGTTTCATATTTACCAGGCTTTCCGTGACGGTTCACATTTTTTCCCTGTTGTCTTTAAGTTACGTATAAGGTTTGTTTGTATTTCTTTCTACTTCACGGAAATAAATCGAAATTTTATCAACCTTCCTAAGGTTTAATTGAATCTGTTAGCATGCGAGGGGTCTGTCCGGATAGTTTTCAAACTAATCAATCTCGGGGATTTTAGCTGCGTGGTTTACGAGTAATATTTTCACAAAATGTTTCAAACATTTATGTTCACAAAGTATGTACTACAAGAACCTATATGATTTATGTGTGATTATGTAAATAAAGCATTTAATATATCTTTGGACGAGTTTTTAAAAACTTAGGTTATGAGACTTCATAAGATAAATCGGTAGTTTATAATATGTTTATTGATTTTTTTTATGATATGTACATTAAATAATCTACTTGGGTAAAGCATTCAGTTTTCTAGAATTTGATTCCACAATCTCGATTCTCGGTACATCTTTGTAAATAGACAATATTCATTTTAACATATTTAACTTTATTCAGTAGAATAAAGAATGAAATTATGAAGCGTTCTATGGTCGTAATTACGAATGTATGAAGCTTTTAATATATATGAATACATCAGCATAAGAGTAAACTCGAATGTCTATTTCAAACGAAATTCTTATTTAGTAGACTGATGACGTGATTGTAAATAAATTAAGGAATTACTCAGAAAATATTACTTATATTTTTTTTATTTCAGTAAATTTAACACAACGAAAGGTTAAATTTAAAGTAATTGCATAATACTGTATACTTACGTTACAATGAATAACTGCGACAGTCTGGATTGAGCCAAATCACGTATCGAACATTATTCCTTGAGTTGTCTCGCGCCGACTCACTAATTACTTGAAACGTACGTGCTTGATCATATCACGCTGAAGTCCTATTAATTATTATAGAATCTAAATGTAAGTGTTAAAACTAAAGCTTCGCATAATGATTTATTTCCAAAATAATTTATTACGCATGTGGTGTAAATCTTTTTTTTCAATCCTCTGTAAATAGTTTAAATAGCGCGACTAGTTAGTCGCCAATAATATTTTTATGGGATAATCATTAGTCGATTCTCGATCTAAAACAATTAAAAAAAAATAGGTGCTTAATATTTGACCTAATTATCTAGAGAAAATCACAACCGATATACACTCAACATCAGGTAATTTAGGAAAAAACGAACTGGTGTAATAATAAGGAAAGCAATGAATCACGCCCTGTCGTGTGGTTCAGCCCGCGATCCGCACTTCGACTCGCGCCTCTGTTCCTATCGTGGTTCGACAATGCGGCGTTCCAACGATAAATAGTTACGTAATTATTAACCTTGTAAACGACCCCTTTAAAGTTGTTAATTCAGCCTAGGTTGATTTTTACGTATGAAGTATCACTCCGATACTTCTGAAAATTTAAGAACAAACTTTAACTAAGGTTCTCTTTGTTGTTTATTAGTATTTGTTTTAATATTATTATGTTATATGATAAATGTGACCATGAACTACGACAGCATTGAAGGATGTGATGTATTAAACGTTCACCTAGTATAATAGGGAAAATAATAGAGATATTTTAATGATGAAAATTGTGCTGCTTATTATATGTACAAATATTTAAAAACTTGTAAGTTCTAAAACTTCTTTGAAATTCAATATTCTGTTTAATAAAAATTACCTTACATTTTTAAGTATTAAAAAATGTATATGTAGTAGAAACTTCACATAGCAAAGCGTAATAAAAGTGCTCGTTTAAAATGAACTGGGAGACGGTATTGAAAACTAATAACTATGTGAAGGAGCGAACAGTGGACCTCAAATTAAAATTTCAATCTTTATTTAGTCACTGTCTACAAAATTTATAATATTGCTTGGAAATAAGTTCGTTGGGATAGTTCAGTACAATACCATGTAATTATAATATAAAATTTGCTCTATACTAAGTCTATGTACCTTATTTTAGTCGAAAGACATTGCGTTTTACAACACTTAGATTGAGGAGATTTGCCTAAGTAGCGTTTTGTATTGAACCAATGTAGTTTGAAACAATGTTTTTTTTATATACCACGATGGTAGCAAACAAGTATGTGGGCCGCCTGATGTTAACTAGTCGCCACACCCTATGGACGCAAGCAATTATGCGCGCTGGCGACCCTTTAATGTTGGTAATTCGAACCTTGCAACGAGCCGGAGCTTTCGGTGAAATAAAATACTGTAACGAGTATTGGAATATAGTAGTAAACATTTTTAAAATGCTTACCTTACAAGCTACCATTCTTTTGATGAATATCTGTCGTTAAGCCCATATAGGTATATTCCCGCCGATGCTTGCCAATTTACTTTTACATTTAATTTGTTATCGTCTTAGGTTACGTTATAAATAACCTCAAGATAAATTGCGGTCAAAAGCAAAAAAACTCTAAAGGATAAAAAATAATTAGTTTAAAAATATAAACGTTGGACATACAATATATTATTCTAGTAAAGGATGTGATCTCTTTTTTTTATTCTGGAAAAGGGGCTATGCAGGCCTTAGTCCTGTACCACTGAGACCAAGTATTGGTCTATTGTGATCGCCCCATATTATGCCATATCTTAAATATATTTCCATATAGGGCATTATTCTTAAGTAATGTAATTAAGTTATTTATTACAGAGAATTATGATTAATTATTATTGGGTTATGTTTTCCTGTTTTTTTTTTTTTTTTTTTGTATTATTAATAAGTAAAGGGCGCGAAAATAAATACATTTATGGTAAGCTAGTAAATAAATGCTTGCTATAAACCAGGAATGGGTTTATATATACTATTTATAACAACCAATAATAAATATTGCAAAAATTACAAATGGAATTTTAAAAAATATTGTAGGAACGTATTGGTGAAGTCTTTAAAAATTTTCTAGAATATCTGTCTTGCGGATATTACTGCGATCGCTAGTCACGAACGCAGATATTAACAGACGTAGTGTTCGAATAAGAAGGACTAGATACATCATTTCTTACACTCTCTTTAAAGATCCGTTCAGAGAAACTGAAAAATTTAAATTAGCATAAAAATACATATATACATATTTTACTTTGTAGATTTAGTAGCATTTGACCACAATATCGCATGATGAGTATGTAGGGTAACCACAAAGCACATTATTTATATTGTTTAATGGTAAGACACTAATGATCGAGAAATTTTAGTATAAATACCGAAATATAGATATTGGTGCCAAACCATAAAATTTTAAATATAAGCTGCTCGTGTGGTCATTGGAATTTACCCCACCATTGTTTGGTTTGAACATTATGCTTGCCTTAAGCAATGGGTCAGCTTAATTGTTTTGATAAAAAGAAGTATTCTTAAACTGAATATACCCAGTAAAAGAGTCTTGAGAAAGAAGTTATTTATTATTTAGACTTATTCAGTTCAACCAAAAGCTGTCTACTGAAGAACATAAGGTTTCATAAACATTGCCACAATGATCACTCATGCACAGTTTGCATCCAGCGGATCTTTGGTCATCAGCCTGCCTTACAGCATTCAACAGGTCGATGATTATCCGAATTGCGGATCTATGCACGTGCATCATACAGCGTATGTTCGTCAATTGAGAATTATTTTGCTAAACTAGCTGTAAGATTTGGCTTCGGCTTTTATAGGACTTCAAAATGTCGAACACTATTTGTTACTTAAAGTCTACGTTATCAAAGTGCTCTTCGTAGTATAGTAAGTATATAGTATATAGTAAGTAGCAAGTTTGGTTATTACTAGAAATTCTTTCATAAAACAGATAAACAATGAACAAAGGAAATAACTTTCAGAATACTTTGCAAAGTAAAGTTCTGCATTACTTTACACTTGGGAAGTAAAAATCCAACATTTCCGCATAATATTTTGTAAAACTCCTTCAACACCGTAAGATGGAGCACGTAAATTGGATTGGTAAGGATAGAGAAAAGTTAACATTAGTTGCGACTGGTGGTCAAAGTTTTGTGTTCAGAGCTCTAGCCGTGTGCTCGGTGGCGGTGCGCGGTTCTGCTTTGCAATCGTTGTGTCGTAGTTTAACGCACGGTAGTTAGAGCATATCTTTGCTGTAAAACCTGTCTAGATATGACATTTCTGTAGATGGTAGAGCCACGCTGAAGCTATTACTGGCTTCAGCATGAGTGGGTCGGCTCATTCAGGGTAATATCACCCCCTGACAGAAAACCGACGTGAAGTAACAGTGCTTGCATTGTTGCGTTTCGTTCGGTCAGTGAGAGTGCCGGAAGTCCACCTTCCTCCTCCCGCTCCTCTACCTCCGCCCCTCCTCCCATCTCCATCAACACAGGCTGGCAATGCACTTGCGACTCCTCTGGTATTGCTAGTGTTCATGGACGGTGGTGATCACTTATCATCAGGTGACATGTTATATAAAAGAACTAAACAACCCTTTTCGTAATTTTATACAGTTATTATAAGTTATATATATTTTATTGGTTAATTTTTATCTCGTTAAATTCAAATCTGTCGTCACAATTTAGCAAAGGTAAAAAAATATTAAAAAATAACCGTAACAAATATTATAAAACTGAAAAAGAGTATGTTTTTTTGTATGATACGCTTTCACGTCTTAACTACTCAACAGATTGTTTTGCATACACCTTGCCAGGACTACAGTAAAGGATTTAGTTCATGGATAAAGAATGTTTCCATGTTCGTACGGAATAATGCAAAACCGCGGACAAAATATGGTATTTTTATAAAACGAATGTACTTGACAAATAGTATGTTGTACTTTAACTAATTTTGGCTAGGTAGCTCTATCATCAAACAACTCATTATTTTTTTATACGTGTTGTATGGAATACATTGTTCATATTAATGTGAGTACTTACATAAAAAATGAATTAAATTGTGATTTACTAATTTATTTATTTGGTCATTGACAAACACAAAGTAGGATTTTGAGATATAAATAAGATTAACCGTGTACGTAGCCAAAATCATATCCAGTAGGTACGCTTGAATCCGTGTTTTTAGTAGTTCTGTCAGGACTTCCGATACAAGTGTAAGCCTATTTAGAATGTTGCGGTTATTTGTTTCGTCAGTTTTAACGTTGGCGCAGTCAAACGGAAACGTGTAGTACTGTGAAACTTCATTTAATTTGGTGTATAATTACGATGTTTTGTGTACAGTATCTCCACACATGTATACAATTCTTTATGTTTATGGATATTCAGTTACTAACCAGATAGTTAGATATTACAGATGTCTCTGACCTGATCATCGTATAGGTTAGGAGCTCCAAATACCCGCTATATTGGCATGTTTAAGGGTTTTCTACTGAAAGGGTGGCATACGGGGATTGGTTCTACAACTTCCTCTGTCTAGTCGTTTCTCAAACTTTTACGGTTCTTTTATAAAAATATTGGTTGTGATTATTCTGATACTAGCGTTGCGAGTATAACAAGTCTACTTTCCTAAGAAAAAGGATAGTAGGCTAGTACCTTCAAACGCTCCAAGAGCGATAAGGATTCACGTGAAAACAATGGGCTAACACACTTTTTAAAATGGCCACACATGTTGGCCAATCGCCGTGCTGAACGGTCATAATTCTTCGACCGACATTCTATTTAAGCTAATGCCGCACAGACTAGTATGAAATAAATCGTCGTACGCAAAACTTGTGTTTTCTCTTCCATACCCTCGAGTAAAAAAATAAAAATTCAATTAATATAAATTAGTGCTTAGAGATCTAATCTCCATCTCTAAAACATCTAAACTAGCCTCTGCCTGTGACTTCGTTCGCGTATAATAGTTATTTTGGGCTAACGTTAACACGCAGCGGAAGCTCTCAAGAGGAAAAATTACCCAATTTTTAAACATTCTTCATGCTCCACTCCTATTGACCTTGACGTAATGATATATAGCATATAACTATCCTCGATAAATGAGCTATATAAAGTTAAAAGAATTTTTGAAATCGGATCAGTAGTTCCTGTTCCAGTAGTACCCCTTACAACGTCATAACAGCACAAACGTCATAAGTTCACAACGTCACAAACTTTACCTCGTTATAGTATTAGTATAGATAGATAGATAGAGGAAGTGAGCCTCCGGTGCTCTAACTGACCGAATGAAATGCAACAGTACAAATATTGGTACTTCACGTAGGTGTTCTGTGAGAGGGTGGTACTAGCGCGGGCGAACCGACCCATTCATGCTGAAACCAGTAATAGTTTCGGCGTGGCTCTATGCTAAAAATTTTGGGATTATAACAGAGAAAAAAAAAACATAAAATAAAAACAATTATAGACCGCGATAACATTGCCACCTGCTGAGTCTGAGTAGATAACTCTATAAGTATAAAAAAGGCTTCAAGTAGGTGAACGAAGTCGCGGTGCAAGGCTAGTATGCGATATTCTCATCGTAACATATTAAATAATAAAGTCCTCTGCCACGTCTGTCTGTCTGTCTGTCTGTTCGCGATACACTCAAAAACTACTGAATGGATTTTCGTGCGGTTTTTACCAGTGGATAAAGTAATTCACTAGGAAGGTTTATCTCATTTATCAAGTTTTTCTTAATTATCAAGCTGCGACAACAGTCGCCGGGCCCGCTAGTCACAAATAGAGAAAACTTTTCGGTCGACGTGAACACATTAATAATTCAATTATATTCAATTTAAAATTTGTAAACACATAAACATTCAATTCATCAAACTGTTTTACCAGATAACAATACCTGTAAAAGGCTCCTAAAAGGCCATTACTGACACCTGCACCACAGCCATTGAGTTAAAACGCCAATAAATTTGACAAAATAGCCAGTTATTCGTGGGAAACGGCAGTTGCATTGACCGTTCGTAGGATACGCCCTACAGATTTCTCACTAAAAGAACTGCACTCATAGAACGTAATAAAACATCAAAATTGATAGTCCTTGATGGAACTGACCCACCCTATTTGCGTTATATGTGCAAAACGTGTTAAAGATTAATTAATTTAGAACAATATATACTACATAATTCATGGTCCTTCTTTTACCGGTTTGTTGGAATTCAGTTGCAGGAATATTTCTAACTTATTATATTTATATGTTTTTATATATGCTTATTGAAATGATATCTTCTTACACATCGATGAGCGCCGGTTGCACACACGAAAAATCATAACTGATTATCACGGTTCGCGGAACATGAACGTTAACGTATACATACGTATATATGGAATAGAATGTGTAGATATATTTTTTTTTTTAACAATAAGCGATATTAATTGAATGTAATGTTAATATAATACTGAAAATTTCTACTGGAGTTACTAAAATGGGAATATTGACGGTAAAAATGTTAAGTTTTAAACTTTACTAGAACCTTGCTGACGCCCGTCCGACAACTTATTTTATGTATAAAGAAAAAATATGTAACCGCCACATCGCTTACTTCACGTTTCCACGGTAAGAAAATAAATACAGCTGAACGCGTGGTGTTTAAAAAAATGTTAGTCTCTTAAGACTTAAAAATTTGTATTAAATGAAGTTGTTTCATATATTTTTTAGTTAAGAACCAAGTCTTAAGAATTAAATCTAAGAAAATGTATCGAAATCAATTCAATGGTCATTGCGTAATGCGCGTACAAAAGCAGATCTCTATCTTTATATTCATATAGGTTAGCGACCTAGATTTTTCTAGACTTTCAGAGTGCAGTCAGCTATCACTGAAACTGAATATGGTAAGGATGGTTACACAATCGACTATTGATTTTTACTTAGATAATTAACTATTGATTTTTACTCAACTAAGAGTATTTTAAATTGTATTATTAATGTTTAACCCCTTTGAAAAAGCGTGATGATATGAGATTCTCTTAAAAAACAAGAGACATTACAAGTTTATTTACTATTAGCGGGTCTAGCTGTCGTTGTCCCATCCTAATCATAATAAAAAAACCTTGACAGATTACATAACTAAACCTTCCTCATGAATCACTTTATCTACTGCTGAAAACCACATGAAAATCCATTCAGTAGTTTTTAAGTTTATCGCGAACAGACAGACAGACGTGGCAGATGACTTTCTTGTATATATAAAAGCGTAATAATTAAGTCTTTACTGCGATAAAAATATTTTTACATTTAAAATATTCGCAGAATTGAAATATTGGATAGAATATTTTTAAAAGCGTTTTCCCTCAATCTCCCTAGAGATACATGAGCGCTCTGGATATATCATAAAATATCACAAATTTTCAATACCTCGCGCAAATGCGCTGCACTCCCAACGTTTAATATCTGTGGTGCAGGTGCGACTAGACGTGGCCCATGCCATAAAAGACAGCGTAACTATATTAATTTAACTATTCAATATATTACCTCGCTTTTTATTCTACCATATGTGTATACCACGACACTTTTTTTTTTATTGAAGCACGTCAAAGTGACTGCACTATGCCTGATGTTAAGCATAGTACAATCCAAAAACATCGGCAACCACCGAGAGACAGATTGTCCATCGCCGGTCGCCGCTGTCATGCCGGCCATAATGACGAAAGTCACCAGATACTGGATATGCACAGGCTGATCCCGAAACGCGACGCGCAGAAGCGAGTCACTATGACGGGCTTTTTCGCCATATACATGGCGGTTGCGACACAGTCGGGCTGTAAAACCCTACCACCCCGCTATCGCCATTGCCTCGTTCGTTGATCAGCAGGGTGCACCACGTGCAGGTGAGGTTGGCTTGGGTGTCTCAAGTCTTAAGATGTTACTCGAAACTCCTTACACCCCATTATTGGTGGTATAGGTGGTAGGTAGAGCTACGCTGAAGCTATAACTGGTTTCAGCTCGAATGGGTCGGTTCGCCCGGGGTACTACCACCCTCTCACAGAAACACCGATGTGAAGTAACAGTGCTTGCATTGTTGCGTTTAGTTCGGTTAGTGAGAGCGCCGGGACCATCTCCCTCCCGTTCCCCACCAACACAGGCTGGCAACGCACTTGCGACTCCACTGATGTTGCCAGTGTCTATGGACGCTGGTGATCACTTAACATCAAGTGACCCACCTGTTCGTTTACCTCCTGTGATATAAAAAAAGTTGTATTTTTTAATATTTTATAAGTTTCTTTGCGTTTGATCACAAGAACATTGCATGTTAAATGACAACGTGGTATAATAATAAGCACACCAAATCTGGCTTTTCCTTGCTTGGGCTCTTAAGTACGGCTGCCAGGATACACCAATTGGCGATAGATTTACATTATTTTATGTCACAGGAGGCAATCGAACAAACGGATCGCATAATTTTACGTGATCATAGCCGTCGCCGAAAGGCTAAGGGGAGGGTGTGTGGATCTCTTATTGACCGAACGAAACGCAACAAAAACAAAGCACTGTTACTTCTCGTCAATTTTCTGTGAGAGGGCGGTACTACCCCGGGTGAGCCGACCCATTCATGGTAAAACCAGTAATAGCTTCACCGTGGCTCTACCACCAACAGTTGTATATATAATATGTATTTATATCTAAATTCTTATCAATATTGTCTTATTTAAATTTTTGTATACCTAAATAAATTCAGAGCGTTGAAAAAGTTTGGTGAATACTGTAAGTAATCGTTTTATTCCGTCTTCAACTGACTCTTACAATTTAAACCCAATCATTACATATTTCCTTCTACTAAAATTTTAATTTTCAATAACAGGTGCGCTGTCAGTTTTGAAATCGAATCTGTTATAGAAACTTAACTATAATTCATAAGAGGCAAGATTACCTCATCAGGAATTACCGAGTCGATTAACATTGGGGAGTTTATTTGATACAATCCGATTATTTGTCTAATTCATTTATTCCATTGGTGAAGCCGAACTTTGCTTCATTAATTATTTCTAGAGTTTCAAGTGGACTCTATTGAATTCGTAAGTTAGAATCGGAGATTATGAAATATTTGAATTTGTATTTATATTATGGTAATAACCTTACTTCGTTTAGAGTATATTAGTTTAGATAGAATTATTGACTAAATTTGTACGGTTTTTGCATGGGTGTAGAGCTTTTTCTAAGTTCACTTGGCTTTTTTTTGAACTGACTACGCTATTGACCTAACAAGGTCTTAACAGCTTCACCGGACTACTAAGGCGAGCGCTTAAGGCACTTAGCCTATTTTATTTGGGCAACTAGCTCAAGGGTGCGCGACACACCTCGGCCTGGGCTGTTGCCTGATACATGCAAGTCGCGACCTATCTGAGCTAAGCTACATATTCATATTTATATTAGTTATTGAAACATATATGTTTACCAAGCATATATACTTCGACAACTCTGATGATATATGTACTTTGTGTCGGTTAATTTTTTAAGCTATTGCAGTTCGATAAGAGAAAAAATAAAACCCTTCCACTTTCATGTGTAAGCATGTGTTCGTGCACGTGTGTGGAGGTGATATGTGTAATGGTGTTGCAGTGATGTAAGAATTTGTGTCATTGTATCGCGCAATTGTACTCAAGTGCTCCACGCTAAGGGAACGGACCTAGGCTTAAGCCGCTGCCGAGAGTGTCGTAGTCTGGTGTGCGGGAGCGAAATTTACCCCCAGACCTTGGCGGCGTGGCCTGTGGATACGCGGGCGTGCGCGTAAGTACGCTCTGTTTGAAGAGACAATCTGGTACTGATCGTTTACTGCCTTTAGTTACTTCATTGGGCGGATCGGTAAAAATATGTCGCGGACGTCTTTTATAATTCGTTCGATACGGGTTCGTATTTTGCAGCGGATACCACTTACTTGGCTTGGTTTCACTCTTCAGTAAACAATCTGTCGTCAAGTATCTACAGATGTGTTCAAACAGTTGCATTTAAATGCCATCTTCTTTCTAAATTTAGCGTTTTTAACATTTGAAATCACACCAATATTTACCATCAGCTGAGACTATGAATAAACGCTAAATACTGCAAAATAAAACACATACTAACGACATATTGGCATATATATTTTGCCACATAGCATTTATAAAAAAAAAATACTAACAGAAACATGTTTTGAATAATTATTTTTATTATGCATTCAATTACATAAGCATAAAGATGATTTTTGGTTATTACAAACGTATATCTTTTTTTAATATCTAAGAACAAAGTTAAACTATACTGAGTAAGTCTAGATAATTTAGATGTAAGCTCACTGAAATTACCTCGAGCTAGAGAAATTTCAAACTTGCTAACATGCTTAGTTATATTTAATGGCTATATGCTAACTTTTTCAAATAATTTTTTGGCTGTGGCCTGTGAGTAGGAATTAGAGACGCATAACATTTTACAAAAAAATCATCTACTCAGGTTTCCTACGTACTAGGTCGTGGGATATATTTATGTATTTTACAAAAGCATTTAACGGTTCTGTGAACATTAATATGTAGTTGTTTGATTGAAGAAGGCATTATTGTGGATATCCACCATTAAATGTTATAGTGGACGTTTCTTCGCAGTTCCGCCTGGAATAGGTTTGCCGCTACTACGTCTTAACGTGTTTCACTCCGTCAAGAATTCTCTTTAGATCGATTTTGACTCTTCTTGCCCGCTCGCATAGAAAGCGGTCAATCTATTCCAGGAGGAAGTGCAAAATAACGTCCACTATAATATCTATTAATTAGCCTCTGGCTGCGAATTCGTCCGCTAACACGCAGCAGAAGCTCTCAAGAAGAAAAATCCCCGATTTTGAAACATTTCTCTTGGGTGCTTTACTCCTATAGGTCTTAGCGTGATTATATATAGCATGTAACCTTTCTCGATAAATGAGCTATATAGCAATCAAAAAATTACTGAAATTGGACTTCTAGTTCCTGAAATTACTCCGTACAACGTCAAAAATTCACAAACTCACAAACTTTACCTCTCATAATAATAGTATAGATTGTATATAAAAGAAGCACAGAGACATTACAATATCATTTTTTATTGTAATAAAGGCTATGCATATCCTAGTATATCTTTATATTACACTCATGCATGATAAACTCTTTAATGCAGAGTCACGCGTTAAGGTTGTCCGTAAATTTTTTCCTTTTAAATGTGCATAATTTATATACTAAGAAGAAATAATATACAAAAAAAAAAACAAAAATATTGTAGTTAATTTTTTATTAAAACAATTATAGATATAAAACTTTATATTAACGAATATATCTTTGGCATGTTAAAGTATATATAATTACTAGCTAAATAAGAATATAAATAAAAAAAAATTAACAACTCTGAAACGAAAAGGATACGGATTTAATTGATTATTCATGATATATAAAGAAAATTTATATCTGATAAATTGAAGACATACGCGCAATAGAATGAGTAACAGTTTATATTCGTATGAATAAATTTTTGTGGTCTACCTAATTGTGTTTATTGATAACTACTAAAATAATTACATTTTTTGGTTTTAATTTAGCATGAAAAATCTATATTTCAATTAACCACATTAAATTAAAAAGCTGATATAGTTAAATTAGTATATTTATTTCATTTTATTTCGCTTCAAAGGGCACGTACATTTTCGCACAATAATTCAATATGTTGTACCTCTTATACGTAATTACAAAATAACGTATCTAAATGAAACGATTCATTAATTAAAATTCTCCAAAAACATTTTAAGTTTCCTCTATTTTTTCTAATTTATAATATTAGGCTTAATAATGGCATATCAATGATTTTAAGGATCTTAAGAAATTAATAAACGTATTTTTTATTAATGTTTTTGTAACCAATATCCTAAATTACTACAACCATTCACAAGTAGGTAACTACTACAAGTTTCTTGAGATTATATCAGAGTTTTAACAAGATGGTGATTGTTAGAACTTTCCAGAGAGTTTTTATGGCATCTTAAACTTATGTATTCGGGTTACCCACTTTAATTCTTAATACCACAGCACAATTAGCAATGTGCTTATGCGTAATAACTAAATATTATATTAAGTTAAATTTCACCAATATTACTATTAAATATTAAAATATAGAATCAAATAACAGAATTATCAATAAAATATGCATTGCATTGCACTAGGCATTATGATCCCGCCAAAAAAAGGCTGTCAACGTCTTCAACTATGAATTGCTGTAAACCGTCATTAAATCTCAATTAGGGTACTAAGCTCATATAACAAATAAGATCAATTTTGATATTTAAATATGTAGAATTATTAATAAATAAAAAAAAATGAGTGCGTGTAGCCGTCACACGCGATCGAAGTAAAACTTTTTAAATATTTTTAATTTAGTCAATAAATAGTTTATAAACAAACTAATCAAAAATTTGTGAAAAATAAAACAGTAATAAATAGTAATAAAAATCATAAAATACAATGAATTATGTATATATAGGCGCGCGACCGTACTGCTATCTGGTTTCAATGTAAGTAACAAATAAAATAAAACTTCATTATCAGTAGCTCCATCTATCAGCTAATTCAGAACTTTAATAACACAGGAAATATCATTAGCAGCTCTTTTTTATAAATGAAATAAAATATAGAAAAGTACGAACAGATTACTATGGATAAGTAACGAAAGTAAATTAATTATGATTTAATGAAAGTTTTGATCATATTTAATTATTATCTAACCGGATGGTACAGAAAGGTGACGTCATAATGCCGTAACGGACTTCCGTTACATTGTCGTTTAGTTACTTCCTAGTCACGCCTAAAGTAATTTTACTTCAACAAATATCCTATTGTATGAACAATGAAACTGTCTCATTTAGTAAAATATTAATGAACGAGATGTTGACTATGTTTTTCCCGCCTCTCTTTTGATTTACAGGCGTCCTATTTCAATATTGCCATGTTGCTTGATCAAATATGATGTTATATATAGAAAAATCGAGTAGTTAAAGTTAAAGAACATGTCCAAATAAAAATAGATATACATATACACACTCTTAAATCGTAACCCTCCTTCTGCGAACACGAGTAAAAATTGTATCTTATTATTATATCTTTTTTCTTATGCCATAGTCGGCATTAGAAATTTATGTATTGAAAAGAATTCCATTCAAATAATCATTTAAAAATAATGTATCATACAAATTATCACATGTTATTTTCATGTTATTTACACAGCGGAATGCTTCCCAGTTATTATACCAGTGGTTTTATTGTACTCGTATTCTTTGTGAGCTTTTTCCGTTTTTCTGAGAGTATTATCCCTCGACTCACAATTCTCTTTCAGAAGTCCCTTTTTGTCTCTGAAAGCCACATTTGTTTATATTAGCGTATAATATGTGATATTAGACAAATATGCGTTTGTCATGCGTTAACTAATTCTTATACTTAAATAATAAATACTTGCCTTTTTTGAAGTTATACTTCTTTTGGCGCGTTAGAGAAAAATGATGAGAATAAATTTTACGATGCGCGCGCACACCATTACGAAAAACCGACACCCTGAAGTTAGCTATAGTCAACATTTTGTTTCTTTGTATTTCTTTTTATTAAAACTTTCAATGTATTAACTACCTTTTTTCTATTGTTAGTGTCGTTTTTTCTACAAACGTAGAATAAGACGAAAGATAAAATTTTTGAAAAGATTTTTATCTTGTTACGCCAAAGAAGTATAAATTCTAACGCGTGTACATAAGTACACACACACTTTTTTATACTTTATAAATTTTAGCCTTTGACCACAATCTAATCTGGTATTAAATGACAACGTAGTCTAGGATAGTAAAGAGGCTAAATCTAGAGGGAAGGGGATATAGGTGGTAGAGCCACGCTAAAGCTGTAACTGGTTTCAGCATGAATGGGTCGGCTCGTCTGGGGTAGTACCACCCTCTTACAAGAATCCAACGTGAAGTAACAGTGCTTGCATTGTTGCGTTTCGTTCGGTCAGTGAGAGCGCTGGAGGCCTAACTCCCCCTTTTCCTTCCCTCCTTCCCCTTCCCCGTCCCCACTTCCCCACCAACAAGAAATTTTTATATCCCTTTGGACATTGATTTAGATGTATTATCACTTGGAAACGTTACACCAAATATCAAAAATTGATTTATAAAATAGTAGCTTTTGCTCGTGGCTTGCCTCGTTTTAATCTTAATTACATGTATACCTCGGGAACAGTACATTTTCTCAAAATGAATCCTATGTCCTTTCCTGTACCCTCGGCAAAGTGTAAGCAAACTTTCATTAGAATCGCTAGAGTGGCTAAGGCGGGAACAAAACCGTAACAAAAAAATACATGTGGCACTCGGGGACTGCCGCGGTAAAGCTATTGCATAGCATTTTTTATTAACTTATGCAATTATAACTATTTATTTATTTTATTTATGCAGTATTTTTTTCCATTTATTTTTTTTCTTTGATATTAATTCAAGTTACACTTTTTGAGCGTGGTGACCGATAAGAAAACATTTTTTTTTTCTTTTATTAAATAAATGAGAAGTTAATATTATTCAAAATATTTTTATTATCTTACAATACATGTAGGTTATTCAGGAAAACACTTTGTACACAAATTATACGAGTACAGATATTCACTGTTGTACATAGATGATAAATACCTATACACCAGTATACTTTCTCACAAATATCTGATTACGTATTCCTCCAATTTCGGAGCAGCTCGTCTCGATCCGATTAGGCCTCCCACGGCAGCGGCTCAAGCCTAGGTTCGATCCCTCGGTAGGGAGCCCTTCAGTGCGCTGCTTGCGCGATACGGTGACACAAAAATATACATCACTGCCACAACACTACACGATCACCCCCACACACGTGCACGCCTACACGCTTACACATGAAAGTGGAAGGATTTAATTTTTTTTCCCTTATCGAACTGAAAAACTCTCAATTTTCCGATAATAAATATATGCAGGAGTTGTTGAGGCGTGTATGCTTGGGTCCACATATACGTTTCAACAACTCATACATATATGAATAGTTAGCTAGGTTAGCTAAGATAGGTCGTGATTTTGCATGCAACAGGCAACAGCCAAGCCGAAGTGTGCCTTGCACCCTTGAGCTGGTTGCCAAAATAAAATCGGCTGAGTGCCTTAAGCGTTCGCCTTAGTAGTCCGGTGAAGCTGTTAAGACCTTGCTGGGTCAATAGCGAAGTCATTTCGAAAAAAAAAAGTTTCGATCCGTGCGAGCTTTGTACAGTCGTACCATATATACGTTAAGCGAGCTACATGGTAGGCAGAGTTGTTAGGTTTTTTCGTTACGGAATTTTTGGATTCGGTCTCCACGCTCAAGGCCCGCGATAGAAGCTATGCAATAGCTTAAAAATAAGCTAATTCAGTAATAAATATTGAAATCTAAATTACAATGTTAATTTTTTATTGTCATGCCAATATTATATAAAGTTTTTTTTTAATTCAACTAAAAATAAATGAATCACAGAAACATTAAACTCACCGTGATTGTAAAGCTGAGTTTATATCTTCTTTCTTCTTGCAACAACAACTGGCTATGATACCTTGCCGTCTCCAAAATAAAAGTAGCAAGTCTAGCAATAGTAAACAAAGTATAACTGTCACAACCGGTATACCTATTATAATTCCAAGTTTTAGCATTGTTGATTCTTCTACTGCATAGGCTAAATAAAATTATGAACAATAAATTAATACATTGTCAGGAATTGTGTTTTCATTTTTCTATGCTTACTATTATATGTTAATATATTATTATTAATATCCATTATTCCGTCGTGAAAATGTAACAGACAGAGAGACAAAGTTGCTCTCGTTTTTATGATGATTGCATAAATACTAGAAATTTCTGGTAAACGATACTCTATACTTTGTAAGGAATGTAACAGCTTGTTTTTTCAAAACCTACATATTTTTTTTGTTATGAATTCTAAAATTCTCTCTATAATATATATTCTGTAGCTATGGCCTGCGGCTTCGCATACAGTTACATAGATTTGTCTTATCCCTTAAGAACAGTAGTTTTCTTCTGGATGAATGGTATGTTCTCATTTGCAACTTTGACGAGGTTTATACAAAATTTCATGATGATTGGTTAGATAGTTAAATATAAAACGTAACGAAAAAACCAATTCACTTTCAAATTTACAATATCAACTAGGATTAGTATAGTTAGGGCAACAGACGTCTATGAGAGGTTTCCCCGTACCTGGAATTGTAATAGTTATATTGGCCGCAGTAGAATTTCCTTCCGCATTATGTGCAATCAATTCAAAATAATACGGCATTGGTATGGTATTGGTTTCTAACTTGTTAAGCGACAGTTCATCGGTCGGCTCAATAATTTCTTCTTTGCATAAGCTTTCGTTGAAAGGACCTTGGACCTAAAATAACCGTTTATTAGTCATTTCAGGATTATTTTTATTACAACTCTATAAATTTATATACATATCTTTTTTTTTTTGAACTGAATACGCTATTGACCTAGCAAAGTCTTAACAGCTTCACCGGACTATTAAGGCGAGCGATTAGGGCACTCAGCCGATTTTATTTCACAACTAGCTTAAGGGTGCTCGGCACACCTCGGCTTGGGCTCTTGCCTGATATGTGCAATTCGCGACCTATCTGAGCTGACCTAAGCTAACTATTCATACATATATGAGTTGTTGGAACATATATGTGTACCAAGCATACATACCTCAACAACTCTTATGTATATTTCGTATCGGATAATTTTCTAAACTATTTCAGTTCGATAAGGTAAGAAACAAAACCCTTCCACTTTCATGTGTAAGTATGCGTGCACGTGTGTGGGGGTAATATGTGTAATGTTGTTGTAGTGATGTAAGATTTTGTGTCACTGTATCGCGAGCAGCGCACTCAAGGGCTCCACGCCGAGGGAACGGACCAATGCTTGAACCGCTGCCGAGGGGGCCTAATCTGGTTTATAAATATATACATTCATTGGGACGTATGGCAATAAAATTCGACTTGATGTGATCGCTACATTATTAAATATCTAACATATTCTTTGACGAGAAGCTGATTATATCAGCCTGTAAAAGACTCACGGCAGGTCCATCTGCTTGATCCCGTAGGAAAGTATGGATATAATCACCAGACCAGCTTACGACGTATTGGCGATTTCAAGCTCCGAGAAATTCAGTTATACAATATATCCCCACAGTCGGTGATACTACAAGAATATTTCTCAGGTTTGTTTTTTTTTATGTACAACAGGTACGCGCTTGGCCACCATGTCACCTGATGGTAAGTGACGATGAGGCTGACGATATATCGTGCTTACCCACTAGATGCCTGTTCACTCTACTCTTGAAAACTCCCAAGTTATAAGATGACGGGAAGACAGACGCCGGGAGTGAATTCCACTCCTTAGCCGTACGCATAATGAATGTGTAGTATAAGTATCGTATGAATTATGGGAATATCAACCACGTAAGGGTGGAAACCCTCATGGCGTCTAGTCGTCCTCTGATGGAATGGAGACGGTGGAATTATATTGTGTAATTCCTCTGCACACTCTCCAAAGTGTAACCTATAAAACAATGAGAGCAAGCTACTTTTCGACGATGTTCTAAACTGAGCATTCTTGTCTCCCACAGCGCTTCATCACCGACAAGCCGATGAGCACGACGTTCAGTGGAATCTAGAGCGACCAGCTGACATTTGGCTGACCCATCCCATAAGGTTTAGGCTTCCTCACGATGTTTTCCTTTACCCTCAGCAGAAAGCATATTAACAATTTCATTCTCGAATAACAAATTCAATTAACATTTGAAGCGAATCCTCACAAATCTCCTTATTACAGAATTGTAAAAATTTTCCTAAAAGTAACAAATAAGAACGACGGAGAGCTGTGTTCTATAATAGAATTGTAATTGTTTTAGTTTTGCTCTCTGAAATTTTGTTGTCTATGGTTACGGCGCTATGAATAATAATTACAATAGCCGTACTAAATAATCCAAACAGTCATTGTTACTTTTTGGATATAACAATAAATATAATATAATATAATATCTTTAAAGGAGCATTTCTTGTATATATAATGTTATATATTCAGGTTCTTGGAAACGGCGTCAGTGATTTCCGAGAAACTTAGTAGGTAGGTGGTTTCGGCGAAGATAAATCGATCTAGCTAGATTTCATTCACAGAAAACTTTTTTTCTAAGTTTTGAGGCAACGAAAATATATAAAGGTAAATTTCACCATGGCTGTCAAAACGAAAATAGCTCAGATGAAAATCGGCTGCTTCGAAAAGCCGTCTAACCCCAGTTCGAATCAAGTGACAAGTAAAAGAGTATTTTAATTTTTTTTGCAAAAAAAAAAAAAAATTGACAAAACACCTGATTTTTTTTTTCTAAAGAACCGAGCTAGGCTCGTTCGTCCAGGTACTTTTTATTTTCTTTTACATTAATTGAGAAAATTAATGAGAAATTATTTACAAAATATTTAAAGGTATCGTTTTGTCAATGAAACAATGTATATAAAACAGTGTACATATGTTGTTCATAATTTAAATAGACTATTAATATACCAATAGTGTAAAATGAAGATATTTAAATTACATATAACAAACAATATTAATAATGATTTTGTCTGTAAAACTTCCATCACTGGCCAAAGGTGTAATGTAATATACATCATTATTACAACTCACAAGATACTTGTCGCTTAAAACGTTGAGAAATTTAATATTCTATATTGTCTGTTTAGAGTTCCTCACAATGTATTCTTTAGCAATTTCAGTGATGAAATATAAACGAATTGCAAATGTTACTTGTCAAAGAAAATTAAATCGAAATTGTTCTAATCTAAGCCATTCGATTACTGCAATTAAACTTGATAAAACTTTTTTGAATAAATTATAAATCAAGCTATTCAATTATTAATTTTGTAAGTAGTAGAGCCAGGCTGAAGTTATTGCTGGTATCGGTATGAATTTGTCGGCTCATCCGGGATAGTATCCCCTTACAAAAAACCGACGTGAAGTAACAGTGCTTGCATTGTTGCGTTTTCTTCGGTCAGTGAGAGCGCCGAAGGCCCACCTCCCCTTCTTTCTTCTCAAACACAGGCCGGCAACGCACTTGCAACTCTCCTGATGTTGCTAGTGTCTATGGACAGCGGTGATCACTTAACACCACGTGACCTGTATATTCGTTTGCCACCTATGACATAAAAAAAACCTAAACTTTCCTCATGAATCACTTTATCCACTGGTGAAAAATAGTGAATCAAGAATAATAAAATTACAATTTACCGGACAATAGCGTAAAACGTAGTAGTCGATCGGAGATCCATTATCTTCTGGTTCTTTCCATTTCAACACTCGCTTACTGTACAAAAGTTGATCGTCATCTACATCCCATACAGGTGGTTCTGGTATAGACCTGTAAGAAACTTCCTTTTTAACTACCAAATAATAAAACTTTCATTTTTCGTTTTCAGACAACTAACAATTTATATATTTGCAACAACAGATTTATATTATTCTATAAGAAGTTCTATATAATAACTGATACAAACAATAAATGAATTAACTATTTGGGTTAATTATTTGAGTGGGACGATAGACACGATCATATCCGTAGCTCTGGAGTTTCTGCACAGGTCTATGATGTGGTTGAGGCGCATTGTGCTAATTCAATCCTCAGAGTTCCTCGGGGGGAAGGTGCCACCACAAAATCTGCCACCCCTGAGAGGTCTACTACAACAAGAGATCCCTTTGACCACAGACGAGGCCCTTTACGAGGAACCAACACCTGCTGGAGGAGCAGACACAGTGCTGCTGGTAGTCCTTGCTCTCTGACCAAGAGGTGTGCTTTGTTTGCACACGGCACTGTGTATTTTGTTTGCTCAATTCCTATAGTCATTACAATTCCGGCTTCATTGGTAAGAGAATGTGCTAAGATTATCATAGTCATCCGGAGAATATAAAATCAAATCAAATCAAAAACACTTTATTCAGTTTAGGCCCTAATAAGGCACTTATCAACGTAACAACTGCCACCGGTTCGGAAAACAATCCAGTCATCGAGAAGAACCGGGAAGAAACTCGATCAGGTACATTTTTTAACATATATATTTCCAATAAATCATATTATTGCTTTTAGTGGATGCACAGAGAGAAGTCAATTCCAGACATCATTACCATCGTTCACATATTGATCCACTCTATAATATCCTTTTGACACCAAAATCAGCTTGACGTGGCGCTTAAATTTACAGTCCGGTAAATCGGTAATATTTTTTGGAACTTTAATGTAGAACCGAACTCTATTACATATCTTGCTAAGTCTGAAAGATGGGACGACCAGTTTGTTACAGTTTCTAGTATTAAGATTAAGCCGGTCTTTTACTAAATGCAATTTTTCAAAGTTTATACGGATATACATTAAAATATGAAACAAATAAATTTCTGCTATCTATGATGTAACATCCTAAAACTATAATTTATTTTTAGCTGATTTAAAAATATACTTACTTGTCAAGTGTATCAAAAGCGAGCATCTCACTCCACGCTCCAACACCGACTTCATTTATCGCAGCGAATCTCACATAGTATGTTGTATAGGGCTTTAATTTATCCAGTCGAAAAGGTCTATCTATAGCCCAAGTTCTATTCACATGAATATTTGTTATATTATAGTTCGCCGACTCATCGTATTCTGCAGTATAACCAATTATGTCGGGGCCTAATTTAAATTCTGGGCCATCGATTGAGAATATTACCGATGTTGCTGTTATGTTTGTAATAGTTATCTGGAAATGTATTAAAAATTTGGTTTAAATTATATTTATATGAAACCGAGGTTAATGTCCATTTGAATTGAAATGTTATATTCATTCCCCCAAATAAATATTGAAAAAAAAACATCTTGTAATATGCCTCTTCATAGGAAATAACATTAAATGTACACCATGACTGTTTAAAGAGTGACAATCTTCAATTGTGTGATAATTCCTGATCACATTTAACATATAAAATAATAACATCAAAACCAATACTAATAAACAATAAAGAAAATCTAAGTTAAAGTTTGTTCTAAGACTCTCGAGAGTATAGGTTCAAATTTAAATAAACCTAGGTTGAATGGCCGGTGATAAAACATGAGGGCGGTGTTCCGGAGCTTATAACCTTCAATAATAAAAAAGACAATAAACCCTTTTCTTTCTTCAAATTGCGAAAAATTATCCATTGTTAGTTGGTTGGCTTCACTTTTACTTCATTTTTACTACACCCGACGGTCATTGACACTGTGCTTTAACATACACGGGTTGACTATAATTTTTGTATCTTCTAGATAGTTCGATCAAATATTAAGCACCTACTTTTTATTGATTTTGAACGAGTATCAAGTACTGAGTAGTGAGTATCTTGTAAAAATATTGCTAACGAGTCACCCAGTACAATTTAATGAAATTCTGGTTAGTATAGCATCTGTATCAACTTCAAGCTTAAATACTTATGGCATACTTTACTATTAAAGACTTGGTATAATCTAACAACCTGTTCTTTATTTTATGCGAATTATTATGAAGACATAGACAAGTATAACTTACATTATTAACGGCTGTCGGAACAAATCCTTTTTTAATTGCTATCGTTTTTTCTGCTTTTCCATAAATATTTTCAGCTACACATTTGTATGTACCATATATAAATGTTTCATCAATTGTTAATATAAGATAATTTTCCGGTGCGTTATTAAGTGCTTCGATTAATTGCTTCCCTCTTTCAATTTTTTCTGCTGTCATTGTGTCGTTGCCTATCAATCTATTGACATTGAATTTGGTAAATAAAAATATTTTTCATTATTTTATAGGGATGCAGTTGCTGCTTCTACTAAAAATGATTGAGGCAGTTATGAGAACTGTCGACAGAATGTGAAAACGCAAAACGTTAGTGTACTGCCTGAGTGACTCTGCGTTCGGCGGGGCGTACAGCGTCCAAAATCAACGCTTGCGCACCACTCAGGACACTTACGTATTAATGCATCTGTTTGAAACGAACGCTGCACGCCCCGCCACACTCGATATTCGAATTGAGCGTCCACTCTGGCCGTAGACTTAAATAACCCTTTTCTTTGGAATTCCTAATTCATTACAGTATGAGTTATTTAAATTTTATAGTAATTTCATACTTTTATATCTATTGTCACTTGGAGAAATGTTTATATATGTCTGTATATTTTGATACAGTTTATTAACCAATGAAACATATGATGAGCTGCACAGGCTATATCTACACAAGCCCGTACATTACGCGTCTGGCGCAAGCTGCGTAAGCGCAGTACGGACGGTCACGCTTAATAGCATGTCATTAAGCAAAATTATAAGCTTATTTCCTGCCAAAAATATCACTCAACGCGCCCCAAGAAGCTGGCACTTTAAAACGTTTTGTTGAAACTGACCCCATGTATAAGTGCAAAGAAATGTAAATAAAACATCATATTTCTCTATTGTTACAATAGTCTGCATCTATTTTGCGGACATCAAAGATCATTTTATTTACATTTTATATTTGGACAATTTCTACTAAATCAGCCCTACTACGAATATTTTTGTTTCGAGCAACAAGTAAAGGAACGCAAAAATTTTGAAAAGAACGCAGTTTGTTAACATTAACCAATTATCAATAAGGTATACGTAAATGAGATATAGGACGACCGAAGAACATTTTAAACAGTTTAAAAAAGTATATTTTAAGTCGTCTGTTTGATAATGGAGAGATGATAAAGATATAATTTACCTCTTCCATGTTACAATAGCAGGTGGATTACTGTCATGCACACAACTCAAATTTATAACCTTTTCATTCCAACCCCACAATATTTCGAGGTTTTTTGCAAAATACGGTTGATGCAATACCGTCACAAACATATCCTTCCTAGCGAATCCCACTGTAATAAAATTAACACAATACCTCAAAATTATAATAATACTTCAATCTTTTCGTGTATAATGCTTATAACCTATAAGTGCGTTCTGGTAACTGCATATGAGAGTCTATTCTCTAAGTGTACGACCTGAGTGAATCTGCGTTCAACGGGGCCTGCAGCGGGACGTGCAGCAAGGCGTGTAGCGGGGCGTGCAACTCCCCGCCATTCGCACGTCACTCAGGACATCGTCGTGTTAATGCATATTCTTGAAACGAATGCCGCACGCCCTGCCACGCTCGACGCTCGATTTAAGCGTCCACTGTAGTCGTACACTTGGAATGTTTATTTTTTAAGCTACATTGTCAATATTACTATGAAACTGTGATCAAATTTTAAAAACTATAAAAACATTTCTTTTTTTTTTCTCGAACTGACTACGCTATTGACCTAGTAAGGTCTTAACAGTTTCACCGGACTACTAAGGCGAGCGCTTAAGGCACTCAGCCGATTTTATTTTGGCAACCAGCTCAAGGGTGCACAGCACACCTCGGCTTGGCTGTTGCCTGTTGCATGCAAAATCGCGACCTATCTTAGCTAACTTAGCCAACTATTCATACATGTATGAGTTGTTGAAACGTATATGTGTACCAGGCATATGTGCCTCAACAACTCCTCCATATATTTATTATCGGAAAATTGGGAGTTTTTTCAGTTCTATAAGGGAAAAAAAGTAAACCCTTCCACTTCTATGTGTAAGCGTGTAGACGTGCACGTGTATGGGGGTGATCGTGTAGTATTGTAGCAGTGATGTATATTTTGTGTCACCGTATCGCGCAAGCAACGCACTCAAGGGCTCCGTTCCGAGGGATCGAACCTAAGAAAAACATTTCACTTAGGCCTGCATAACTGAAATGACCGGTGGCCGATTGTGGAACTATATAGCATATATAGATAGTAATAGATAATAATATATAGATAGATAGTAATCCATATTTTTTATTGTACTGTGTTTGTCATCAGATAAGGTGCCGTCATTTCGTAGAGTTTTAATATATTATTTTTTAATTTACTATAAATTAATCTCTCAAAAGGTCTAGGTCAACAAAAATAATGGCCTGCTTAGTAATACGGCACTGAAACATGGAGAAAAAAAATATAAGCTACATATTACTACTACTCATACATACCTTCATTACTGGCATTGCAGGTATAAAGACCTTCATGTGATGGATATACCAGCGTCATTGTTTTAGGCAGAATATCCATAATACCCTCCCTAAAATAAAGGACGAATATTAAAATGAAGTTTCTTATTCTTAGGTAACAAAATTCTTTGGAAAAGAACTTTATAATTAGGATTCGTTATCGTCTGTAAAATATTGAACAAAGGTTTTGGAGTAAAACTTGTTATAGGAGAGCTTTGAAATATATATCGGCAATCTTTTTGTGCGTTTAAAAGTGGTGGGAGTAAACACTGTGTCGAGTAGTGTTGAATACGCTAGTTCTTGTAAGATCACCGAAATTAAGCAACGTCGAGCGCGGTCTGTACTTGGATGGATGACCGCTTGGGAACTCCGCATGACGTTTGCTTTTTGTTGTATTGGTTACATTGAAATATTTCTCTGTAATACAATAGTTTCGCTTTTATCGTCTGTCTTTACGACATCTCTTTTTTATTTTATTTTGTTTCAAATAGAAAACAGGTTGTGTTAATTTTATCATTTACCTTTTTAAAAGTTACATTAAAATGTATTTAAAAATTAAAAAGATTTATATCGACTTATTGGACTTTAATATGTGCAGTCCATTAAGTCATAGGAGTTAAGCCACATAAGACTTAAGAGATTTTTTTTTTGTTACGATCTATTTGAAATCTATAATATAGTCTAAGATGTATATTGAAATAACACACTATAAAGTACTGTTTTAATTACAATTAAATATCCAGTGTAAAAAAATATTGAACTAAATGAAATAGTGACGCAAGTTTTTTTTAATAAATTTGTAAAATATAAAAATGATTACTTTGAGTTATCCTTAAGATATATATATGCTTATGGGGCATCATAGATTGACGAGGGGGGGCAGCTGGCGTGTACCCAGCTGCCTCTCTATAGGTAGGAGCCTGGCGGCAACCTTCCGCCGGATGGACCGTTGGAGCGGCTATTCGAGGGGAATAGCGGAGAACGATCCCTTGCCGCCCCAACATCACGGTCTGTCGGTACACCGTGGGGTTTTAGTCCGTGCGAGTCGGACATAACCCATCCTCTCCCCCGGGATGGTGGGTATCCATAAGGGATTTCCCCACGTAAAAAAAAAAGATATAAACTTTTCTTATTGCATATTTAAGCATATGCAATGTGACTCATCAGTGCTACTGCAATTAATTAAATATCTATGTAATTATGTATATAATGTTCTACATTGACTTGGCTAGAGACACATTTGTAAAGTGGCTATTAACTACATTGATGTTACATCAGGGCATTTTACTCTATTAAAACGTACCATTCATAATTTGAATATGTCCTTGTCATCGTAACCGTAACGTTGGGTTGTGGTCGTCCTGTTGCATTGCAAACAATTGAAATTCCTTCACCCTCCCTTGCGGTTATGTTTTCGAAATCATGTATTCTTGGTGGTATGAGTACCTTAAATTTAACAATATATGTTGTACTCATTCTAAATAGATTTAGGTTTATTAAAATTAGTGAGTCCGGTGGACATTATTCCGCACTAATAATTGAAAAACAAAAACCTTATCATTTATCTACTGGTGAAAACCGCATTAGAATCTGTTAAGCAGTTTTTAAGTTTATTGCGAATAAACAGACAGATGTGGCAGATGATTTTGTTTTATAATATGAGATGATAATATTACTTATCAATTATTAAGCCTCAAAGTTTAATTCAAATTCGAAATAAGTTAATAAAGATCAAATTAAAACATATCAAAAATATTTTATTTAATTTATGCCCAATAATATATCTCCATAATATATTCTATAATACTGAACAGTAACATGACTTTAAGATTCCTTTGTTCTCCCTGAATATACGGAAATTCTTTTTGATGTTCTGATTAAAAACTAATTCAACAACAAAGAATGTACCTGCTATGGCTTATAATGAAGTCTGAGTAACTTTAAATGTATTATTTACTACCTTTAATGCAATTGCAAGTTACATTATATTTTTGCTTATCTATGAACTTCATTTGTTAATTTATAGTGTATCAAAAAACTAGTTACATATACTTCGCTAAAGGCATAAACATCGACATATCTTTCACTTGCATTTTTTTAGAATGCTCGATTGATTATTGATTGCTAGGTAGATACATAGTGATATAGATAAATAGATAGTTAATAGATTGCTAGATTGTTTTTTTTTAGATTTGTATTTGCTCCTTTTCTTTACTGCGATTCGCTTTAGTGAAATATAATGAGATGAACCAACATTACCATTAATTCAACGGTTTTAAGACTGATTTCATGTGACTATAAGTTCTAAAAACTATACTGTACTTGTAATTTGTAAGGTTTTTTTTGAATTGACTACGCTATTGACTTAGCTAGACCTTAACGGCTTCATCGGACTACTAATGCGAGCATTTAAGGTATTTAGCCGATTTTATTTTGACAACTACCTCAAAGGTGTACGGCACAATTCGGCTTGGGTTGCTGTCTAGGTTACGAAATACGTGAATCTAACTAAGAAATTTTGAGAACTATTTTTAAATATTACAATATTTTACCTCAATTGTAATGGATTTAGAAATTATTCCAGCAAGATTTTTGGCTGTACATTCATAAGATCCCTCATCTTCTGCTTTTATGTGATCAAATATGATTGTATCGTGACGTTCTTGCCAAGTTCTGTTTCCTTTATTATTGGAATCCTGTAAATTAATGTGTAATATTTAATTTATCTGAATTTGTTCTGGAATTATCAGGCCTCTGAAAACGAAAATTTTCGAATTATTATGAAATTGTAAAGGTTTTTTTTTTCAATAAAATTAATGGAAACTTAATGGAAATGGAATAATAGAAGTATCTTGTACAATAAATCATAAATATTAGCTGACTTATGTACACTTCGCTGAGCATAAAAAATGTCAACGGGTTAAGTGACTCCAAAAAAGTAGCCTACGAAAGATTCCGCGTTTAATGGTCATAGTTTGAATTCGGTACTTTCAGTAATTCTCACGTAATTGAGCCTTAAAATTACTTTATTTTCATTATATATATACATGTATATATTGATGATATATAAGATGCATATATATTATTGTATATATATGGTTATGATTAATGTATAATTACTCAAAGGTGTATTTACAACATATTGAATACTCGTAACAAAATCCTAACAGGTCTCTCTTTACTCGAAGATTGATTTATTAACATAAAATTATTATTAATGTGTGAATTTATATATTTTGGATTTTAATTTATGTTTGTTGTATAAAATTTTACTTATTTACATAAAAACAACATTCAGTTTCATCAATGTCTTACTTTATTTGGTATCTTATTCCAGATGTATTCAGGATTCGGTGTACCATCAGCTACACATTTAATTGACAAACTTTCCCCCTCAACAATTGTTTTTTCAGGTATAGCTTCGATCCTATCAATCGTCGGTATTGTCATTACCTACAAAACAAAAATGTTATACTGGTTCCTATTCTTTATCACGAATTATTATTAATATGTTTTTCGTTACCTCTGTTTTAATATACCTATCAACTTCTTCGCCTGTAATAAGTACTAGAGCTGTGCATTTGTACCGTCCACTGTCATCTCTGGTTATGTTCCTTACAATAAGCCCTTTTGGAGTTATTTCATACTTTTCATTATTATGTATCTGATATAAAAAAGATGTAATATGCATTATTAAATAATAAGGATAAATAAATCAAGGCTATTAAATTTTCTTACTTCAGTGAACTCTACTCTTTCTTTATACCAATGTATAATAGGTTCAGATTCTCCTTTAGGTTCACAGTTGATCCTCACATCACGGCCTTCGATTAGGTGTTGTAATTCAGCAGTATTAACAAAATAAAGTGGTTCTGCAATATAAAATATAGGAAGTTTGATGTTTACTTTAAAAAACTAGGTCTCGAATTTACAGCATGATTTATACGAACCATATGCGTCTATGTTGTACGTTTGAACATATTGTTGCCCCTTATATTGCGTTATACATTTAAATGTCCCAGACATCGATTTACTTATGTTCGTTATATAAAGATTAATGCTGTCCATCATACGCTCGACAAAAATATTTGAATCCGTACCTGGTCTTGGGAAAATAATTTACTTTAGTTGTACGTACAATAGTATATATTGAATTGTGTTTAAAATAACATACCCCGTTGTTATGATTTTGTTATTATTATCAAGCCATTTGAGGTGCTCAATGTTGTATCCGGGTTCCGTACAACGACACTCCTGGTAAAAAGGGCTGCCTATTCTAAACGTTGACGAGTGATATTCATCACTCTGAAAACATGCGAGGCTACCTGTAAAAAATACATTAGATACATTACGCATATATTTTTTTAAGATAAGATTTTAAATCGCTTCACCAACATGATTTATGTTAGTATATTAATTTAAATGATAAAAATCATAATCTGTAGACTAAATATGAAGGTAAACGAAAGTCAGAGCGGACAAAAAGATTGACGAGTATTGTATTTGTAGACGCTCACAGTTGATACAATCAATCAAAATAAAAATAAAACACTCACAATAATTATAGAAATCCAGTATTTGACAAAAAAATCTCAATAATGTTCAAACTTAAAATGAAATACGATCGAATTTCAAGCACAAGCTTATATACCTAAATATATGTAGAAAAATCAGACCTTTTTCGGTAGAAACATAGGAATATCGATAACTTTCATAAGATCCTCAATCAAGGTTTAATTCTAATTCAGAACATAAACTGGAACATTATTAGAGTTTTCCCATAGGAGACTTATTTAACTTAGTAAGTCAGTCCTTAAGAAGGATCGCTATCTTCGTTCAACATTATATTAAGCTGAGTTCATTTAACGGTTCGCTTCCACTTGCTCTTTGATGGTGCTTACGTTTACTTGACTTGATTATAATTTCCAAAACTTGTACTTTTTCTATTTTTTTTTTGAGAAATTATTAATATATGACTCGACTATTAAATTGAATGAGTTGTCTTGAAATTGTAAGGGGTACTTTTGAATCGTATCCTAACTTGTCCATCTTCGAAATGGCGACCACCGTGAGATTCTCTCGAATCTTCCTTATGCGTACGCTAGCATTGCGGAATGGGTTACCCAGTTGGGTTTTTCCTCAGGGTCTATACAAGAAGGGGTTGATACGCGCTCTTCAAGGTCGGCAACACAGCAGCGATGCCCTTGGGGTTGCAGTTGTCCATAGGCGACGGTAACCATTTACCTTCAGATGAGCCGTCTGCCTGTTTGTTGCTTTTTATAAAAAAGTAAATTTATTTGTTTTTTTATTACGCTTTCTCGTCTTAACAATTTAAGCAATAACCATGATATTTACTATACATTGCCATGTATATACAGAAAAGATTTAGGTTACTTTTCATACAAAATAAATGTCCTCGAGGGGTATATCGAATATAGGGTACATCGACGTGAAGGAACCCGCGTTTAATGGGAATTGATTTATTTTATGTCATAGGAGGCCAACGAACAGGCGGGTCATTTGATGTTAAGTGATCATCGCCGTTCATAGACACCAGCAACACCAGGAGAGTTGCAAGTGGGTTGCCAGCTAGTGATTGGGGGAAAAGGTAGGAGGTGGGGAGTAAGGGGGATTTTGAGAGATGATGGATCTCCGGCGCTCTCACTGACCGAACGAAACGCAACAATGCAAGTACTGCTACTTCACGTTGGTTTTCCGTGGAGGGTGGTACTACCCCGGGCGAGCTGACCTATTCATGCTAAAACCAGTAATAGCTTCAACGTGGCTCTACGCATCTATTCACAAAGAGATTTATAACCCTTATATATATAACGAACTATAACATAATATTATATTCTATTATTATTTTTCTACAGATACATTATTGCAATAAAACTTACTAGACTGTATATCTATGTAATACCTTTAAATGAGCACTTCTCGTATATTTTTATATTGTTATACATGATATACATATTCAGGATGTCGGAAACGGCGTCAGTGATTTCCGTTGAACTTATTATGTAGGCGGTTTCGGGGACGATAAATCGATCTAGCTACATTCCATTCATAGAAACCTTTTTATCTGAGTTTTCAGGCAATGATAAAATATAGCTAGAATATAAAGGTAAATTTCGCCACCGCTGTCAAAACAAAAATAGCTCAAATGGAATTCGGCGGAAACCGACTAACTCCAGTTCGAATCTGAGTGGACAGCAAAATAGATAGCTTTTTGCAAACATTTTTTCTCAAAAAAAAATGATAATTTTGTGTGGCAAACCTAACAGTTCATTTTAATTAGAAAAATAATATTATAATTATAAGAGAGAAATTTTTTTAATTTTTGTTTTTTATAAAAATGCTAATTTTGTGTGGCAAACCTAACAGTTTATTTTAATTTAAAATGTTTTTTAAAGAACCGAGCTAGGCTTGGTCATCCATGTACTAAGAATAATAAAGACAAACATTTTTAAACCATGATGAAATACTATACAACTCAATATCGATTAAGCGTTAGCGGGACTCCCTATGGACTTCTAATAAGATGAAATTGACTGAGTGACTGAAAATTGCATTGGACCGATGTCTCTTCCATGTAATCAATAGAAGGCTTACAGGGGATGATGTATCGGCCCAAATTAGTGTGGTCATTTTGTCTTATATTACTTTCTATAAAGTTTTTTTATGAGTTTTAGTGTTTGTCTTTGATTATTGTTTGCGGTATGGATAAGGGTGACGTGTATTTTTTAACAAACGCTCGACAAAGCGTTTGAGAACAAATTCATTCCATGTTACATAATAAATATATTAGTGCCTGGACGACCGAGCCTAGCTCGGTTCTTTAGAAAACATTGTTAATTAAAATAAACTGTTATGTTTGTATCACAAAATTAACATCTTTTACCAAAAGAAAAAATTAAAAAGATATGTCTTTTGTTATTATTTAGATTCCAACTGGGATTAGACGGATTTTCGAAGCAGCCGATTTTGGTCTGAGCTATTTTTGTTTTGAGAGCGACGGCGAAATTTATCTTTATATTCTAGCTATATTTTTTCACTGCCTGAAAACTCAGATAAAAAAGTGTTTTATTAATGAAATCTAGCTAGATTGATTTATCGTCCCTACACACTAAGTCATAGAAATCGCTGACGCCGTCTCCGAGATCCGGAATATAAAAAAATATAAAAATATGCAAGAATTGCTCGTGTAAAGGTATTAAATAACACCTTTCAATACTTTGGTAGTTCATGGTCACATTTAACATATAAAATGATATCAAAACAAATACTAATAGACAACAAAGAAAACCTTAGTTAAGTTTGTTCTAAGACCTTTAAAAATATGGAAACGATACTTTTAAGCGTAAATAAATCATATCTAGGATCAATGAACAACGTTAAAAGGGCGCTTTTCAAGGTTTATTAATTGCGTAACTACTTATCGCCGGAAATCCACACGGTCGAACAAAGGAAAGTGGAGCGTAGGTCAAGGTGTGGGACTGTGCGGCACGGTGTGATTCATTGCTTTCCTTATTATAACATTAGTTCGTTTTTGCGTAAATCACCGAATGTTGAGTGTGTATTGTTTGTGTTTGTTCTTCTCTAGATAATTAGGTCAAATAATAAGCACCTATTTTTTAATTGATATAGAAGGAGAATCGACTAATGACTATCCTATAAAAATATTGCTGGCGACTAACCAGGCGCACTATATACATAAATATAATAAGATAGAAGCGATGATATCTCAGTGGTTAGCGTGTTCAGATACTGTGTCGATCGATGTAGGTTCGAATCCATACGAATGGAGGTTTTGGCGAAGAAAAATATCCTGGCAAAACAATAGCATGCAGCCAAGTTCCTATGGGTGTATTCCGGCAGCTGTGCTGGAGAGTCAGGCCTTTCTAAGGTAAACGTGTTTACCATCTTATTTCACATCTTCATTTAACTTTATTATGAGACACTTTCAGGTGAGATCGGGGTCAAATGCTAAAATCTATAAAGCAAAAAAAAATTTCATGGCCTACCACCTAACGAAACATATTTGACATCAAAACAGTAGACTTGATGTGTAACCTACATAATCAGAGCCTTGACGATCATGAAGAAAATGTGTAACCGCAACGCTATTATGCTCGACCTCGAAAATACTGTTAACTGGTAATTAAAATTTAAGGATTGTTTACAAAACTAGAGTTGTTTAGGTTATAAAATTGTATATTTTCATGGGAGATTGTTGGTCCAGATGTTGTTTCGACAGTATATAAGTTCACGCAATAGGATTGGTGATATATTCTTATAGTCGAAATGAAATATGTTGTCTCATAATTACGTTCTTCAGTAGAAGACATGAGTATATATCGGCTTTCAAATGCGAAGTTACATATGTACTAGCCACAATACAAACTAAAGTGAGTACTTTTCTTATAAACCCACTAGTAGTGTAATCTTGCTAGATTACATTATTACGTGTAACAAGTCCAAAGGAAGTATTGTCGCTGTTTTACTAAGACTCGATTATTATTGTCACATAATATTATTTTGAAATCTCAAAGACAATATTTGACCACTTTTTCTATGGCTTTGCTTTTGCTAAATATATCATCCGGATTTGAAATATGTAATAAGAACTTCGCTATTAAAGTTTGCTTCCCAGTTTTAAGTGAACTTAAGAACGTAATAGCTACACATGCTACCCTGAGCTAGATAAATTTATATTTTATGATAAATAATAGAACATATATTTGTTTATTGTAAAATATTTTTCGACAAATGTTTACAAAATTAGTGACCGAAGTAATGATGCCATCAGTCTGACCTAATTCACTAGAACGACGTTTAGTCATCCAATTGTTCATATGTAGGTTAAAACTAGATGTGAACAATACTGAAAAGATTAAAAATACTGTACATGTACTAGTTTTTTTTTTTTATATTTGCTTCGTTAGCACTAATATAGGCTTAATATATCACTCAGTATTAATAGTTTTTTCTGAGTAAAAGGTACCCCATATCCTTTTGTGGTTTTCTGACGACGTCTATAAAATTTAATTATGATCGCTTAAATAATTAAGTCATGAAAGCGTAACAAACTTGTCATCCGCCGTCTTGCAATACCTTGTATTATACCTGGAGGTGTTTTAAAAATACTGTCTACTATACTGCTCGCAACGGAAGTGTCAATATCGATCTGATGATGCTCCGTGACGGAGCGAAACACGTGTAATCGATTGTCGAGATTACGCGTCAATCTACAACATATTTTAATTAATTTATTAATAATTATTATATTTATATTAATTATACAAAATATAATTAATACATACAAAATATATGTTTATTAATTAATTGATTTTCTTTTTGTTGTAGTTAGACGTAGTAGTGGTCAATCAATTCTAGGCGGAAGTACAAAGTAGCATCCACCTTAGTATTCAATGATGGATTTCCGCAAAGTAACGCCTTCTTCAATCAAGCAAAAATACTGTCTAGTACAGAGCACAGGAAACTGTCAGCAATTCTTGCTGTCGGTTTTCCTATGTCATGTAGAAGAGAAAGGAACTTGTAAAAATGAACAAAAATATCAAAATATTTTAAAACTTACTACAGATTAAAAATACACACAACATAAAGTAAAGTTGTTTGTCTAAAAATTATTACGCAGCTTTTATTAATTTATGAACTGTAAATATCGAAGCACCAACATAATCGTTTAGACACTATAACATCATATTACATTACATTTCTGTGAAGACGGACGAGTTTCAAGTATACTATTAAATAAAGTAAAAAACATAAATAAAATATGTTATGACCGATACAGAAATATTATCGTCCCTAAGTACTCTACTTGAACAACTTAATTCACTTTTAAATTTTTTATCCGGTAGAAAGACAGCAGTCTTATGAAAAACTTAATAAAGGGATTACTGATTCGCATTCAACGTCTAGCAATAATTTATTCAGTAAGCTTTTAATTACTTGAATGCAGTTCAAAATGAAATTAAAAGAACTATGGAATAAATAATTATAGCTTCTATTATTGTCAGTAATTAACTAAATGGAAAATGTTTTAGTAAATGGTTTGTAATTAGTATTCTATTAATTGTACTTATAATTAATCTCAAGGAATTTTCCTAAATAAATATGCAAAATTATTGAAAACAAATATATGAGCACGTACTATTGTGCATGCTCTGCTGCGTGCATGTATTCATGAAAAAAATTCGCTTAAATTTTTTTATACAAATTATGAATTTTTTCAAACAATTTCATAGGTAAAGACCTATTATTAATTGAAGGTGCAGTCTAAGTGTACGTCCAGAGTGGACGCTTAAATCGAACGTCGAGCTTGGCGGGGCATCCGGCGTTCGTTTCAAACAAATCCATTGATACGTAGGTGTCATGAGTGGCGCACGAGCGGCGTTCTTGGATACTGAACGCGACGCTGCTGGCCCCGTCGGACGCAGATTCACTCATGCCGTACACAAGTGTACGTCCAGAGTGGACGCTC
>JACEII010000027.1:3459704-3507229 GCA_014332785.1 Antheraea mylitta | reverse complement strand
TAGTGTTGCTGTTGCATAAAGATTTTTTTCTATTGTTAAATAGAGAGCAAGGCCGCTATAGTAGAGAATGATTTTTCATTATTATTCTTGTACTCAAGCCTTGAAAGGCGATTGTTTAGTTTTATGATAAAATTTATATGTACATGTTACACTATATATATGACATTGGACGTATACCCGCTTTAATCGCCGTCAATCTAAATAAAACAAAAATAAAGCACACGTCACGGCTTAACTCCGTATTATGTTTGTACAAAACAATATGCCTGTCGCTCTTCATAAATTAAATGGATTTGTACAGAACAATAATTAATAACACGATTCAACTAAGTGGGTTTTAAGAGCGTTGCTATTTCTGTTTGTAGAACGACGTGGATAATAAAAAGTACCAAATTTAGAAAATGTATGTCTTCACTTTTATACGCTATTGTTTTTATTATACATGTGTTATTAAATTAGTTAAATCCAATTTCATTTAAAACATTGTAGTCCGGTGAAGCTGTTAAGAGCTTGCTTTAGGTCAATAGCGTAGTCAGATCGACAAAACAAAATTTAAATCATGTTTAATTTTTTTATAGTTCCAATTTTTATACACAGAGAAGAAGTTCAAAAATTGACGTTCATAAGTTACTTAGCTTTTTTTTTTTAATTGAAATGTAAAAAGCTTGAAAAATATCAGAAACGGCTTAAATTGTATATACTAATTCCGAATTGTACGGACACATTTATAAACTTTTCGCAATTATGTCTTATATATAAAATTTTATTGTATTTTAACTGACTTCAAAAAAAGGAGGTTATCAATTCGACTGTTTTTTTATGTTTGTTACCTCATAACTTTTAAGAGTATGTCTTCTTCTATTCATATACCAGGCTACAAGAAGTTAGTTGCATTACATACGTAAATTTTAGATATCAGTTGTTATAAATTAGTTCGTCTAATTAAACGACTGTATATTAACAAATAATGTATTCGTGCACATTAGATTTTTATTTATTTTTATCTTTGATTTTAGACAACGAATATTTGAATAGTAGTTTTTGCTTGCAACTTCGCTCGCGTTACCTACTTTACATAATATGGTCTATCGCCTCTATACATTTTTCATGGATGAACTGTATGTATGTACCCTGTACCCTTTCCTGTACCCCTAATCATGTGTATACATGCGTGAAAGCCTTACAAACAAAAACATTTTCGTATTTATAATATGAGTTACTTTAGATGAAAATTGGAAGTTTGTGTATTTCCGCTATTTGTATTTTCCTGAATCTGAGCTACACGTAAATGCGTTGTAATGTTCAAAGAGAATGATCTAAACATAAATTATTAATACAGTTAAAGATAAACTCTTTTAAACTAAAATAGAAATACGCTTAAAGGTTGACATTGTTCTAAATATAACCCTTTGACGTGTTTCCATATTAATTAGGGCGGAGAAGTATTCAAAACCTTATTAAAGACACCTTAATAATATTGCTACTGTATCACACGGTTAAATTAGGAGCGATGCCAAATATTTAAGGAAAGGAATTAATTAGTTATATTCAAAAATAATAAATAATTGACTATTAATACTGTAGAATTTTCCGTATAATTCAATAGAAAACGTGTTTTAATGTAGGTACCTACGTAAGATATGGCTTTACTGTATTAAAATATTAGTTATGTCTGCTACGATTATTACTGGCATATAAAATGCCAGACAGTCACACTTTTTAAGACTTATTATCCAATTGAATAAATCTTCTAAGTGGTACTTTAATAAGGGCTTGAATTTAAAAATACGTTTTCGTTTTGGAATTATCGTTGGCGTCTGAAAATGGGACTGCTCAAAACTTTGAGAGACAATTATTTAAGCGAGGGAGTTCTATGATAAAAAGCATTCTAATTATGTATTTCGAAAGGATTTAAGGAAATATTAAAATTATAGTAATTAACATAGGCTTATAGCGGAATAACTTAAAGCTATATACAATTTCATATTTGGATATTCGTCAAGCAAAGAATTTTTGAAGTGAGAATTACACGTAAGGTAGGTAGGTATGTATTTATGAATCTTTGTAATTATGTATAAGCGTCTGTCTGGGCATGGTTTAACATACAAAAGCAATAATGTATACGACTTCATTTGCTTTTTTTTTCGAAATGACTACGCTATTGACCCAGCAAGGTCTTAACAGCTTCACCGGACTACTAAGGCGAGCGCTTAAGGCACTCAGCCGATTTTATTTTAGCAACCAGCTCAAGGGTGTACGGCACACCTCGGCTTGGCTGTTGCCTGTTGCATGCAAAATCGTGACCTATCTTAGCTAACCTAGCTAACTATTCATATATGTATGAGTTGTTGAAACGTATGTGTGTACCAAGCATACACGCCTCAACAACTCCTCCATATATTTATTATCGGAAAATTGAGAGTTTTTCAATTCGATAAGGGAAAAAAAGTAAACCCTTCCACTTTCATGTGTAAGCGTGTAGGCGTGTACGTGTGTGGGGGTGATCGTGTATTGTTGTAGCGGTGATGTATATTTGTGTGTCACCGTATCGCGCAAGCAACGCACTCAAGTGCTCCCTACCGAGGGATCGAACCTAGGCTTGAGCTGCTGCCGTGGGAGGCCTAATCGGGTGTGCGGGAGCGAAATTAATCCCCAGACCACGGCGGCGTGATCTGTGGTTACGCGGGCGTGGGCGTGAACACGCTCTGTTTCGAGGGACAGGCTGGTACTGATCGTTCGCTGACGTGATTAAATCAGGAGGGTCGGTAAAAATGCATCGCGGACGTCTTTTATAACGCGCAGTGTTAGGTACGGGTTCATAGTTTGCGGCGGATACCACTAACGGGTTGGGATGATTCGCGGCTTTTTCAAAATAACTAATCGTAAGTGATTTGACTTCGTTCGCTTGGAATAGTTACTTTGAGCTAACGCTAACGCAACGGAAGCTCTAAAGAGGAAAAAAAAACATTGATTTTGAACCATTCTTCATTGTGTTTCGCTCCTATTGGTCTTAGCATGATGATATATAGTCTATAACATTCCTCGATAAATTAGCTATATAACACTGAAATAATTTTTAAAATTGGACTGGTAGTACCTGAGATTACCCCCTACAACGTCCCAAACTCACAAACCTTAGCTCTTTAATACTATATATTAGTATATATTTATAATACGGGATTTCGTATAGTATGTAGTGTAGCATTCTCATGTATAAAGTAAGAATATAATGATGAGCTATCGACAAGTTATTATATTATCAAAAAAAAATCCTGGGTAACCTAGGGTACCCTATGACCTTTTTTATACTTCTGACAACGTTGTAGATGGTAGAGCCACGCTGAACCTATTACTGGTTTCAGCGTAAATAGTTCGGCTAGTCCAGGTAGTACCACACTCTCACAGAAAACCGACGTGAAGTAACAGTGCTTGCATTGTTGCGTTTCGTTCGACCAGTGCGAGCGCCACAAGCCCACATCCTCTACCCTCCTTTCTCACTATCTCTCCCCCTCTCCTAAAGCACAGGCTGGCAACGCACTTGCGACTCCCCTAGTGGTGTTAGTGACTATGGACAGTGGTGATAACTTAATATCAGGGGACCCACTTATCCGTTTGCCTGATATGACATAAAAAAAATTTCATGATGATTAGTTCGTGGAAACGTAACAAACAAACAAGCTAAGTTTCGCATTTATAATATTAGTGTAGGTTTATAACAAATATATTATATAGAAATATGTAATTAAAACGTATTAAATAAAATTAATAAATTGATTAAAATATACAGCCCACAACTAATCGACATCTAAAAAACAAGCAATTTTCACGAAACAAGATGATAATTTTTACGAAAACGAAGTTTTGAACACTATTTAATAATTAAAATTCTTAACATATTCCTGAAGAAGCATATAGGTTTAATTTTTTGAATTTTGTCAATTTTCAAGTAGCTAAGTACAAAACATTATTTTGAAATCTTATTAGTTTTATTTTAATATACATTATAATGTTATTAAAACATAACTAAATATGAGAGACGCGTGCATCAAACGACAATTTGATGCGTTCGGTCAACAGCTAGTTGAGCTCGTTAAAGCGTATATGACGTTACCAATTCCTAAAATTATGTGCGTCCATTATTGGTGTCATGGTGGATGGAAATAGGACGTAACACGCACTAACCGTCCAATTAATATTTCGGTATTAGCCAACTTAAAACGCGTACTTAAACCCCGAATAAATTCAACCTTTTTAGCAGCCTATATAGTTAGTATATTTCGACGAACTATAACTATTTATGCTTTCTCATCCAAGTAGTTTTTAATTCTTCTCGTTTTGGCATGACAGCATCTAGCCTGATTTCGACAATCCATTGCCAATGATCGCTATTTTGCCGATTTATACTTTTTTTTAACACCCGATATAACATACTAGCTTCTGCACGCGACTTCGTCAACGTAGAATAGTTACATCAGGCTAACGCAAACTTTAACTCGCGACTTCGTTTACGCAAACGAAATACTCAGCTTTATAATATTAGGACCATGCTCTACCTTAACATTTCTAAAATTTGTATGCACCCCCCCCCCCCATACATAATTTACTTGATGACTAATTACTAATTACCCAGTTGATATTTTGGTAACGTCAGACGAAATTATACCCAATAATTATTTACGGCATATTTTTATGAATTTATCCTTTTTGTTAAATCTGTTACTGATTTTTAAGCATTGTGTTTAAATAACCCAAAGCGAAAGGGTTCAAGACGTGTCAAGTCCATTTCTAAATTGCACCCTTAACTATAAAATTACCCTCCTCTAGGACGTGAGCCCCACGTTGGGAGACACTAGTATAGATAGTATAGAGGTATAGATTCGGGCGGAGTACCAAGTACTACTAATTTATGCTTTCTAAACCAAGTAACTATTAATTCTTCTCTTTTTTATAATAATAATATACTAAATGTCAGCAACCAGTCTGATGTCGGCAATCGTTTCCGATCGTCGCTTATACACCGGTTTTTTTTCTAACTAAATGCCACTGCTAGACTTACGGGCCTTTTCAATTGCAATTGACTTTTTTGGGCAAGAATTAACGGCACTTAAACTTATACCAACAAATTGAAGGGACCCGAAGTGGCCGGATCACGACTTGGGCCGTTGCCTTAAATGCGATACGGTGACTGTTGAATCTAACTAAGCTAAACTTATAAACCTCTCGATTGGAGGATATATGCCAGTTACTTATTCTCGAAATATGGCAAATACAATGAGTCACTGCAATTATTCTTTATATGTGTAGTGTTTGCGATCCTCCAAATCATCCAAAATAACTGGGTTGATTTTATTATTTAACTGTTTAGACACTTGGTCCTTAGTAGAAAAATATCATGGTATACTCATTTGATATAACGTTATTTAAGTTCCAAGACTATGCAACCAGCAATTTGTAATTTTTTTTCTGTGAAGAAGTGGTGCAAGCGGCGTGACGCTTATTTTTTTTCCTTTATAAATAAAGCATATTGAGATAATAAGTGACGTAGACAAAGTCGCAGATATCAACTAGTCGAATAACTAAAATTATTGATCAATGTATTTGCAAAGCTTAATATGCATCAAATGAGAGCTGAGAAGTGTATGGTAAAAAATAAAATATGTTCCATCTCCGATCTCAACTAAATATTAAATCAATGGTGGAGTATTTGAGCGACGTAAAAGTACATGTTGAGGACAAGTACCTACTTAAGAATGCGGAAACGCTCTGATTCGTTGATTGAATCTGTCGGTCGAGGTCGTCGAGCTTCTTTCGTTAAAAAGCTATACCAACTTGACTCTAGAAAAACGCATACACGTCATAATGATTTCCTTTTCATAGAATTACATAACCTCGACTAGTGGAGTGCAAGCAGGAAGTTAAACTGGTCACTATTACGTATGCTAGTATGTATTATCTTGTGACGGTCTGTGTACTATGTTTTACGTAATGTACTTCTGCACATTGTTCTAATGAATGACTACACCTTGTGAATATAGCATTTAAGTGAGATCGCTATCTCCTTTTCTGACGGTCCGTATCATTATTTATTAATTATATACCTATATATATATATATAATTTTGGATATATAATTAAACGTACTTCATTTAGTACTAATTCGTGGAAAAAATACTTAATTTACGTTTTATTTCAATTATCATGTAATGATCTAAAAGTAAAGCAGTTTTTAGACGTACGTAATTGTTTTTTTCATACCTATACCTTAATACATTTTAGAAAAGCTCAAATATATAGCACATTAATGGAATTCGAAAGGGTAATTTTAAGTACCTTGTTTGAACTTGAAACAATATCTTAAACAATCATTTACTTTTAGAAATTAAAGTAATATACACCACTAGCTTGTGCCCATGGCTTCACTCTCGTTAATTAAACATTCCCTCGAAAACGGTATTTTTCCTGGAAGAAATTTACCTTATGTCTTTTTGTTGTACCCCTGATAATGGGTACAAAATTTCATGATGATCAATCCACTAGTTTAGGCGTAAAACCATGAGAATCAAACTCATTTTTGCATTTATAATATTAGTTAGGACGTACCAATTATGTGTATCGTTTCAGTAATTTTTTGATGTAATACATGTATTCACACGATAAAGTGACTGCTCTATGCCTGATAGTATACAAAGTGCAATAAAAAAATAACAGTCATCACCAAGAGGTCTACCCCAATCTATTTTTGAAAAATCTTTCCCTAATCGCCATTTTTAGACTAGACTGTAAGTCTTTTGCAAGCTGGACATAACTGCTGATATTGAAATTTAATAACCAAAAAAGATTACTGTAATGAGTTTTTAACTATGTGTATAGTGGTAGCGATCTATTTGTGTATTGGCTATTCTCAGAACGCAATGTATTTAAGCATATCTTAAGCGTGTAATCATTCGATTTAGTCGCACTTAATTTTCATGTTTTACCACCCGATGAAAATTTAAAAATAAATGTAATAAAACATCGGAAGAGCATTATAAAACGCTATAAAATAAAAGAAACAACAAACAGCTAAAAACCATGTGACCATGGAAGTCAATTAAATTGGTAATCAATTGAAGCGAAAAAACCCGGCACCAATCAAAATGTGGGTACACAACGAAATGAATTGTGTCTTCTGATATTTGTTAGTTAAATATCATGTCTGAATAGAGCATAAGAATCACAAAAAAGCATATTTTTTTAAATTACTACTAGAATACTTTACGCGAATTTTATGCTAAAATGTTTTTTTTTTAAATTCTAATAAATACACCCGTATTATTCATAATAGTCGATAATTAACTTTACGCAAAAATGTTATTATATCATAGTAAATATATTGAAGAACAAAATTTTCAATAATTGCAAAGGCATATACTAATATATTTAAATTTTAGAAAACTTACCGTCGGCGACAAACACGATGAGAAATGTAGCAATAATAATCAAGCGTTGAGTGATATAAAACATTATTGAAACCAAAAAAAACACTATAAAGGAATATAAAAAGTCAAAATAAGAGCACAAAAATATAAACTTTTTATATTCAAATGCTTTCGAACTTAGATAGGACTTTTGTTAATAACACTATAAGATGCGTGCGCAGCCGACCACGTATAACGTATAATACCATTAACGTACAGTTAACTTGTTTTGTTCCCCGTTTCTGACACTGAGGCTTGGAAAATCATACGCGATATTGAAGTACAAACATCACGCTTATTTTTAGATACCTTTGGGTATTCGGCTTTGTATGGAATGTTAATTTATGGTTTTCACAGTCGTTTGAAGTTCGTTTAAAAGTAATTGGTGTGCGTGACTTCATTGTGTTACACAAGTGGAGCGCAAAAATATCAAAACAAAAACGTAATCAATTTAAATTTGTTTAAGGAACACATAGCGCAATAGTAGCCCTAGTATTGAGCAGAGAGATCGCAGATTCCCTCCGTACACATAACTAATTTTTCTGTTACGTAATTCTGTAGATTTAGGAAAAGGCCGACATTATTGAAATACTAGAACAGTGAGGAATTAATTATTTCATGTTTCAAGCTCAGGCCAATGGCAGTTTTGTATGTAATAGTGTCAGAATTTATAAAAAGTTCCAAAGCACATTACTGATTTGCCGGATGGTTCATTCAAGCCCCATGTAGGGATGTTCGATATTCATCGATGTTTAGCTGCCGATAACATCGACACATCGATGTTTTGTTTTCGATAAAATCGACGTTATGAATATATTCTTTAGGGTCATCTAAAGTTGCATGTACTAGCTAGAGATTAGATAATTTCAAATTTGTAAGCCGTACTAACAATTATTTCTATGGATGACCTTTTTTTTCGTCGCTGACTATGGAAAACACCCGATAAAGTTTTTTTTACAATTTTAATTGCTGACAAAAACATCGATGTTTTCAAACATCAATGTTTATCGTACATCGATACTACTGAACCGATGTTGACATCGATGTTAACATCGATGTTTTTCTAATATCAATTATCCCTAGCACCATGTCAAGTGGCTCTTGATTACAGACTGGCTGGATCCAATATGTGAACAATAATGATATCTCGAAACCCATCTCTGTCCATCAGCTAAACCCTACTTTTATTATAATGTATTTTATAGAAAATGTGTATGAATTAAAGTTTCCCGCCAGTTCTTCTCGATATTTAGGGATGGATTGGAATGGATTATTTTCCGAACCCGTAGTAGTTCTGGCGTTCATAAGCGTCTTATTAGGGCTTAAATTGAATTTGATTTTGATTAACACATCAATTCTCTGTGTATTAAACATCTATACACTTGTTTAGATATTATAATATGTCATATATAATATGTCACATATGAAGTTACATCCGTATATTTATTTATTTATTAAATGCGATGATCGACTTTTGATGGTTTAATATTACAGACTAGTAGGCTGGAAGGTACATAATGCAATTTATAAATAATTGCAGACTTCACTCTATGTTTATTTTTTACGCAAAATGTTCCCCCATCTGCCAATCAATTTAAGCAGTATTCATTTGGTAATGAGATGATTTTATTTTTGAGAAATAGCAATCTTCTATAAATTCCTTGGGGATGTAACTATAGCAATGAACAAGCAATGTATTGTGTTCTTTCTACCAGTGCCGTATTTAAGTATTTCATTTTTTAAGGCGACAATATAACTAATTGTAGATAATGGGCTATTTCTTCTTCATAAATCCATTAGAGTGGTTAAAATGGGCATTACAAAGTTCTATAAAGAGATCTCAATCTGTAATATAATTGTGGATATATATTACTAGACCTTGTTTACAAATTTGTTTATTCAGATATATTCAGATGGACATTAATGTCATTATTAATTTACAATAATTTATAAAAGACTCAAATATTATGTTATAGTTTCATAATCAAATTTTTCTTTTGTAAATACAAAACATCATAGACTTCGAATCTCCTTTCCTTAAAGTATGATATTGCAGCACTATAATTGCTGGGGAGAGTGTAAAGGTGTACTCATATATACCATAATTAAAAGTGTGTTGTATTTTCTAGGATTTATACGAAATAAAGCTCTATAAATAAATTCAATATTGAAAACTATATGCCACATACAGTCAAAGCAACATAAACATTATAAGAGTTTGCTAGTTCGGCGATCCTTACATGATATTAACAGTTACTCCATTAGTAAATAAATTATTGCTAACATTTGATGGCATATTATATGCAAGTACTTGAGCGACCGAGTTTAGCTCGGTTCTTTAAAAACATTTTTAAATTAAAATAAACTGTTAGGTTTACCTCACAAAATTAGCATTTTTCACATAAAAAAATAATAATCTCTCTTATAATTATAACAATACAATTATTTATCTAATTAAAATAAATAGTTAGTTTTGCCTTACAAAATTATCATTACAAAAAGTTATATACACTCGGATTTGAACTGGGGTTACATGGATTTTCGAAGCAATCAATTTCCACCTGAGCTATTTTTGCGGCGGTGAAATTAACCTTCATATTGTAGCCAAATTTTTAATTATCTGAAATCTCAGTTAAAAAGTTTTCTATGAATAAAATCTAGTTAGATAGATTCATCGTCCCCTAAAGAACCTACATACTAAGTTTCACGGATATAGATGACGCCGTTTCCGAGATCCTGAATATATACAAATGTAAAAATATACAATAATTGCTGGTTTAAAGGTATTAGATATTTGAGAAACATTTTTTTATAACGTCTCCCATACTAGGTAAAGAGGCTTGTATTGCGGTGGACTTGTAACTATTTAATTAAAGACCACAAAGTTCGTCCATACTTAGAACGACATCTTGTGGATCACAGAAATATTTATCCTATGCGAAGTTTGAATTCGTAGCATTCAACGCGGCGGCTACAAATGAGCCGCCTACCCTGTTGTTGAGAAATGAAATAGTATTTTGATTTATCGTATTCCCATGACACAGAAAAATAATTCATGAAATAATATGGTACTAGCTGATTCTCGCCCGCTTCATTTTACATTTTTTTATTATATATAAAAACATTAATTTCATTCGAGTTAATAAATTACCTATAAGATAATAAACAATGCCATATATAGGATATAAAAATAAATAATCTTAGTACGTGCATGCGTCATATAAATATGTTGTTAATTATAAAAATAAATTATAATAAACAATAATGGATTCTTGGGAATGCGTCCCTGTTTTTTGAGCACTTAAATAAATCGTTTCTTTTTAACGAAAAGAAAAGCATCGGAAAGGGGATAACGTTTTTGTGTAATATAAAGGGTTACAAAAGCGGCAACGTTGCTTAATCATCTGTTTGAAATGTTCGCTTTAATGGATTAATCGCGATCAAACACTGCCGAATTTATGGCTGACGCGTAAGAATCCCTACTTCTTAGAAATATACATAAGAAGCTTCGTATACTCCACTGCAAAGTTAGCTGGAATCATTGCGTTGTTGTTCAAACAGATTCGTTTAAAATTAAAAGAGAAGATTAAATTAGTAGGTGGTAGAGCCACGCCGAAGCTATTATTGGTTTCAACAAGAATGAGTCGGTTCGTCCGGGGTAGTACCAGCCCTCTCACAGAAAACCGACGTGAAATAATAGTGCTGTCATTGCTGTGTTTCGTTCGGTCAGTGAGAGCGCTGGAGGCTCACCTTTCTTCCTCTTTCCTCCTTTCCCTTTCCTTCCCCTCCCCCTTTCCCACATACGGGCTGGCAACGCACTTGCGACTTCCCAGATGTCGCAAGTGTCTATGGACGGTGGTGATCACTTAACATCACGTGACACACCACCTCGTTTGCCTCCGTTGATATAAAAAAAAAAAAATACAAAAAATAGACCAAGTAATCAACGTCCCATTTAATTAAACTGTTTTATGCAAAGCAGTTTTCGGGTAACGTAACCGACTCCATTTTGGACTTATCTAAAATACCTAGTTTAGCTACATGGTCTGAATAATTAAATTATAATCCGTATTTAGAAAGTTTGGAACATGGAACAGTATAAAAATAAAACTTTCGGAATAAATAGCTTTAGATGTATGTATGTATTTAACAATTAAAAAACAAGCCTTTATAGAAAAACAAACTAAAAAAATTAAAAATAAATTTTAATAAATGGGAATTAAAAATAGTGCAATTTGTTTTTAATAAAAACAAATAAAAGTTATATAAATTAACAAGTCTTATTTTACAAATCGAATATTGGAATAATCTTATCAAGTTAGTGTATTGTCATCAGTCCTCGATAAACCTACAAAGTTTGAATGAAATCTGACCGTTTAAAGTGAGTTAAAATCACGCTCAAAGGAGTCGGTTACAAACAAACAAACATTCAGATGATGCTAATAAAAAGTATGTAAAATGATAAAGCACCAAAGCTTCTACATCACAAAATACTTAAGACTGACGGACTAGAAAATATCTAGTGGACTACTACGGTTCTCATAGTTTTCGTAATCTATACTATAACAAAACTGTAACAAGCCTAAATCTGTACATTAAATATTTATTGAAAATTATAATCGGGGTAGACTATGTTATCGATATAGAAGCCAAAAATAATCTTTTTACAATTGTTGTCTGCCTTTCTGTTTGCCTGTCCCTGTGAACACATATCACTCTGAAAGTATTTAACCAGTTTTGACAAAACTTAACACAGTGATAACTAATATTACAAGATTACATCTAGGATACTTTTTGTCCCAAAAAACGCAAGGGGTTCTCCAGGATAACGGATAAAAGTCTAGCATCTGAACCCGTATGACTCTGAAATTACTGAAGCAATTTTGACGAAACTTGACACAGTGATAACTAATATTACAAGGTAACATCTAGGATACTTTTTGTCTCATAATACATAAGGGGTTCTCCGAGATAACGGACGAATGTTAAAAATTTGTAGTTCATGGAATTCTTGACGGATTTTGGTCACTTTCTTTGTGCTATATATAGCAGTAACATTAGATACAAATGTAAGCTATATTTCATCACTCTATGCAATTAAAAAAAACAATTAACAAAAAAAATCGTCAGGTTCCGAACCGTCGCCCTATCGATCGATCGACTGAAACAGATAATAACCGATTTGGTGCAGACGAAGTTGCACGGGTCAGTGTATTAACGATTGATACAGTTCTATAAAAATGTATTTCAATTATACTTCTTAAGAGTATATAATAAATAAATAATACCAGCTATAATTAAGGCATGTTTAGCTTTATATATACACTAAACTAGGAGGAAAACGAACAGGTCAGTCACGTGATCACCATAGTCCATAGACATGAACAACACCAGAGGAATTGCAAGTGCTTTGCCAGCTAGTGTTTAACGGGGAGCAGAGGTTGAAAGGGAAGGGGAGGGAGGGAAGGGAGAAGGGGGAAGATGGAACTCCGGCGCTCTCACTGACCGAACGAAACACGACAATGCAAGAACTGTTACTTCACATCGGTTGTCTATGAGAGGGTGGTACTACCCCGAATGAACCGACGTATTCATGTTGAAACCAGCCCTAGCATCAGCGAGGCTCTACTACTTACAATATAGATTTGATATATCGCTTAGAAACGGTAATTATACTTCGACTAAGGCACCCTATAAGATATATCTTTTTCTGAACCCGTAAAAACATGTATGCAAAATTTCAAAGTTAGGTAGTGAAGACGCGGAAGCTCAACAAACAGACAAACTCACTTTCACTTTTGTAGTATTAATTGTCCATTAACGCGTCGTAAATAATCCTATTAGAACAAAAGAGAAAATAGCAATGTCAAATGGAATAGAAGCATATAAGTTCGATCCATATTACAAAAACCTTTTCGAGAGGAAAACAATTTTCCCATTCGAGAGACAGTTCCAACTGCCTCCTCCCTAATTGTAGGTAAACGCTTCGAGGGACGGTCAAACATTACCTGCGAGCCCTCGTTGCCCCTATGTTACCGTATCTGTAACATTACAGTAACAATATAATACAGTATAGTAAAAATAATTAGTTTCATTTGGACAAAAAAAAAAAAAAACAGGACTTTTATTAAAGCAACTTATAATACAACCGCTCTTATTAATTCATTTAACGTATGTCCATTTAAAAGTACAGTGAGGAACAGGGCAGCTTTAAACACTTTAATCTCTTCCAATTTATTTTGATAACCTTTTACATTTTGTCAACCAAAATGTCCTTTGCGTCCTAAACTGCATCGATTTTTTTTTATTTATATAGTACTAGCGGTTACTTCGGACATCTTCCCGCCTTGATAATAAAAAAAATCTAGACACATTATATACTTAAATGTGTGTAAATGAGCCTATCTACTGGTGAAAGCCACATGAAAATCCGTTCAGTAGTTATCGAGTTTATCGCGAACAGACAAACAGCCAAATGTCGCCCCTACCACTCGCTTTATTAGAATGAGACAACCTTAAATAATCATTATTGATGAATATTGAAGAAGTATCTAAAACAATCTGTTTTTTTTTCGAGAGGAAGAGGTGGGCCTCCGGCGTTCTCACTGACCGAATGAAACGCAACAATGCAAGCACTGTTACTTCACGTCGTTGTTTCTGTGGGTCGGGTGGTAATACACCGGCCGAGCCGACCTATTCACGTTGAAACCAGTTATAGCTTCAGCGTGGCTCTACCACCTACAGACCTACCTACCTCTCAGGCTGTTGTAGTTGTTATGGCCATTTCTTTCTTCGGGAAGAGATCTACACTGCAGTGAATTTCTTACCAACCAATATAATGAATCTTCAATAAAAATTATAAAAATTACATCGAATACTTAAACAGTATTCAACGTAACAAAAGTAGACTATTTTATATAGATATCTTAGGTAGTAGTTACTTATATTCGTATGTTGTTGTAGCAATATACATAGCCAAGGTGTTAAATTGAATCCACTTGCAAAAGGTTAGCGCTTGGGAACTCCTTTCAGCGTTTATAATTCACGGAATTTTCATTATGACATCATCACAATAGTACTGCTATTATGAGAGTTAATTAAAATTTGTTGGAAACGTATTAGACTTATTTGAGACACATACGCTATATACTTCACAGTACATTATATATTGTACGCTATTATATACAAACGCTTCCATTCAAATTTACGAGTAAGTTGGGAGAATGAAATAACAATTATATTCATATAACATCTGAAATGTTTTAAGGATTCTTGGTATACAATTTAACAAAATATAGGGCACAATCTACTTTCCACTCTTCAATACTTAGGCTTAATGTGAAAATGTATAGATTTTTAGGTTTGAATTAAAAGATACTAGCTTTGTTTGTGACTTCGCTTGCCGGAAGTATAAAAAGTTATTATCAGTGTTTTCCATAAGTACGTTTAAAGATAACAGGGAAGCTGTAAACACTATAATTTCATCACATTTACTTCCTTAAGCCCCGAATGTTTCAACAACTAGAATCTTTCGAATGTATTTTAATGTGTCATATTTTTTTATTGTTCACAATATGTTTGTATTTTTCTACTAAGATTCATTAATTCATGTTTGTTATAGACATTTGTTAGCTATATTATAGCAATCTTTTCTTATAGTCCATAGCCATTATATTGCTCAATCTTTTATCTAATGGTTTAGGTAAAATATTCCAAGAAGAAATGATGGTAATTGTTGGGTTAATTTAGTATATGTTAATGAATTATTGTTACTAGTGGTCGTACATTTATCGAAATCCGATCATAATTAAATCATTTTACAAGTTCCAATATGAAACAAAAATAGTTTTGTCATTTTTTTTTAATACTAACGCACGTTAATATCTACTAAACAAAAAAAACAAAATCAACTAAGAAACAGATAAGGAATATGTACTCAACTGTTTTATCTCTGCCTACTTATAGACATTATGTTATTACGAATTACTTCCTGGTTAGTGAATACAAATATATTGAAACACATATTGGACACATAGACGAAGAGTAGTGACATTATTGTTAAAATTTATAAAAAATATCCATTTTATTTTAACTCTTTACAAATTAAACCGCTTTCAATAAATGTTTTCAAATTGAAGCAATTCTTAATTAGAACCATTCGTTCTAACGAATGTACGTCTAATTTTCCCATTAAGATCAGGTTCCAATTAGTTCAGAACACCATTAGGTCTGTCCCAATTACCAATTCGTAAGTACTTTTTACCTTCGTCTAATAGATATTACTATTGGAATCAATTCACTTGTAACGTTTGTCCCTGATTAAATTTTAAATCGTTCCGCCCTATTCTATTACAGGAACTAATACAGAAAGGTAACATCTGTGCGCGAGTGCCATTTGACTGGGCTACGTCGTGAAACCATTACAATTGTAGCTTCAAGTTACGAGTTTTCGCTGGACCCTAGTAATGACAATGTTTTAATAGAACTGATCATTTTAATAGCTATTATTTTTAATCGATTCACATACTTTCGTGCCTTGTTATTTCATTACATGCTTCTTTGTTCTGTGTTTAGGGGAGAGGGAGAGATAAGGAGGAGGGGGAGAGGGCATCTGAGGCTCCGGCGCTCTCTCTGACCGAATGAAATGCAACAATGCAAGCACTGTTACTTCACGTCGGTGTTTCTGTTAAAGAGTGGTACTACCACGGACGAGCCGATACGTTCATGCTAAAACCTGCTTTAGCTGCTGCCGTAGCTTTAGCGTGGCTCTATACATATTGTGTCAAGATTTTCAATCACCTTAGTTTTCTCTATTATACTAGTTACTTGCTAAATACCAATGATTTATATTCCTAATTCAATTATATCCTATTAATATTAAAAAAAAAGCATAATCGATACTTAAATATCTATTAGACGATGAATAAATATGACTACATAATTACATAGAGCTATTATGCCAAAATAATGCCAAATTAAGCATAGTTTGTTTTATGGTGGCTCAGATAGATCGCAAATTACATGTATCAGGCACTAGCCTAAGCCGAGGTGTGCCGTACACCTTTGAGCTAATTGCCCAAATAAAATCGGCTGAGTGTCTTATGCGCTCGCCTTAGTAGTCCAGTCAAGCTGATAAGACCTTGCAATAGCGTTATCAGTTCGAAAAAAAAATGTTTTATGACGGATAAAAGATTAATAGACATGTCGTAGAGTAAATAGATTTTTTTTTTATTGTAGCACGACAAAATGACTGCACTATGCCTGATGGTAAGCACAGTACAATCCAAAAACAATAGCGACCACCGAGTGACACACTATCCATCGCCGGTCGCTACTATCATGCCGGCCTGCAAAAAGCTGGATATGCACAGGCTGATCCCGAAACGCGACGCGCAGAAGCGAGTCACTATTACGGGCTTTTTCGCCATATACATGGTGGTTGCGACCCAGTGAGGCTGTAAAACCCTACCACCCCGCTTTCGCCATTGCCTCGTTCGTTATTCAGCAGGATGCACCATGTGCAGGTGAGGTTGGCCTGAGTGTCTCAAGTTTTATGATGTTATTCGACACCTCTTACACCCTTTATTTTTACAAAACTAGACATGATACACAAATAAACATCTTGGTAAAAACAAAGAAGATCGATAATTGTTATTTCTGCCTTTGTGTGAAGATGTGGAATCAGCTCCTGGCCAGCGTTTTCACTTCCTTCTCTCTGTTTTAGTAGGTTTATTATACATATTTTTTATACTTATATTTTAGATTAAGACCAAAATATCAATCGACTTTGAATGTTCACGTAGTCCAAGACGGTAAACATATAGAGACGTGGAGTGATTCTTAAGTGTAGTTGCCTGCAAAATAGTTGTTTGGTGACAGATTGACTTTTCAACTTGAAGGTGTTAACTAATCAGACGGACTTGGTCATTGACCTTTACCGATAACTCCGGCTCATCCAAGTATATGAACCAACGTCGATTGAAGCAATGTCTGAATACGCTAACCACGGACCTATGATCACTATGAATAGTAAGACATAAAATTACGACACATATGATCAGTTAGTGGTGCGTTAATTTTTTTCAAGATAAATATCAATCAAATCAAGAAGCCAAAAGATTCTGGCATAACTTGCCAAGACAAAATCATTCCAAAGAACTCATCAGGGCATTTAACCAGCGATATGATGGTAAGGCCCTGTCACTCGGTAGGAATCACTTACGGGTTTTAGTGAGAGCACCACTGGACACTATTGTCTTAAAAAGCACTTGTACAACATCGGTGTCCAGATAATAAGAGAATGTAGTTTTTGTGATAGTGCGAATGAGACCCCAAACACCCCTTGTGTGAACATGATCCACTGAAGCCTACACGAAACTGGATTCTGCAGTTCTTAAATGCTATAGGACTTGGCGGGGAGCTTTACTAATATGGGACGATCACAATTGATCAGTATTAGTCGCAGTAATACAGGATTAAAGCCTACATAGCCCCTTTTCCAGAATAAAAAAAGATAAATATAGTTTAAGACATGATATTCCGATTGAATCTAGAATAAATTAAAGTAATATAATAAATAAAGGTACTTTTTTCTGTCTCAGATTATATTTAGTGTTTTATTTCACGAGATATTACTTTGTCTATAAATAAACTAATATTATGCAAGACATTCTGTTATGAGTAACAGCTCAGCAATATAACTTGGCAACAACTCTTATTGTTACATCTTTTTCAATTTAGCCTAATGACACACCAAGCGAATATGGTTGTTTGTTTCTTCATTTGTTTATTTAGTTGTACAATTGTTAGACTTAGATTAACCTAATACTACCCAAACGATCGCTGACAAATTTTAAAATTATAGCTATAAAAACGATAGGTATATACAAGTGTCGCACACCGTTGCACTCGTCTCGGTCTGCGCTACACGATTTTGACTGAAACCTTTTTGATTTCACAATTCACACTTGTAAAAACCTGAAAAAAGCTGAAAAATCGAGGTTTTTGACGAAATTTTTAGTTTTTTGTCAAATTTTGTAAAATTTTAAGTCTATTTCGGCCTGCATCAGACCGGGAGCACCACCTCTCACTCGCCGCACCCGTCGGAGTAGTTGAGAGACGCGCCCGGACCCTGAAAACACAAAATTTCATTAAAATCAAAATTTTCAAAATTTTATCAAAATTATAATTAAACTCACCTTTTGGAAATCCAAATCTCGTTGCATCCGGTCGGGGGCATCATCCCTCACCCGTCGCACACGTCGGCACCGTCGAGGGACGCTCCCGGGATCTGTAACAGAGAAAAATCAGTAAAATTAACACTTTTTTCAGTTTTCCGGAAAATTCCTTCTGAATTTCCCGGAGTTTTTCGCGTGAGGGGATAGTCCTAGACGTCCCCCACAGGAATCCGTCGAAAAAACTACGAAATTCCGTCCAGAAAATCGTTTTCGGGCCCGCCCACCACACCCATTTTTCTCTCCTGGGTAGGTGGATTCTGGCGGTCGGAAATTTCTAATTCGGATTTTTCGGGTTTTCAGGGGTGGATTCGTGTAGAGGAGGTTCTAAGGAACAATTGAAAGTACGGGACGAATACTGTCAAAGGTATAGTTGAGGAGTAAAAGGCAGCATAGTGACAAATAAAATAGGACAATTTTATTTAGGATAAGTTGACTAAAATAACGGACGAGGGAACTTTTACAACCCTGGCAGTTATATATTAAGCACTCTAGACATAAATATTACATAGTAACATAGTTTTAAGACATATTTGTATATAACTGGAATACAACATCTGATCGGGCAACCGACGACAACATGAGATAGGGCAGTTTGGAGTTTTTGTTTAGAAAAACTTCCTTAAACGCCCTATAGGAAACAAAAGCTCGAAGAGCAACAATTATTCCAATTATATTTATACAGATTTTAACTAGACATAGAAGAAAAGAGTGTTAAAAATTTATTAAAATTTATTAATCCATTTAAATATTTACATATATACAATTTTAAAAATATTTACAACTTATACAATTTTACAATTTTAAAAACTATTTACAACTTATACAAATATACAAATCTAAAATAATTTGACGATAGGCGGCACAAAATTCAAATTAATTTATTATATTTCGGATAAAAATTCTAACTGCATAAAATATTTTTCCCCTCAAATTATATACAAAAAACACAAAATGAGTACTTCGACTACCCAGAAAAGGAAAGGATCGATAGTAAAGGCAGACGATGGAAAAAAGGATCTCACACTGGGAAACTCCACTGATCTGAAAGCGGTGGCCACGGCGATCTATCAAGACGCAAAAATCCAGCTTGAGAACTCGGGAAACCTAAAAACCACAATAAAAGATTCTGTAACAAAGAGCCTAGGACAACTTTACGAAGTAATACTAAACCTAAAAGAACAGATCTTAGCTGTTGAGCTGGAGAAAGCTCAACAACAGAAAACGTTTGCGGATAAGTTTGCCGAGTTACACAAGTTACACGCGGACAGGATCAGTGAAAATTCCCAGATGTTGAAAGAGCTCCAGGAAAAAAGTCATGAGGGTTTGTTGGAGGCCCTTCAAGCTTTAACAAAAAACACGAATGAAGTGGAGGAGATCAAAAGGATAGCAATAAATGTAAAGGATGGAATAGAGGAGACAAAGGAAAAACTGCAAGAAATAAACAAAGAGTCAGGAAAGGGAAATGGGGAAGAAGTTAGGAATCTAAAAATACAGGAAAAGACAGAAATTAGGAGAGAAAGGGTAGTGACTCCACCAGAGGAAATGTACTCTATAATAGTAACATCAACTAAAGACAAAGGAATTAAAGAGAACGTGTCGGAGACGATAAGTAAGGCGGTCAATGCGAAAGTTACAGGCCTGAAAATCGATACACTGAGGAAGACAAAGGACGAAAGAATAATAGTAGGCTGTAATAATAAGGGGTCCCTACAAAAAGTGGTAAAACGTTTAGAGGAGATGAGTCCAGATCTGAAAGTAGAAGAGTTAAGGAACAGGGATCCGATGGTAGAGATAAGAGATGTCTTAAGTATACACGATAATACAGAAATAATAGAGTTCATGGAATGTCAAAATAAACAAGTGCTAAAAGACATAAAGAGGGAAGACTACAGGGCTGAAGTTCTTTATAGACGCAGGGCTAGAAACCCACACACCTGTCATGCGGTCCTGAGGGTTTCTCCAGGGGTCTGGAAAGCATTGACTGAGGCGGGTAAAATATATATTGATATACAGAGAGTGGTAGTGACAGACAGATCTCCCGTGTTACAGTGCACAAGGTGCTTTAAATATGGTCACGGTAGAAGAGCATGTCAAGTAACAACAGCCGTCTGCAGTCACTGCGGAGGAGAACACCACTCGGGAGTATGCGAGAGTCGGTTGGAGGGAAATGCGCCGAGGTGTGCCAACTGTGTGAACGAGAATTTATCTGACACTAATCACAACGCCTTTGCCGATAAATGTCCAACAAGGGCGAAATGGGACAGAATAGCCCGCTCAAACATAGCTTACTGTTAATAGTTAAAGTCAATTTTATAGTAGTAGTAAAACATAAAATCACATTAAATAAAACAAAAAAATTTCTTTCATTAAAATATAACAAAATAGAAACAAAACCTGTAGATTGGAGGACGCTCAAAAATATAAAGCTAGGTGAGACGAAGAATACAAAACCTAAAGATCGAATCCTAGCTCTAACCGAATCTCTTAATTGTATCTGATAATTCGTGACGAAAAAAAGAGCAATTAATAAGACCCGAGTAATGTAACTTGACTGGGATGTCGATCAAAAGGAAAGTAAATACATCTCCCGCATTTTGAACATCACCAATTACTACAAGGATTAATAGGAAAATCTCCTACAATAAATAGTTATAGTAACATAACTCAAATTATTGCATAGGAATGGGTAATTACAAATACAACAATGAAGTAATAGAACAAGAAGTTAAACTAATAAATTAAATGATAAAATATAAACTAGAATATAAAGAAACAAGAGTAAAATATAGAAATAGAAATATAAAAATAATAAAATAATAAATTAAAACATAAGGTAAAGGAAGTAAGGAACAGAATTAAAGTGGTTAAACTAATCAATAAATAAATAGTGAAACGACAGAATGAACGAATAAACTATAAAATAATAAATAAATTTCAAATTGCATAGAAATAATAAAATAGAAAAACTAAAATCAAAATTATCAAAGTAAAATGGCTAAATTAATCAGTAAATAAATAGATACAAGACAGGAGTAATAAATAAACTAAAAATAATAAATAAACTTAAGAAACTAAATAGAAATAATAAAATAGCAATATTAAATCAAAATTATTAAAAGGGCAATTAAATAAATAAACAGATAAACGTCAGGACGAACGAACAATCTAAAAATAAATAAATTTAAGTAATGAAATAAATGAAATTAAAATGGGAGTCTAAAATGAAGAAAAATAATAAGTAAAAATAGAATCAAAGGAAAAAATAAGAATCAGAAGTAATTATAAAAGTTTGCTATGTTAACTAAATCTAAATTGAAGGACAAATAGGCAATACAGGAAAAGGATACACAGTTGGCAAATCTGAAGAAAGAAAGAGCGCAGACATTCACAATAAAAAAGCGACTGGAAGGACGACAGACCTGTATAAAAAGACAAAGATAGAATTTTTGTAAAGTATATCGACGAGAACGTTGTTCGAAATGGACACAAAACTAAATGACTAAAAATCCGGAATAAGTTGGTAACAAATTGGAATAAAAAGGTCTCTGATCGCCATGTCAGAGGTGTGCCGCCGACCGGGACACCAAGATCCCGGTCATAAAAAAAAAAAAAAAATACTACCCAAACAAAGTTTAAAAAGATATTACATAGATCAAATTAATCAACTTTTTTTTACCTTAGTACTACAACAATATGATTAAATGTTTATGATAATTCATTTCAATACACGATAAGTATTTTACCGAACTATCGACATAAATATAAAGGTATATAGATCAACCAGTGTATGCATCGCACAACAACGACTTATATAAAGTTCACACGTTAAATTAAGGTTCTTAGAAACTATAGTTTTTGTAAGTACTATAAACACGAAATAATGTTTATAAGCTAAGTTTATTTTTGCTTTAAATTTTTAATGTGTTTTCTTCAGCACATAAAATATGTTGTTAAGATAATAAATAAAGTACCTGGATGGCCGTGCCTAGATCGGTTCTTTAAAAAAACATTTGTGAATTAAAATAAACTGTTAGGTTTTCGTAAAAAAATAGCATTTTTTACGAAAAAATTAAAAAAAGATATCTCTTTTGTTGACACTCGGATTCGAACTGGAGTTAGACGGAATTTTTAAGCAACCGATTTTCGTCTGAGCTATTTTTGTTTTGTCAACAGCGGCGAAATTTACCATTATATTCAAGGTATATTTTTCATTGCTTGAAAACTCAGATAAAAAAATGATTTCTATGAATGAAATCTAGCTAGATTGATTTATCATCCCCGAAACCACCTACATACTAAGTTTTATGGAAATCGCTGACGTTGTTTCCAAGATCCTGAATATATAAAAATATACAAGAATTGCTAGTTTAAAGGTATTAGATACAAGTAAATTCGTGGGTATTACTCAGTTGTTGATAAACATTTAAACAAGTCATTAAGTACCAGTCCCAGACAAGTTAAAGACAAGAGAGTTGAAAATTGTATAACGTACGTGTTGTATTGTGTTGTATCGTGCGTACGAAGTACACTCGTATGATGTTGGGCGGAAATAAAAATAGAGAAAGGTCGAAAAAAGAACAGATGAAATATATGTTGAGTAAAATATATGTATCTATAAAAATGACAATATTTTGTTCACGGTTAATTCAAAACATGAAATTATAATTTCTGGTTTTCAATTCATCTTTTCAAATATTATTTCGTTTCGTTAAAATATTAAAAAGCTCAAAATAATAAATATCATCTTCATTAACAAATTGATAAAATATATAATATAATAGTTTAATAAATTTTCCTCATTAACAAATTGATAAAATATAGAATAAAAAAAGTTAAAATAAGAGACGGTTGACTAGAAATTATAAAATTAAGCATAGTTTTAGTGATATTATACATTACTTAAGGTATACACATGCCAGGAACACGTTTTTAGACATTAATTTAAAAAATAATTAAGATTAAGATTGACTTGACAGTTTAACTGCAACCTACAACTTAATATACTACAAAACGCTTATTATAAATTATTATTATATGATATTAATTATACAGTTAGACTGCTTAGAATATTATACAAATTTATTTAGGAAATTAAATAACACAGTATTACATTGACTACTTAAAAAGTTAAAATTATATACAATTAATTGACTAGAAAATTGCTCATATACAAATATATACTTACAATTTACTATTATTATACAGAATAAAATAAATTATACAAATTCAGGACTGTCCCTTGTCCGAAGACCTTTATTATAGTATAATAAGAAACAATGCCACTGAAAAAGGTACCAGCGGCGGGGGAAAAACAACTTACGGACGCTAAACCTCAACCAAGGAAACAACCCGGTGCACCACGTCGCGGTAGCGCAGCGGAGGAAGAGCTCCGCAAGACTCTTCTGTTAAAAAACGTGGCTGCGACTGGCAAAACGAGGCGAGGTACTCCATCTCCCTCAAACCCTGCTCCCGAACAGTCGGCGATACCTTCTCCAATACAAACAATGGACACGCCACCACAGAGGTCACCGACAGGGATGCAGGGGTCTACACCAGAATCCGGGGTTGAGCAGTACACACAAAATCCGTCCCCCGCCCCCTCGCCGGACCATGCGCGCCCTGAGGAACCATATGGTGACTCAGGAGAGGAGGATGCTAAAGGGGTTAGGACAGAAGGGAGATCGAGGGCTAGTATCCTGCCTCCCTTCCGGGGGCGACCGGGGATAGCCATGGACTTGGCGAGGTCTCGCGCTACTGAGATTTTCCTTATGGGGAAGTCCGCGCTGGAAGAGTCGAAGAACCTGAGAGGTGACCTCAGAGAGATCGTTTCCGGCGCCCTCCAGGGTCTATATGAGACGGCCCTGGAACTAGTGGATTCACGCGCGCGTCACAAGATCGACGCAGAGAAAGCGCGCGCCGAAGGAGCTCGCGAGCTCGCTAGAGCGGAGCGCGCGCACTCCGGCCAATTGGCCAACCTCTTGTCCGGCTACGAAAAGAGTGTCGATACGCTGACCAGCCATATTGATAGGCTGGTCGGCGAAGTGGAGACGCTCCGATCGCGGCTGGACTATGAGGTGGCTGAACCTCTAAAGGCCGTGCGTGACATTCACAAGGGTGTCGGCAATCTCTGTCGACGTCCGGCGGGGACACCCAAAGCCCCAGACCAGGTCCACTTGGACCCGGAGGAGCTCCAAAGGATTCTCGGCGGCGCGAATCGACTCCAGAGTTCAGTCACCCGTATCGAGGTTGAGCTACAGCAGCTCCCTCAACGGGTTGAAGAGCTCATCCAGGTTCCATCGCTTCCCCCTAAACCCTCCTCGCCGCAAACATCTGGCACAGACCTGACCCCTCGTATTACCCAAATGGAGGAGGCCATAAATGACCTCCGTAATATTATTATGGAGGCCCACTCCGGCAGGGAGGACAAGAGTGCGTGTGTTGAGGCAGAGATGATGCGGGACCTCCTGGGGCCGGTATCTGCAAAGATAGATACCGTACTCCATGAGGTCCGCGACATTGGAGCCCCACAGTTAGCTCTAAACTCTGGGAAGACCCTGGCGGAGGAAATGGCCGCCTCCGTCGCGCAGATCTCTGAGGTCAAGGTTTCCTCCCCAGCGATTCGCGCTGGAGACTTGAAGAAGAGCACCTATGCGAGCGTCACGGCGCTCCCTAAACGTACGCCACCCTCCGCGACGATAATCCTGTCCTCTAAGGACCCCCGCGATACCAGTGATGGGGTCCTCAACACCATCGAGAGGGTGGCAAACACCCAGGTCACCGGAGCAAGGGTGGACGCGGTCAGGAAGGTAGGAGGCCAGAAAGTCGTCCTCCGGTGTAGAGGAGAGGACGACACCAAGAAGATGGCACTCCAATTAAGATCGGCAGCCGCCGGACTGACCGTGTCCACTCCAACAAATAAAAACCCTCTCGTCGAGATCCGGGACGTCCTTGCCGCTTATTCGGACAAGGACGTCCTGGACAATATCAAGCGACAAAACGAAGAGTTGTTCCGTGATCTGGGTGATAAAGACAAGCATATGGTGCTCCGATTCAGGAAACGAGCGCGAAACCCGCTGGAATGCCACCCCGTATTAGAGGTCGCTCCAAAACTCTGGCAGCGTATGGTGACAGCGGGCCGCATTTACATCGGCATCCGATATCGCACCGTCAGTGATCAATCACCCTTGGTGCAGTGCTCGCATTGCCTCGGCTTCGGGCACCCACGGAGGCTATGCCCAGCGTCCGAGGAGGCATGCGCTCACTGCATCAACGTCCATCGGAGGGGTGAGTGTCCCCGACGATCGGAAGGAGCCGGGCCCGTGTGCACAAACTGCCATAGAGAAAAGCGACCTACCGCGGAATCTAACCACTCCGCGCTAGACCGGGAGTGTCCGGTGGCGCTGAAGTGGGACACGATAGCGCGGTCACGGGTGGCATATTGCTAAGGGCACCTCTTCGCAGAACATCGCGAGGGACACAGAGCAGAAGACTGGGACATCTCGTCTGGCCTTCGTGCAAGCAAACTTGCGGCGCTCAAAACTGGCCCTGGCCGAGTTGCAGGGCTGGGCCGCTCAAGGGGGGGCAGCCGTGGCCCTTGTCCAGGAACCCTATACAGGGAAGGCAGGGGTCATGGCACAAGCTCCGAATACCAGGGTGGTCCAGCGTACAGCGGCGAGCGACGGGCCGGTAAAGGCGGTGATTGTTGTCTATAGCGGGTTGGCGCGGGTCACCATTGATCCCCAACTCGTAGACAACAACATCGCCGCCACAGTGTTGCAGGTGGGCGGCATGATGCTAGGGGTTGTTTCGGTCTACTTCGAGCCAAACGAACCCATTGAGCCGTACATTGTAAGACTCGAGAGCGTCTGCGCAGGATTGAGCGTAAAGACATTGGTAGTTGGAGGTGACATTAATGGTAAGTCACTGTGGTGGGGGAGTCGGGCCAGCGATCACAGAGGGGAGTTGTACGCTTCCTTCCTAGACGCTGCTGGTCTCGAGATCCTAAACGTCGGGGACAAACCAACCTTCCAAGTCATTAGAGGGGGCCGCCTATGCACAAGCAGTGTTGACGTCACTGCATGCAGCCCCGCTCTTCTCGGCAGGATCGATGACTGGAAAGTCGTTGAGAATATAACATCATCTGACCATAACGCTATCACCTTTTCGATCAGGGTGGACGAACCTCTGGTTAACCAGAGACCACCTACCACCAGGATCTACAATACTAAAAAGGTCGTATGGTCGGAGTTCGAATCGACTCTACAGGAGAAACTGACCGAGATGGGTATAATGGCTTGTAGGATTGGGGAGGTGCGGGACGTTGAGGGCCTTGAGAAGGCAGTGTCCGAGTACCTAGCCTGCATCGAGGATACCTGTAACAGGGTTGTTCCGAAAGCAGGCGGGGGAAAGGCGGTGAAGCGTCCTCCGTGGTGGACGCGGGAGCTCGACGACCTCAAACGGGAGGTGGCGCGCAGGAAGCGTAGGCTCCGCTGCGCAGCCCCCGGCCGCAGACCGTATGTCATCGAAGACTACCTAGTAGCTCTAGACGATTACAAGAAACGGGCGGCGGATGCCCAGACCAGGAGCTGGAAGGAGTTTTGCTCGACACAGGATAGGGAGAGTCTCTGGGACGGTATTTATCGCGTCTTGAGGAGAACGGAGAGGAGGCGAGAGGAAATCTTACTCGCAGATTCCAACGGGCGGACCCTATCCCCGCAGGAGTCAGCTGAGCTCCTCGCTTCAACTTTGTTCCCGTCGGACGACGTGAATGCCGAAACAGAAGACCAGAGGGCCACGAGGTCGGTGACCGAGGGAGTCATCCTTGCCGAGCTTCGGGAATTGTCCGGGGAAGATCCACCCTTCACGTTGGAGGAGCTAAATTGGGTTCTCAGAGAACTGAACCCCAAGAAGGCTCCCGGGAGGGATGGATTGACGTCGGACATATGCACGCATGCGATTAACGGAGGGGGGGAGGGGTTGTTCCTGGCAATTGTTAACAAGTGTCTGGAACTAACCCACTTCCCCAAACCCTGGAAAATCGCATGCGCATGCATAATCCGGAAGCCCGGGAAGGAGGACTACACATCCCCAAAGTCGTATCGACCCATCGGCTTACTCCCAGTGTTGGGGAAAGCTCTGGAAAAACTCCTGGTCAGACGTTTACGCTGGCATCTACTGCCCAAACTCAGTGTGCGGCAATATGGGTTCGTGCCGCAGCGCGGGACGGAGGACGCCCTATATGACCTTGTGACTGAAATCAAGACCAATATAACGGCCAAAAAGATCGTAGTCCTGGTGTCACTGGACATAGAAGGCGCCTTCGATAACGCGTGGTGGCCCGCCTTGAAGTCACAGCTCGTGACTCATGGATGCCCAAGCAACTTGTACGGTATGGTTTTGTCGTACCTTCAGGACCGGAGAGTAGAGCTCAGTTATGCAGGAGCAAGGTTGAGTCGAGAAAGTTCCAAGGGTTGTATTCAAGATTCGATAGCCGGACCCACCTTCTGGAACGTAATCCTCGATTCCCTTTTGGTTGAGCTCGAATCCGGAGGAGTATTCTGCCAAGCCTTTGCTGATGATGTCGTCCTGATGTTCTCAGGGTTCGAAGTCAGGTCCCTACAGGAAGAGGCAAATAGGACTCTGCAGACCGTGGCCGACTGGGCGGTCCGAAGTAAGCTGTCGCTTGCACCACACAAGACCAAGGTAATGGTCTTGACGCGGCGGCTTAAGTACGACACCCCGGTGATTACCATGGGCGGGGTCCTGCTGACAATGGAGAAATCCATCCGCTTGTTGGGCCTGATTATAGACAACAAGCTGACCTTCCAGGAGCACACCACTGCCGCGTGCCGTAAAGCCGCCAATATTTATAAGCACTTGGCGTGCGCGGCGAGGGTCAGCTGGGGTCTCAGCCCCGGGATAGTCAGGACGATATACTCGGCGGTCATCGAGCCTATCGTGCTTTATGCCGCGAATGTGTGGGGCCCCGCAGCAAGTAAACTATCCATCCGTAAAAAGTTGGACAGGTTGCAGCGAGGGTTCGCACAGAAAATCTGCAGAGCGTATCGCACGGTATCTCTGACCGCAGCTTTGGTCTTGGCGGATCTACTTCCTCTGGACATCCGGGTCGGGGAGGTGTATAAACTATACCGTATAAAGCGGGGGGATCTTCAGGACGAGATCGCGGTTGGTCGCGGGTTGGAGCGCCCCGTCCGCTACACTGAGTACCCGCATCCGACCCAGCGCGAGGGTGAAGTGTACGAGTGCCTGGAAGCTATTCCTGAACCGATCTCAGGCGGCTCCGGTATCTACACCGACGGCTCAAAGATAGCCGGTGGTGTCGGAGCCGCTCTGACCTGGTGGAAGGAAGGGCGTGAATACAGGTACTCCACATTTCGCCTCGAACCCTACTGCACGGTCTTCCAAGCGGAGATGCTGGCGCTGCTGAGGGCGATACAGATGATGCAAAAGGCTGGAGTCCCGGATGCCAGCATTTACAGCGATTCAAGATCCTCGCTGGAGATGCTGGCAAACCCGACTCCTCCCCACCGTCTGGCCTTGGCGGCCCAGCAGTCTCTAAGGGAGGTCCGTGCAGCGGGAAGGACAATCCGCCTGAACTGGGTGCGGGCTCACGTCGGCACGACCGGAAACGAGCGTGCTGACGAATTAGCGAAACGGGCCGCACACAAGAAAACTACGGCCAACTACGATCGGTTTCCGGTGTCATACGCGAAGCGCAGGATTCGGGAGGTATCACTGAGGACCTGGCAGGAGCGCTACGAGACCTCTGTCACAGGGGAGCTGACGCGGGCGTTCTTCCCTTCCGTTATAGAAGCCCACAAGCTTCTAGGGAAGATCAGCCTTGCTCCCTCCCATGTGCAGGTGTTAACCGGACACGGGGGTTTTGCGGCGTACCTGCACAGGTTCAAACTGAAAGACTCTCCCGCCTGCGCATGTGACCCGGATATTGCCGAGACAGTCCTCCATCTTCTTATGGACTGTCCGCGATTCGGCTCGTCCCGGAACGACCTCGAGATCAGGACCGGCGAGAGGATGTGTGCCTTAAGTCTTCCCGTATTTCTCTCCTTGGAGCATTCGCATGCCACTTTAAAATTTTTTGCCGAAGTGGCAGCGGCGGCCTGCAAAAGGAACAAATAGAAAGATAAGAATTATAATAAAGTAAGACAAATCAAATAGAATTCAGAAGCCGCTTCCATTATCCATGGAGCAATTGCTAAATAGTCTTAGTTAAGGTAGCTCGGAGAGAGATACGGGAAGACTTCACTTATACTCACCTCTGGCATAATTCAGACAATTGTAATCTGCATTAAAAGATGTTTTAAAAGTGTAGAATAAATTATAGGATCCGAGTATTATAAAAAATTAAATATTAAATATAAAATACTCAAATTAGTTAAGAACGAATTAAAACGCCAAAGTTAATTAAAAATTAAGCTAAATGTAATTAGGATTAGAGAATGTAAAAAAGGAATAAAAATATAAAATGTAAATATCCAAATTAGTTAAGAACGAATTAAAGACGCGAAAGTTAACTGAAATTAATGTAATGTAATAGAATCAGAGAATGTAAAAAATGAATAAAAATATAAGCCAAAAGAACACGGCAACAAATAATAAAAAGAAAAAAGATCTACCAAATAAGTAAAAAAGGTCTCGGATGAAGTCTGAGGAACGGGGGACTAATAAAAAAAAAAAAAAAAAATATTATTTCGTTCAAATTTTATTATACTGTGGTATGTTGTGTCACCATCCTAATCAAGCATCGCCCAAGACTCGCAGCGCGCCCAAAGTTGCACCTATAAAGTAGCAATAAATATAGTTCACAGAGCAGCAATTCCCCCTTCCAACTGACTGTTGCGACTTTAAGAACGGGAATTTTGCTACGTGCAATTTGGTGTCAACATATTTTCAGTTCTCTTTGCGCTAAGAATAGTTTATTATATTCTAAAATGAGACGAATTATTTAATATATATTTATAGACGTTGTAGAATAAAGCATTAACGTCATAAAAAATGTTATATGATAAATTCTATACCACTATTTAATTATCAAATATTATTATTGATAGTCTTCTATTAATAACTTTATAATTAGTTGAATGCGCAAAAGAAGGAAATTGGTTTTCGAGCGTGTGTATCTACATTTGTGTGGCACGTTACATAATTTATAAGGTTTAACAAATATTTGAGATTGACATCTTATAATATTCATCTTAATTGTAGGATAGACATAGTCTATATTATATTCAAGTAAGATGTTTGTCATTCAAAATAGAGATGAAACATAAGAATAAGAATACTCGTTCATTTGATACTAGCCTCTGCCCACGACTTCGTCCGCATGGAATAGTTACTTTGGGCTAACGTAAGCACGCAACGGAAACTCTCAAGAGGAAAAAAACGATTTTGAAACATTCCCTTTCAATGCTCCACTCCTATAAGATTTGATGTGATAATATATAGCCTATAACTATTCTCGATAAGTGAGCTATACAATACTAATATAGTTTTTTTAATTGGACCAGTAGTTCCTGAGATTCTCTCCTACAATTTCACAATGTCACGAACTTATCCTTAATACATAATATTAGTATATATTAGATTTTACTGACTGCTATTCTCGCGGTAATTTTAAATTAAAATAAAATATAATTTAAATTAAAATAAAATATACAATAGCTTTGTAGAATTTTTAAGATCGGTTAAGTATTTATTGAGCTTATTATTGTTATCAACAATATACCAAATCTTTCTCTTTATTATAGTTTTACAGAAGATTATTATAGTTTTACAGAAGAATATATTCATTATAGTTTTACAGAAGATACAGAACAGATGTTATGACAAACTTATGCTTCAGTTGGGTTTTATTGTTTAAAAATACATACATTATTTGAATGAATTGCAGGCTATATCTTAATTTTATAATATTTTCTTACTACTTAATCCTTACATCACTTACAGCGATTTTAAAATTGCTTACGAGATTAGTCCATACCAACGTAAGATAATATTATATATATCTACAGGTAGATCATATTTTATAATCTGAATAGGAATGGTACATGATGTTACAATACGGGCTGTGGTTAAAAGAATGCCTTAAAAAAACATCCCCTGTATACAGACTGCTCTTCATGTACAATGATTGATTGAAGCGGCTATGAAAAATAAGCAAAACTACGTCCATTTCCCTATAGCGGGTACACGGGTCCAACGCGGCTCGTGGCGACATAAAATTGCTTTTAGATTAAAAGCCGCACTGACGAACATGACCGGCTGACGGGTGTCCCGAGGGCATTCGCTGTGAATACTTGTAGCCCTGTTCCCGGAGGTGCATAACGCTACTTTATTTGTTTAATAAAAATACCTTTACTTCAAAAATAAACGACATTTGTATTACCAAAGAGATATATATATACATTTTAAATAGATATACTGTTCTTGTTCAATAACTTAGGTATTTGTTTGTACGTTTCTAAACTTGCTATGCCGGCTGTTCTTTCTGTTCGCATGAATTATAAAATAAAGTATTTTTTATAGTACTTTTTTGGTGTTATTACAAAAAAAATTAAATACGTATTGAATAGTTGCTTTTAAAAGGTTAGGTTTTAAATGCACCGCGCGCGCTGAATGTTCGCCATCTTTCTCTTTTGTCTAGTTTTTGGTGGTTAGGTTAGACTTGCGAAAAAAGGATAACACGAACTTGCCTCGGGTGAGCGCGCTGCTTTTGGTACGAAACCGTTTCAAAGCAAGTATTTAATATATATCAAGCTTTTTTGTAATAACACCGTTTATGTTCAGCATGGCTCACTTTTGTTAGTTATAGATGTAGTTAAGCATTGTTCTTGTATTTGCGATATGTTCATGAGAGGCAGTCGGATTAACTGCTTTAAGTGAACGGACGTCGCTGTTTTATTTTAAACAAATAACAATGTTATATTTACATATTTATCTCAGACCTTTCCTGATATCCTAAATATCTAGTAAAAATAATTATGACGACAAATTATTTAAGTCAATTAATATTAGTGTTTTCTGTGTTGTGTTCAATATTTAAAACTTTTTGATCGCGTTACAAATAAATTTAGATAAAAAGGAAGATTTATTAACCTTGTTATCATTTCATGTGTTACTTAAAGTAACAATATATTTATTACTAATTAATATGGTCTGAGAAACGTATGGTTTAAAAAGGGTCACGTAAATCGGATCAATAAGTTTCGAGTTATAAGATTACTTGCTGTTACCCGCAGCTTCGCACGCGTTTTTTGAATATATTAAATAAATTTAAAATTGATATTAGATATGTAAATAACAATAATACTCTTTCAAAAATATTTGTATGTATGACACGCATATCATCTACAGTAACAGGTAACATGTACATTATATTTGTGAATACTAATAGTGTGTCGAATGGGATGGGATTTATTATATGCCACATAGCTGGAACTTTAAACTACTATCTATGTATCATCCTCAGTGCTTACTTACACTATATAAGAAAGTAATGAAAATATTAAGCTAAACATGATCGAACAATATGTGTTAAATCTTTTATATATAGATATAATATTTCCATATTGTTGATACAATCAAGCTATTAATATACCTTGCTATAATTTAAATCACATATAAACATATGACTTTCAATTATATTTATTCTTGAAGTCCAGTACAATGTACGTCACACGCACATGTTTACAGTAAACAACATATTTTTGGTCAATTTCACACATACGAATGCACGGATAACAGTTCATCACAACATAGTGTTAACAAAGTCGTGTTCCACGTATGTCTATATGTCTGTTCGCGATAAGATTAAAAACGCATCTTCATGCTGTTTTTACCAATATATAAAATGATTCTTGGGCAAGGTTTAGATATAGTTTGTCTTATTATCAGGGCAAGTATCGTCTGCTCAATCCGCTAGCTTAAAATAAAACAGCTAATTAGTTAGTTATTTGCCCGTAAAATTCCCATTCAAATATTACTTGTAATCCGTTGAAGCTGTTAAGACCTTGCTAGGTCAGTACCATAGTCATTTCTAAGAAAAAAAAAACGTTTAAATAGGTCCAGCCGTTTCGGAGATTACCCGGAACAAATAAACAAACAGACATATCGACAGAATAAAAAAAATGTTGATACTTGTGGCACCACAGATATATGTATTCATCAAAAAGTATTTATTTTAATATTATATACACACACTTTATTCTTATAATACGTAATATATCACAAACCAAAAATTGGGAACAATACTAACGTAGAATAAACTTTTTGAAGAGATTTTGGCGGGATTTCAGTCTGTTATGTAGAGGATTTTATATTTTATTCATAATCTTGTGTTATTTGACTCTATATTGTGTTAAATTGGTGGCGTTTTATGTAATATGGTTTAAACATATCGTTCATAAGTGAAATTAATGAAAAATTATACCACGGAACATGTATTCTGGGGTCTTGGAAATTAAGAACAAAAATTTACGAAATATTATATAGAATATTTGGCGCTACATTAACTTAGACATAGAAGAAAACTGGGTAGAGAATACATAAGGACTACTTATATTGACAACTTCAGAATTGACAGTATGGATTTAATCCCTTCGCGTGTATTGATGGACGAATATTATTACTCCTAACCTTTTATAATAGCAGCACAAAATAGACTTTAAAATGTTTGCGATAGCAACGTACTACGTATAATCAAAAATTTGAATTAAAAATAACGTAGAATAAACTTTTGAACAGGAATACAAAATAAACCCTGATAATGTTTCCGATAGAATGTTATCATGTTACCATGGCAACGCAAAGATAATACTGACACTGACACGCAGCGGATGCTCTAAATATAGCCCGATTTTGAGACATTCTTCATTAGTGCCCTGCTCCTATTGGTTTTAACGTGATGATATGTAGCCTATAGCCATCCTCGATAAATGAGCTATCTAACACTAAAAGAAACTTTAAAATCGGACCGGTAGTTCTTGAGATTAGCGCGTTCAACCAAACAAACAAACAAACTCTTCAGCTTTATAATATTAGTATAGATTTGACAGATAGAGAAAGACACTGCCTTTGACAGTGTCTAATTTATTCTGTTACTTTTATTCTTTGTAAATATAAAACTGTTGTTTTGACCTTGTGCCATACGATTATCAGACATCGCATGAGCTTTTGATCAAACGCTTATAGCATAAAAAATAAAAGTACATATGTAGTCAACGTTACTTTAAAATAAAACCTTCATACATTAAGTCTGTCAACAACTGTCTAACGTAATAGGATGATAGAGATAAAATAAGAAAAAAGAATGAAAAAAGTAAAAATATTTTGTATTATCATCCAGAGAAATTATTTAATTAAAAATCTGTAACAAACCATTATACCAATTTTGTATCAGATTTCACTAACACGAAACTCATATGCATTTATTTATATGGAAATCCAACAGCATACAGTATTATTATATAATATCTTATAGTATGTAGCAATTAAAGTCAAAATAGGATTTCACAATTACAGAGAGTGATACATATACATAAGTAGAAAAAAGAAATTGTACTGATTTTTACGGGCGTTTAGTATAGGTGTATGTGTGTGTGTGTTTGTGTAAGAGTGTGTGTGTTTGTGTAAGAGTGTGTGTGTGTGGGAGTGGGCGTGCGTGCTTTATCCTCTTTATATTATAATTCTATAATTCCGCGTTGTAATTTCATTATTTCACTTTTAAATGTATTCCATGAATATCGAAATATGTCTACCGTATCATATACGTCATTATAGGTCCGGGCAATGCGACAAAGTATTGAATTTTGAGCATAGTTAGATTTAGCATTTGGTACAGCAAACAGCTGTAATTTGCGTATGCAATATGTTGGTACTCGCAGTGATACAGAGTCCAAAAGATCAGGACAATCAGTATAGCCTGATACTATAGAATGCAATAACATCATTTCGTGGTGTCGACGTCGAATTTCTAAAGAGTCTAGGCGAAAATGCTTACATAGATCATCACAGTTTAAATTATTGTCTTTATAATTTTTTTTTTTTCCTCTTCCTATTATTAATGGTTTGTTTATAATTAAATAATTACGTTAATCCGTTTATAACTCGTGACCAATAAACTCGTTAAAATTTCCCCGCCTCGAATTCATGTCACTCATTATTAACAAGCGATGCTGCTGAAGTGTAAAGTAACACATGTATATGGTGTTGAGGGAAATTTTGGCACAGATGGTCTTCCGTTATTACCACCTTCGAGGTTAGGGGAGTATCAAATCTGAAATCAATACAAATAACTTCGTATAAGAGTTGAGTTTGTATAAATCTTAGTTATGATTTCAAGCCATTATTATCTTATAAGTTTAATCCATCGCTATAAAAACATTGAATGCATAGAATATTTACACAGTAACACAATGGAGTGGGCCTTAACGATGTAAAGTCAATGAGACGTTTTGAACCGCGAATTAGAGACTACAGCAAGCAAGAGCTGGATGAAGAGCGCTAAAAATTGTAATGTTTCGCATTCTATGGATGAGATCTTTATCCGTAGAGGAATTGACTTAATTTAATTATACTAAATGCTACGTTAATACGTTGGTAGTTCTGCCTAATTTGTAAAATAAACGGATATCATAAGAATAATAAATAAGTATATGGAATAAATAATCTTTTCATTAAATTCTTATTATTTTTTATACAACTCAACATTTTCTTTATTAACTTACCCCTATAAGAAAAAATGAATACACTGGACAGTTTTAAAAAATTAATGTGCACGTTATAATATGTATTACTGTCCTTCGTTTTTGAGCTACTAAATATAATATTCTTTTCTTTAAATAAATAAACCGTGTAAAAGAAGATATCAAGGGAAAAGGTATGAAACATAGCTAATAACGTAACGCGTAATATTCTTTCATCTATTTCAGCATGAAATGTGAAAGGTAATTTCATTCGAAATTATTAACCCCAGCTCCGACACTCGTCTTAGTGAAATTGGTAACATCAACCTAAAAGTGACATAATTGAAAACGAAGATTCACTGTGTCTATATTTTATTCATTAAAAAATTATTCATCCTTCCGTGAACACACCGAAGTCGAGGATACACGGTCAAATAGATAAAATATTCAGGTAGTATATCTCGGTAAGTAGCGGGTAAACCATTCTGAAGAGGGTTGACCTGAGGAAATAAGGAAATACGTTCATACGTGTTCGACAAATATTCATCAAGTTTGGCTCTTTGGATTACTATATATTTGACGAAGGATCGAATCATTTTACTATTATTTTCACTGCGTATTTTTACTTCAATAAAGACATGACTCCAGTAAGTCCAGTTTGACAAAACATGTCGATAATATTATTCTTAAATGAAAAGTATAGTAAAACATATAAATAGAAAGAGTGAAACCAGATATCAGGTTCAAATACTTTTTGATATTCCCAACTAACTAAATACCTAACCTGGATATGGTCGTCTTTTATTTGCTTCTCAAATCCAAGTGTAATTTTTCTATGATTAACATTTACTGAAATGTGCAGTGGTTTTTAGGTTAGACCCTAATTTGAGATCAGTCCTGAAAATCACATTCAAAATATCGGAAAGTTGTAACATTTGTTGTAACGTCTTGCGCGCTATCTATTGGAAATCGATGGCGCTATATCACTGACTTTTACTCAAGTCCTAACAAAAGGCTAAATGTAACCTCAAACAACAAAATGATACATACTAACTAATATTATAAATGCTGTTGTTAGTTTGTTTATTACGCTTTCACACTTTAACTACTCAACCGACTACCATGAAATTTTGCATAAACTTTATATGTGGTATAGAAACGGACATACCTTCCATTCACAAAAAAATGTGCTACTACAAGTATCTCATATATACCTCATATATGGGATACTTAGGAATATTTAACGATAAGAATTATAGGTTATTTTATTAAGGTAAAAAAGTACTAGAACAATTACTCTTTGAAGAAGATATAACTAAATTAAATATCACATCACGTACATTTTAGCGTTGCAATGTAATTATTAGCATTGTTGAATCTTTTTACGTATTATTAAGTAGTTATAAAGAATTTGCTCCAAATCATATTGTAAGTTCAAATGAGACAACCCTAATCTCGACTCACAAGTTATTATATTTTCCACCGCTTTGGTTTGCGTTGCTATGCATAAACTCGCCCCGAATTGAGCAGACGTTCCCATTTTACCTTTATTTGCATGTACATAACGATATAATAATCGTTTCAAACATATACATCATATCTAACCATTCTGAATTAAAATCTGTATATAAACAATTATACAATAATGTTTATAAGGAAACCATTTTAATCGTAAATACATACTTCATTGAAAATGAAAGATATCCGATTCTCGCCTGGGTATATTTTAATCTTTGAAATAGAGAAAATGGAATTAAGACCGAAATAATATGTGATGTATTAAATACAATTGATATGAGGATCTTGTATAAACTCGTACTAATGGGTTTCGAAACGGAAAATGATCTTACTATATGCTCGACAAAAGAAACGCATCAGGAGGAAATCCGCTCGCAATAATATTATAAACATATGTCTGTCGCTTGCAACTCGCCCGTTTTAATGTAGATTTGGTCTATCCGATCTATCTCGAGAATAGTATTTAGTAGAAGGACCTTATTGTGTATCCTAACAACGTGTATGCAATCATATAAAACGATGATAAGTTGATTAGTTAAGGCGTGACAGCGTTCCAAACAAACTCATTTCACATTAATAAAATATTAGTTAAAATAAGATTATATATTTTTCTACTGGTGAACGGTGTTCAACGAGATCTATGTTGACAGTCCTTTCTGCCACGAAATGAGACAAATTGGATACAATAGCTATTAATTATGGATATGTAAATACCTACTTTATAAAACATAAGAACCTTGCTATAGGAAAATACTAAATAAAACATTTCTTTGTTTCCGAAGATACGTCGTAAGCTTTGATAGAGAGGATTATAAATAAATCCTTTTTGCTCTTTTATTATTAGGAAGTAAAACTTTTTTTAAAGTTTTGAATAAATATTTGTTGCTAAAAATACTGATTTTATCATTCATTCCCGGCATGTTCAGGGATCGCGAGCGAAGTTTTGTGCACAGCTGTTTCGGATATACCACGATCCAACCCCGTACGATTTGTTACTCCGCCGCGCTGTATGTAAGAACAGTTTTTAAGTTTATATAGTGGAGAATACAAATGTGAATTTTTACATGAAACTTGTAATTTTTGTCTTGTCAATGTTTTGTTATAAGATATATTTTTGGTTGTATAGAATAATACACATATATTAGCTTATAGCATCTGCCCGCGACTTCGTCCGCGTGGAATAGTTACTTTCGGCTAACGCTAACACGTAGCGGAAGCTCTCAGAAAGAAACGATTTTGAAACATTCTTCATCGGTGCTCCGCTCCTATTTAGCCTTCTTCGATAAATGAGTTATATAACACTGAAAGAATTATTACAATCGGTCTAATTGTTCATGAGATTAGTGTGTTCAACCTACTAAACAAACAAACCCTGTAGCTTTATAATATTAGTATAAATTAACTACTCTTCTCTCGTACTTAAGTTCAGTCGTCATTTAAATTGCAATAACTTTTGATCGAGTGGATCGATTTTAATGAAACATAAAATTAGTCATTCCTGAGGATATGTTTTATGATTTTCTTGGTGAGGTTTTATTGTGAACTCAGTAGTTTAGTAGAGATGCGTGGTTATACCAATAGACAGACAGACATTTCTAAAAATGATTTAAATGTATCATATTTTTTCACGAAAGTCGAAGAGTACAGATTTACATTCTTATTATATGTATAGATATAGATAACTTAGAAACTACTGAATTGATTTACATGATTGTTTTATTATACATGTGTGTACTAACTGTTGAATTTGTTGGATGAAATATCTGTCTTCTTTCGTAACCCTGCCAAAAGTTAATGCAAATAGTGTTATGCAAAAAATCATTAAGATCGGGTAAATAGTTACGGCGAGTAAGTGTAACAAGCAAATAGACAAAGCCGTATTCGCATTTCTATTTTAGCTTTAGAAAGCGTTTCTTATCTCGGACATGACGTCACGGAAAATATAAAAGATGACAAAGACATACATAGAGAGAGCATGGAGTTGTCAGTGATAGGAAATGTGCTGGTCTGGAGATTTACTCGTTGCACCACAAGCATAAAAATATTACTATATAAAATAAATATACTTTACCTATTGTTAGAGCTTTTATACCAGCAATCTCTAGATGTAATACACTTTGTATGCGTATATTACGTATACAATACAACAATGTCCTTAGGGCATTGTTGGGGCTTCAATGATTTTGTAGTGCATTGGGCATGTTTGCCGAAGCTTGTGTGGATGATTTTTACAATAATTATTTAAAAAAAACTCTCTGGTAAATCGTTTGTGGCAGCCGAAATAGTCTTGAGAATGTTGTTGGAGCCTGATAGTTTGTTTCCTCGCAACTGAACGAAATTGTAAAAGAAACTTCTCAATCCCATGTTGGCTACGCACTTGCGACTCCCCTGATGTTGCAAGTGTCTATGAACGGCGGTGATCGCTTAACATCACGTGAACTGCCTTTCGTTTTCCTCCTATATGATATAAAAAACCACGTTCATGACTTATGATAAAACATGTTGTATATATACTACTAATAGGCTAAGTGTACTAACAAAAATTGATGATATAAATGAATGAAATAAATTATCACTAATATTATTTATAACATTAGCTAGCAGTCTCAGAGTTGTTTTTATTTATATATTGTATTATGGAACAAGTTACGAAGTTACAAATAAATTCGTAGGCCGGTGAAACTGTTAAGACCTTGCTAGATCAATAGCGTAGTCAGTTCAAGAAGAAAAAAAAAACAAATAAATGAAATAAGCACAAACTAACTACTAACACTACGTTCTGGTACAATATTTTAACTAAACCATTACATATTACCCAATATAATGTAGTAGATGTTAAGTTTTTAACCGACTTCAAAAAGGATGAAGGAAGGAAGGAGGTTTTTTACTCGGCTCTATTTTTTATTAATGTTTGTTACCTCAGATCTTACTGATTTGCTAACCGTTTTGGAAAATTCTTTTTTTTTCATTCTAATCTGATTTACAAACCTGGTTTAGAATAAAAAATTAGGAACGGGGATATTTTCAAGGAACCCATTATAATTTCATTTCCATTGGACCTTGCGTTTCGATCATACGAAAGGGAACTCCTTGAGAGTTTTTGGCGGGATCTTAGGCTGTTGTGTAGTAGATTTTATATTTTATGCATAATCTTCTGTTACTTGACTCTATATTGTGTAAAGTTGGTGGTGTTTTATGTAATATGGTTAGTTTATTGTGCATAAGTGAAGTGAATGAGATATAATACAACAGACCATGAATTCTGCGATGCCACAAAAGTTCCCAGGACAGTTGTAACAAGAGAACTACCATCTTGTTATAACGTTGAAATAACCGCACGACTACTTGAATATCGATCTCCTGACTTATCCTGATATCCTGACAACACGTGGACATATCAGAAAACTTTTTTATATGATTATTTGAAGATGTCTGAAATATTATATAGAGGATCTGGCACTTATGTCTTTACACTAACTTGGACTTAGAAGAAAACAGATTAAAGAATACATGATAACTATCCATATTAACAACTTCAGAATTGTCAAAAGAAACAACTTGAAAATTAAGATAAAAAAAATGTTTAAAAATTTACTTAATATTATACAGAAGATTTGGCGCGTATGCCTTTATATTACCACATATATTGACACTTTCAGAATTGGCAGTATGAATTAATTCCTTCGCCTGTCCTATTGGACGAATATTATTACTACTACTCTATGGTAATTAATAAATTAGTAGCTTTACGACAACCAAAGACTAGGTAGGTTTCTACCTGAATATGTTCAAAGACATTCTTGTGGGTTTTTATAAAGTAGACTTTTTTGAAGTCATTTTTGTTAAGGTTTACCGTCTAATTATGTTATTTTGATTTACTGGATAAAATAAATCATTTAATGAAAACACAACATACCGTTAATAAATACGATCCATTCATATAATAGAAAAATTATCACTCTCATGTCAGAGGACACTTATTGTAACTACACAATAAGCATATAACAATTCTATTGTTGAGTGAACTAAATAACATACATAGTTAAGTCTTATTCAAGCAATGTACAAAGGGAATACATTAACATTATTATTGTCCGTAGGAAGTTGGAATAAAAAAACAGACATTGATAAATGAGGGTTGCGTTAACTTCTTAAACTAATTAATTGATGAAGTTTTGATTTTGTTTTTATATGTATTTATATACATGTTACTAGAAAAAAAAATGCATTAGAGGTTTTAGCATAATATCTTTTTTAGCGAAACGAAGTTAAGTTTCAAAAAATAACACCAAGGAGAGTGCCATAATACCTAAAATAGTTTGTAAATAAATAATGTGGTAAAATAGATTTTAAATTACATATATAAAGTATTAACTTAAATGTTATAAATACGAATACCAGTTTGTTTGTTACGCTTTGATGTTCCAACTAGTCAACGGATTACCACGAAGTTTTGCATATAAGAACGATGTCAGTACTACAGAAACGAACATAGGATATCTTTTATCCTGGACAAAAACTACTGTTATTGAGTGATACGTCAAATCTCCAGACACAAGCGTAGCCGCTGGCAAAAGCTGGTGTTATATATGTGAACGTGATTTTTTTTTAATTTATTATATAAAAAGGCTACTAACGAACACGCGGGTACCTTATGTTAAGTAATCACCGCCGGCCATAGACACATGCTACACCAGGGGAGTCGCAAGTACGTTGTCAGCCAGTGTTTGGAGGAGGAGGAGGGAGGAAGAGGAGGGCGAGAGAGGATGTGGGCCTCCGGCCCTCTCTCTGACCGAACGAAACGCAGCAATGTAAGCACTGGGCGCTCCAGCACAAAAGCGAGAACAGTATTCCATGTGTGGGTGGACTTGCGCTTTATAAAGTAGTAAACGATGTTTTGGTGTGAAATACTGTCTTGTCCTATTAAAGCAACTTAGTTTTTTGAAGGCCAGCATTGCTTTGCTTTCCAAATGACCGCCAAACTGGACGTCACTCGATATATTAAACTGTGGCTCAAAATGGTAAACACGTGAAAAATAGAGGGAATTGGTTCTAAGTATAGCTGCCAGAACACACCAATATAACCTTGGCGATAAATTTCCAATTTGTTGGTGGTAACTAGCCAGGCGGACTTAACAAAAATCCTAATACTATGCTATGGTTCCATCACAACAATTTCCTTCACCGGAAGCTCCTCCGATTCACTTGCAATGGTTGGAACCTACTTCAAATACATTTATATTTTATCTAGCTTCTGCCCGCGACTTCGCCCGTATTGAATAGATACTTTGGGCTAATGGTATTCTTCTTTGTTGCTCCGATCCTATTGATCTCAGCGTGATGATATGTAGCCTATAACCTTCGTCGATAAATGAGCTTGAAAAGATTTTTCAAATCAAACCAGTAGTTACTGAGATTAGCGTGTTCAACCAAACGAACCCTCTAGCTTTATAATATTAGTATAGATTTGGCTTTTGAATTCTCCCATTAATATACAATTGTATTAAACCCTTGTTATCCTTTAGACACAGAGTGAGCGATAGTTACAAGTTAATAAACAGCGCATCAACCGTCCAGCACGTAATCAATACCACACAAATCCTTGTTAATGACCCTTGGATAAGATAAATAGTTCCTGCCGGACAAGATTTATCGTCGGCTTCCGCGGTGATTCAACTGATAACAACGATAATGAGTGTCCTTGATTGTAGCTTCGGGAAAGCATCTCCTCCGTGTTTTATTTACTCTATTTTTAAATTACGAAGTTTTAATTGTACTCTACTTAGTTCGGAACACTTTTCTCTACCCATATAATAGTAGGTAGTAGAGCCAAGCTAAAGCTATTACTGAAATCAACATGAATGAGTCGGCTCGCCCGGGGTAGTACCACCCTCTCATAGAAAACCGACGTGAAGTAACAATGCTTGCATTGTTGCGTTTCGTTCGGTAAGCGAGAGCGCCGGAGGACCACCTCCCTCCCCCTTTCGTTTCCCCTTCACCATCCTCCCCGCCATTCCCCCATTCACTTGCGACTCCCATGGTTTTGCTAGTGTCTATGGACAGCGATGATCACTTAACATCAGGTGACCCGCCTGTTCGTTTGCCTCCTATGACTTAAAAAAAAAAGTTATATGTTATGTCATCCTTAATCATATTATAAATGTCAATACGATTTTGTTTGTTTGTACGTTTGCACGACTTAACCATCTACTATTACTACGAAAATCATTAAATTTTGTATACAATGTCGTCAAAGATTATAGAAGATGACATATGATCAGTATTTTTTTTTTAGTCTGTTCTATTCTACAGACTTTTGGTCCGCTCCTTTTTTTTTGCTTACATGTAATATTTTGTATACGTAAAAATCGTATCCGTGAGCATATATATTTGTATATATATATATTTTTATTATTATTCTTAGTCATTTGTTAAATATTAACTGTTCAATTATTATTAACTATTTTTGGTTTAATGACGTTATTGTTTTTATAGCACTTTTATTTCCATTCTTTATGGCCATTTTTAGGTTGTAATCCACAATATCCCGTGCCGGAGCGTCCACGGCCCGACGAATGAACCTACTTATCGCGTCGTCAGTCACGTCGGTATAGTAGACACAGGTGTCGGTGTGCCTAGATATTGCCACTATAGCATGTGCAACGCTATCGTGGATTTGTACCCTTCTGCTCTTTGTTTGCAGGATAACCACCGATTTGAAGGTCAGTCCCTGGGATTCATGGACTGTCAGAACGCGAGATCCTTCCCCTACCCCGTAGCCCTTTTTTATCAGGGCTTTTTTTCTCCCCCTGTGTGTGTACCAGGGAGAGAGTATCGGGAGTGTGTGAAGGTATTTGTTCGCCCTGATAGCCCCTGATGCTCAGAGATCTTACTATCGATTTCGGTGAATACCGTCGTATACTTGACATGATCAGTATTTTAAACTATAGCTTGATTAAATTTATAGTAAATAATCATAGCAATAAGGCGGAAGTAAATACGTAGTAACATTTTCATGTTTATAAAAATATTATTCAAAAACATGATGAATAGGCTTCTTTCCGTTAGAATGACTTCTAATGGAGTGTACCTGTATAAGTTTTTCCTTAACACTATGTTATATTGACAACGCAAGGATAACATGTAAGTAGATTACGTATCCTTTGAACCCGAAACGGATCAAAGCGGACAAAAAGCGTATTGTATATCAAAGTACTTTTCTGTTTTCTATTTTTTTATACTTATTTTAAAGTATATACACATAAATATAGAAAAAAGTTCATAGTAATATCATGTTTCAGATATTTTTTATGATTTTTGAGCTGCGGTTACCAAGAGATGAAATTTGTAGGCGGTAATCTGTCGAACAACTTTCCCGTTTTTATAAATACTTATTATATTGTATTTGTTAACTAGTTACGCCTGTGGTTAGTAGAAGTTTATCGTTCAAGATTTGTTTACAATAAAGCTGTTACATATTATATTTTATTTTATACAATGAGAAAGGCTAGACACTCGCAGTATTCTAGGATATGACAAGTCATGGTAACATTTAACATATAAAATAATAATATTAAAACAAACACTAATAAACAACCAAAAACCAAAGTTAACATTTGTTCTAAGACTTTCAAAGGATAGCTACAAACGTGTAAATAAAATAATAAACCTAAGTGCATTGACCAGTGCCAAAAGCTACAAAAGACGACACTTTGTTTTATTGTTAACACCTATTTTTTTATTGATTTGGGACGAGAATCGAGTGCAGAGTGCCCTCCAGAGATATTGCTACTGTCTAAACAGTCATCTGGTATATAAATGTTTATTGCATAACCATTTTGTAGGTACCGCTAACTCTGACATGCGCGACAATGCGCCCTTCCAGCGCCTCCTCGTCTGCTCCGTTGGCAACGTCTAGCCGACGATTCAAAGGCCCTTTTCAGGGCCAACCAAATGTTGCTGCCACGTCATCACGACGACCAACCAGCCGGCCTACGGACCTCACCGATGCTCGACCGACGACTCCCGCAACCCCCCACGGACCCCGCACATCCAGTGTGCCGTCGCGATCCCCGTCCCGCGACCCTCGGGTTCGGCCACTCGTCGAGACTCCTACTCCGCTCGGGGTGTATGAGGGTGATCTGATCACCCTCGCTCGGTTCATTGGAACCGATGACCTGTGCGAGGAGATGGTTCGATGGATGGCCTTGTACTTGAGGGTTCAAGAAGCGGAGATCGAGAAAAAGAAGCGCCTGCCCGAAGACATCGCCGCCCTGCAGCTCGCTATTAGCGGGCGCACGCAACCACCGGAGATCCCAAAATCGTGGCTCACTTCGAGTCCAATTAGGAGAGCGCTACGTCGCAAGCGCACCTCCCCGGACTCCGAGGGCCACAAAAAGCTCATGCCCAACACGCCTAAAGCTCAAGACCCAATCATTGCAGCCGCCGCTACGATACAGCGGCAAACACACCCGACCTCTACGACGGCAGCGCCCTCGGTTACTCCGAGCGCGCCTGCACCCGCGCCGGTGCCGTGAAGGGTTGCAACGAGCGAGCAACCCTCTTACGCGGTGATCACAGCGCCACCTACAACTACGCCGCCTCCGAAGACAACCTGCCTACGGGACCCCAAAATGGCTATACCTTGCGATGGTGCTGCAGCCACAACAGAAGCCAGCCGATCACAGCCTGAGCCAATCACGACGACGGGACCGAGATACCCGCCGATAGTTGTTGAGAAGATGGACAACTGGGCGGCCCACTTTAAACAGCTAACGGCTACACTTGGGCATCCACCAAACGCGCGCGCCTACGGACAAGGGATCCGATTCATCCCGGCAAACGGCGATGAATATCGAGTACGTCCGGCCGATCCGAGGACGCGGGGGCAGACCGGGGTGCATTTACCACGCTGTCCTCCAACGCACGCCTGGCCTTATACCGGCCATATACGAGATCACCGAGCTCGCAAATTTAACAGGAGTCACCATAGAAGCCTGGCGAGGCAAACGTCGGCCGGCACAATGTCACCGGTGTCAACAGTTCCGGCATGCCTGGCAAAACTGTCATCGACCGATCGCCTGCGTGCGGTGCGGGCGGTCCCACCCCGCGCGGCACTGTGAACGCCCCAGGGAGGAACCAGCCACCTGCGCAAACTGCGGGGGCGCCTACCCCGCAAATAGCGTGACGCTTTGCCCCGTCTATAAGCGGGAACTGAGGAACCACCGTGCAGGAACCGTCGCCCGGACCGGTGATTCCAGGCGCAAGACGGAGACCCGCGCGGCCCCATTGATGGTCGAGGAGACGGCCGCGGGTAGCCTCATGATTCCGCCACCATGATTCCAGCTCTTCCGAGCGCAACAAGGACCGACCCGTTTTCACGGGCCGCGATTGATACCACTGCAGGAGGCAATACGCCTCGAACAGTTCCCTCGCCCGCCCACAGCCAGGGTATACAGAGAAGGCCCCGCGGCGGCGGCTTTTTGTAGACAGCACATTAACGTCTGATCTTTATTAGATAAACAATGGGATATAACTGAATCTCATAAACAATCAATAGATAATTACAATGGGACAATGATTTAATATGATTAT
>JACEII010000027.1:3388389-3459694 GCA_014332785.1 Antheraea mylitta | reverse complement strand
TATGAATAATATTTCATTCAATTCGTTGGCGAAATGAAATACCGCTATAATGTTATCAGAAATATTGAGATGTTTTTTATTAGAAGAATATTGAGATTGGAGATGAGTTTTTTAATTCTTTAGTATGTTGATTTGTGTTATTTCGTTTCACCACTAATTTCACCAGATAATTTGTATGTATTTTGTATGCTTTTTAAGCATTATAAGGTTTCGGAGAGTAAGTATAATTATAGCATTCAATTGTTTATTTCAGTTTATTTAAGTATAAAGTACCTACATGGAAATTAGAAAAAAACCGTATTACAAAGTGGAAGTTTCTTAGAATTTTGTGAGAAATATTTTTTATTATCGCGAATTAGTTGGACTGTAAGTTGTTTATTTCTAAATATTTATTTATTAATATTGGTTGTATTATCATTAATTAAATATTTCTGCACTTCAGAGTCAGTCCCTCTAGATTTAACGTGTTTACCATCTTAGATCACATGCCTTTTAATATCTGTTGAGATTATGGTTAAAGGTTAAAATCCTATAAATATTACAAAATAATTGGTCCTCAATATCAATTAATCTATATATATTTGAACCCCTTTCACTATAGTTATTAGCTGTCTTTATTAGTTACTATATTAATCCTACCACGCATTGGCTCAGTTATTATTTTATTACATATTGATAAGTATTTGATAATATGTTCAATAAATATCACTTAACGATTTAAATTATCTTTTAATATAAAAATCTACTTTTTGTGACTTAAATATAAAATTTATACTTATGCAGACTCGCTCTACAACTTTTCTGTAAAACTCAATCATATATCTCTCATAGCAGCTTAGCTGTTAGCATGAAAAATGTTTTCGTTCAACTGTTTTTTCTCAGACTACCACAAAGAAGTCTATTCACTTTTAAGTTTAATATATAGCCTATGACGCTTACAAATAACGTGACTTTCTAGTAAAATAATTTTCATAATCGGTTTAGTAGTTCCAGAGATTACCCCCATAACATCACAAACTTTATCTCTATATAATATTAGTATAGATGAATACATAAAACTGATCAATGTAATTTAACGCGTTCACGGCCCTAAATGAGTTTTCAGGTAAGGTATAGTAATCCATTAGGATAGCAGACATTAGTTCTTTAGCTGTCCATTAGGGAGAGGCACGTAATAGGTGTTATAGAGATTAACAACTTTGTAGAACATTCCGTCGCTTTTATATTCCGTAATTTAATAAAACTCAACGTGGAAGTTTAATTGAGTTCGCGAGCAAATATTTTGTTTTTAAAACTTTATTATTTTGATGTGATATTTATAAATTACCCAAACGAGTAATATATTATGATTATTTTAAATATAGGATCGTATCTAATTCTATAAAACGATTGAAATGGTTTGGTGATTTCTAAATATATCATACTAAATATTAAACATATATAAAAACCATTTAATTTTAAACATAGCTCTTATTATGGTAAATCAACATCTAATATTCATGAACCTATAACACCCAGATACGGAATTTATACTTATGCAAATCACATAGAAAAGTTACTACAAGCAATCCTAAATACCCTCAATCTAACAGCTCAAATCAATCTGATCGAGGAAACCTATCCGAATCAGGATGAAATTGCGTGACGTGATATTCTAATCTAAACATCTAACATCAACCTACTTTAATCATCTAAAGGTTGGCACACCTAATTGTTTTTTTTTTCACGGAAAAGTTTTGTATGATACCCATTTAACTACATACGCGTCATCAGTTCTCGCTAAGCTATATTCTGTTATTGAGTTATATACTGTAATACGGACAAAGTCGCTAATAGTTGCTGATATGGTTATATAAAAACAATATACTGAGAGGAGTTGTGATCCGTCAGCCGCGCTGGACGCACGCATTTGCGCGCCAGATGGTTATTTCGAAAACGCAGTACTGTCGAGTGAGTCATCACTCGACACTATTGTATTTTGGAACTGCGATTACTTCCAAGAAACGCACCTGTGTGTCTACCTTGTTCTATTGCTCTTTTGAAATTCGATTAGTTCCGTGAAGCGCAGCTGTGCGAAGTGTAAATCTTTCTTTATAGTTTTGTACTACTTTTAGTCTGGACTCCGGAGTCCATTAAATTCAAAAGACACGCCCCCCCTGCCCCTCTGGCAGGGAGGTTTTTAATGTCTTTCCCTGCCCCGCTCCCCTCCTCAGGCCCGGGTATGGCCTCTCATAGTGAGATTCAGCTTTTAGAAGCTGAACTCGCTAGGTTTCGTGGCTTCATCGGAAGCAACTATCCCTCCCTAATAGAGAACTATGACGCGTTTACGAAGAAGTATCGCGCCGAGCACTCTTTTGCGATACCCGCTCCCTCGGTCCTAGTTAGGATCGAGGAATCAAACGACTTCGAGTTTACGAATCGTCACTCCTCTAGTGACGATACGTCCGGCTCTGACTCCTACATGGAGCAGGATCCCCCCGCTGACGACGGCTTCACCGAAGTCACGCAGCGTCGAAAACTGCACAATAAGCGCCAAAATCCCTCCTCATCCGAGAATGAAGGCGCTAAGCCTTCTAAACTCGCAAACGTCGACGGCGCGAAAGTGCCACCGGCGACTCCCGCACCCCCTAGACCAGTCTCGCCCAAAACTCACGCGTAAGAAGCCCCGCCCCCCACCTCCTGTCATGATCCAAGACAGAGCATCCTGGGTCGAAATATCTAGTCTGCTGTAAGCAGCAGACATTCCTTTCACCTCTGCCATGAGTACCCTCGTGGGTATTCAGGTAAAGATAGCGACCCCTGCTATTCACCGCAAATTTACGCATTTCCTGCGCGATAATAAGTTTGCTTTTTTCACCCATGCGCTGGAAGAAGAGAGTATGCTGCGTATTGTCATCCGCAGAGTCCCTTCGGAAATCCCAGTCGATGACATATACGAAGACCTCAGGGAACAGAAGTTCCCTGTCAAAGAGGTGCACCGTATGCGCTCCCCGCGCACTAGAATGCCCTATGATATGGTGTTGGTCATTCTCGACCACACCGTGAAGGGTAAAAAAATATTTAATCTCTCGACCCTCTGCGACCTCTCCGGTGTCACCGTAGAGCCGCCGCGCAAAACGTCCGTACCCTCGCAGTGTCACAACTGCCAGGTGTACGGACACTCCGCACTTAATTGTTACCTGAAACCCAGGTGCGTTAAGTGTCTCGGCGACCACTCCACTAAGGAGTGTCCTCGCACAAAAGACTCGTCCGATCCTCCGAGTTGTATCTTGTGCCGCGGCGTGGGCCATACCGCAAATTATCGCGGGTGTCCCCGCGCCCCTCATACAAAACAGCCCCGCTACGCTAGGCAGGTCTCGCCGTCTAAGGCGCCTGCGGCGTCAACCCGTCCCCGACCTCCGCCTCTCAACTCTAGAGAGGCCTTCCCTAACTTGCCGAGCACATCTCGTGCACCGGTAGGGCCCGCACCCGCGCCTAGCGCGCTTCTTAGCCCCGCATGGGCCCCTCAGGCCCCGTGGGCCCCTCAGGCCCCGTTGGCCCCCAAGTTCGCGCCCCAGCCTGCTCCTCGTCCTCAGGCGGCTAAGCCTTCACAGGCCAATCCCGCCCTCTCCTTCAAATTATCTGGAATGGACTGGTCAGCCCAGCTCTTAGTTATCCACGAGATCTCGGAAATCTCCGCGTACGATGAAGTAGCAAACGATCCAAAACAGGGCCCTATTCGTGCGATCGCGAAGTTTCCCGCCATCGCGGCTACTATTCAAAGGCTCGCGCGCGCCACCGTCTCGAAATAATAATATTTTTTCTCAATATAAGATAGAGTAAACTCGCGTGTTTATATCTATCTTCCCCTAAAATCGATAAACAATGTTGTTATTTCTATTTTTAGATGCCGGCGCCGGCGCCGTTCGTTTAATCTGTAAATTCGATCATTTCAATTCACGTGGCCAGCCACGTCGCGGACCCCTCCCTCGTGCATCACGAGGCAGAGCCCTCACGTTTTACTTTCGCACATACGTCGCGTCATCTCGGCAGCATCTTTGCTCGAGATTATCTGGGTGATCACAAAGATGTTGCTATCGCGATACAGTACACACCACACCGATTATACACACACACACAGATATTCAGACATGCACCTATACACAAACTGGTGGAAGGGTTTACTTTTTTTCCCTTATTCGAACTGAATCGAGTAGTTTAGTTTGTTTCTTTCCGATTTACATGTTGTGTTTTTGAATCATGCAATTTTAATAGTATGATTCAAAAATGAACACATGTATAGCTTAGCATAGTTTAGCTAGGTCACATCGGGTTATTTCCGGTAACAGCCCAAGCCGAGGTGTGCCGTGCACCCTTGAGCATGTTACTTAAACAAAATCGGCTGAGTGCCTTAAGCGTTCGCCTTAGTAGTCCGGTGAAGCTGTGAAGGCCTTGTGAGGCCAATAGCGTAGTCAGTTCGAAAAGAAAAAAAAACTGAGCTGTCGAAATTTTGCTTACTATGATAAAAAATGGCTTTATTTATGGCAATATACATCATGTGAAGAATAGGAAACCAGAAAAAATGATGGAATTATCAAGGCTTCAACATGTTAACAAAAACGGTCGGTCAGCATTTTGATTACTTCCGTGCCGTTTTAGCATTTTGGTCAAAAAAAAAATTGGTTGCCTGTAAAGTCGGTATACGGGCGAAAGTTTTACGTGACAACGACTTTGAGTGGTAAAATAATTTTCGTATAGTAGTCTCTCTCGCTCTTAGGCGGGCTAACCATGCCCGAGTGGAAGGGACGCGTGCCTCTCACTCGCTCTCATTGTGAGCGCATAACGTGAGCGGAGCGTAACGCAGTTTCTTGAAGTGTTACCCGGCAAACCAATTTATAAGACGTTGTCACGTCAAAACGAACATCTTGGTGAAAAATTAAGAAAAGTTGTAGATATTTTGATGTTGTTTCAAACTAAATATTGCTATAATGATTATGTAAAACTCAGGCTACATACTTCCAATTTATCGCCTTTAAATACATCGATAAGTTTTTGACAGGATTTCAGTCTGTCACATATTTTTTTCATAATCTTGTGTTATTTGACTTTATATTTTGTAATCTTGGTAGTGTCTTACGTAATAGAGTTAGTTTATTGTGCATAAGTGAAGTGAATGAAATAATATGCACGGAGCCTGAAATTCTGAGATGCCACAAAAACTCCATAGAAGGTTCTAACAAGGGAGCCACCATCTTGTTAGAATATTGAAATAATCACACGACGCTTGTGATATTATTAACTACAGGACAATGGTAGTAATAATCTGAAAGATTGGTTGCCAAAAATAAAGTTAAAATAAAATCGATAGTTACTTCGTTACTTGGGGCATGTATTATTTCTAGTAAAACTAGCTCAACTCTATGAAAATGGCTGAATTTGCCAGCCACTTGACAACAACAACTTGGGTAGTTGCCTTACATGAAAATTGGAAATACTAGGGATTTGTTTATAATTAACTGTGCGAGCTAAACTACCCATACATGTCTACATTAAAGACATAATTGTATCTAGCATAATACAATAATAATAGCAATAATAATAATACAATAATAATAATAGCCTGGGAAGGGCTTGGCCTCAACGGGGTTGGCTAGTACATGGGGTTAATTAGAGTACCAGGTTGCATAATTTGTTTCTCACCCGGATAGGTTTCCTTAGTCAGGAAAGCAATTATCATCTAAATTCTATTTAAATCACTCACCAAAAGTGCACAGGTCTATAGGATCAGTTTGAGGAGATTAGGGTCCAAGTTCGTTTCTATATTTAGACATTTATTCAATCATTAAGCTCTTTAGAATACATTTATTGAGGAAACTGTTGCTTTACCAACTTTCTGCACCTAATAGGTAATCTTTCAATCATTAGTGTATTACAAAATAATATCAAAGATAGCGTCCTCAAAGAAGAGATAGTGTCCCAAAAATATACGTCTAAAGCAGTGCAAATATAAATATTGATAGCTATGTTATTTACTATGTCTACGCAGCTCGTAGTAACCAATAGCAAATCATTTATCAGAACTGCCGTGTGTCTGACACGTATATTAAATTTACTGCGAGTGTTTACAGTAAAATCTACTCTGGTTTGGGTATATTGAATAAATTATTTGGCTATTTTCCGAACATTCGGGCAGACATGAATAAAATTATTTATTATTACCTTTATTGTTTTCTGAAATTGTTATATATTTCCATTTAACAGGTGGTGCATTTATATTAAGCCTAATCTGAACTGTGGTCTTTCTATTTAATATGAATGACTTGACATTTTTGTTTATTTAGTTAGAAACAGTTTCTGTACTAGAGTTCAAACTCTATATCACAAGAGTTTTTACAAACACGACGGACATACAGTATAACAAGACTAAGAACAATCTTTTGTGGTTTATATAAGTAGGTGAGATGAATGGATGGATAATCAATACGCGCTTAATATTAGTGTGCTTTTTGGAAACCGAAAATATGAGATAACTTTTATATTTAAGTTTTGGTCGAACAGACGAGTCACCTGATTTTAAGTGATCACCGCCGTCCATAGACACTTGCAAAGACAGTCGCAAGTGCGTTACCAGCCTTTGTTTTGGGGAAAGGGTAAGGGGGAGAGGAGTAGGGAGGAGCGATGGGATGAAAGGTGAACCTCCGGCATCCTCACTGGCCGAACGAAACGCAACAATGCAAGCACCGTTACTTCATGTCGGTTTTCTGTGAGAGGTTGTTACTACCCCGGGCGAGCTAATTTATGCTAGAACCAGTAATATCTTCACCGTGGCTCTACCACCCACAAAAATATATATATAATAGAATATATAAATGTTAACCAAAGAATTTTTGACAAACTAGGCGAGTCAAATATGAATGAAATTGTCTATTGTAAATCCCATGCACACGACTTATACTAAACAAATATCCATGCTTCAAACTATAATTGTGTCATATAATATTATTGAACTGCTATTAAGCTTTCCCAGAAACTTTGTATCGTTAACTCCATAATGTATATGGCATGTTGCATCGCAATTCTTATACATTTAGAACGTAGCACTAGATGCAATGAATGCATAAAACATGGCAGTTTTTCATGCACATAAGGAGGTAAGTCAAGTGAAACTATATATCGAGAGTTAAAGACTCAAGAAAGCAAAAATAAAACAGCAGAAACATATGCGAGCGCTAATATTTCTATTTTATTGACTATTATATATATGTCTATTATATTTATTTCTATTGCCAAATAGCTTTCAAAATATTGGAAACTTTTATGTAAACTATTCAGGTTAATTATATTTAAACCTAATTTGTATTAGTGATTTTAAAAACTTTTAACATTGAGAAAAGTGGTGTTTAATGCCTTAACTTCTCGAGATACCGATCGTCATGAATTTGGCATAAATATTGTCAGCGGTACAGAGAAGAACATGACAATTAATCTATACACATAATAAGAATGTAAATCTAACGTGTCTTTCGAATTTCGTGAAAAAATTTTCGCCAGTGTGTTGGAATAAGTAATAGAATATATATTTCAATCATTTTTAGAAATGTCTGTTTGTCTAATTGTAAGAACACGCATCAATTTTAAAGTACTGAGTTCACAAAAATTACAACAAGATAATCATAAAGTATAACCTCGAGAGTTAAGCTAAGAGACCTAATTAAAATCGGTACACTCTATTAAAAGTTATTGTAATTTTAAAGACGACGCGGCGTAAGTACGAGAAAAAGGTAGATAAGTAAATGGACCTATAACATTCAGATTACTTTATTAATCACTGTTTTTTACATTAGGTTCCATACGGACGAAGTCGCGGGCATAGCTAGTTTAAAAAAACTGTTCCCGAGAGAGATTAAATCTGTATTAACCTGAGGAAAGTCGTGAGCAAAAGCTAGTATTTTAGTCGGCGGCTGAATTTGATAACCAAAGACCTCCTCTAGGGTTAGCGTATCCACCGTCTTAGACTCATCTTCATTTAACATAAGAGCAATTATAATTAAACGGTACAACGAATTATACTGAACACAAAATCACATTTTTGGATATGTTGTTATAATAAATTTCATATTTCTAAATATTCTTTATATCAATATACGAATGTATTTTTTTTTATATTCACAAATCTTGTGAAGTTGTGAATAATTTTCCATATAGCTGGAGGTCAATGAACTAAGGGTGATTAATGCAGGGAGGTTGCCGCGCAACGAGAGAGAGGCGTCACAACGGCGCGACACGTAGGCGGCCCGCCGAGATTTGTGACGCATCAGACACCTTCACTTACAGTAGCCTTTGCAAACTTGTAAACAAACTTCGCTTTACTTTTAGACGATTCAATGATTGGTCCCTTCTGAGCTCGAAGACGAATAACACAAGTATATTTTAACTTTGTATGACTATTGTGTGTCCAATCTATTCATAACGTAATAAAAAATATTTTGCTTAAACAGGTTTAGTCTTCTTACCATTTCACTTAAAGGGTTGAAAATATTATTTAAAACCCATATAAATTTTGACAGCATTACAGATGTTTAAATATTCAATGTTTATAAAGTTCTCATTGACTACGACATTTTTGCTTTATAAGTTTTAGCGCTTGACCATAATATCACCTGATGTTAAATTACTGTGTGTTCCAAATTAGTAAACAAACTAGAAGAAATTAGCTCTCAAGTGTAACAGCTGAAATACACCCATGAGTGCCTTGTGACAGATTTTCTTCTTGAGGTTGCTAGCTGAAGTAAATGTCCAAAAGTTTTTATTTCAAGGAGCTCAAATAAACTCAACCGTACTCCAAGACGTCTATTAGCGAAGAGATGAGTCTCTTCATTATATATATCATGATGAGTTAAGGCAACTTAAAACTACTTGAGATAACATTTTAGATACATTATATGGATTTACTTACATATATTACAGTAGCTAGCCAGGCGGGCTTAGAAAAAGCCCTGCTAATTTATCATGAAGTCTTCCTTTACCGAAAGCTCCAACTCATCCGTGAGAAGCTCCAGCCATATGTTAGGTTTTGAATTTCGTCAATCGATGCGATGACTTAACACTATAACTACTGAACCATCAGAGTAGAAGAGAAGAAACACGTTCTTGAATGCATTACAAGATACATTTAGAAAGACTCATTTTAAAATTTAAAATTAATTTCACCTGATGGACCGTGACGGACCCACAGAAAACCGACGTAAAGTAATATTGCTTGCATTGTTGCGCTTTATTCGGTTAGTGAGAACGCCGGAGGCCCATCTCCTTTCCCCTCTCACCCTTCCTCTGCCTCACTCTTTCCCCTCCCCTTCCTCCCCCGAACACAGGCTGGCAACGCACTTGCTACTCCCCTCGTGTAGCTAGTGTCTATGTACGGCGGTGATTACTTAACATCAGGTAACCCGCCTGCTCGTTTGCCTCCTATGATATAAAAAAACCGTTTTCGATATTCATTATAGTTTTTTTAGACCTTAGGAATGTCTTCCTGGTGGATGGTTGTTGTAAGTAAATACTATACATTTTTTATGGTATTTTGAAATATAGTACTACTACTAATATAGTACTACTGAAACGCCATCCATTTGATTTCACTTAGCTTATCAGAGTGTCTCAATAACCCTTCATATCTTTAAAAACCTGGATATAATAATGTAAAAAAGATGTAACTAAAAAACTTAATTAAAAATAAACATTTACGACATTATTGCATAATATTGTTAATAAGACAACTGTACTATTAACACAAACTATAACATCTTTACTGTTTTAGTTCTACACACGTTCCATTTTCTACGAAACAATGTGCCGGATTTTCCACTATTAACTTGAACCATTATATTATAATATAAAACGTTGTCTCAAAGCTAAAAGTGGATTTTAACAGCGACTATACTAAACTGAATGAACAAAGGACACGGACTCAAGTCACCGTAACGGTATATTAAACTACAGGACTATATTACTTCTTATGAATTTATACGGAACCGAAAAGCTATTACTAAGAAAATTAATAATGAATAATTTTCCTGTCACGGTAAAACGTAGAATATGTATGTATATGTGTTTATATTTGAACTAATGTGGATTCTTATGAGTTGTTTGTACCTCATAACTGTTAAAATATAATTGCGTTCACATCAACTTAATATCTCAAAATTTCTACCTCTTGCCAGTAACAAAAACATAAAATATTAAAAGATATATATGTATATTTTCATCACACATATATAATCATTATCATCATGAACCTTTAAAAGACCCGCCGCAGGGCCATGAGCCTCTTTTCCAGAAGACGGTATGGGCATCCTATTCTGATTTTCCTCATACAGTAGTTCTATAAAAACATTTCTCAGGTTCAAGTTTCTTCATGATGTTAGCCGATAGATAATTTAAATCAATAAATATATGCGAATTCCGAAAAATACACATGTTACATTAAAATATATGCAGGGGTTGAAACCTGCGGACATCGGATAAATATTCGACCAGCCAAACCACTAGACCACCACGACTTATATGATAAATAATTATAAGTATGTACTATAATACATAAATAAGAGTCCTAATCTAAATATATTAAGTAAAATATATTTAATCTTTTACTAAGATGGCAAAGAGTTGTCCACGTTCTTATCACTATTAAAAAGCGGCAGCCATTTTATATTTAGTATTCTACTTTAGCGTACCGCTCTCTACGCTTCCAAGAATAATAACGATTTAATAAAAATATAAACATATATTTTAAGTAGGTCAGGTTTTCAGCATAATTTGCATTTATTTCGGATCCTATTTTTTTTTTATAGCAAGCACAATGCGCAACAAGATGGCAGTTTGTGAGTTATCTTTTTATTTGAAATAAGAACAAAAAAATCAATAATTTAAAACATATACTTTGTTAAAATCGTAAAATAGAAACCTAATTGTTTATTACTTCTTATTCACTTACTTAAAAAGTATCTCATTGAATTCGGTTCTGTGTGAATCTCGTACATATTTTTGTTTATATATCCAGGATAGTTCTAATTACGATACTAAATATTTATTTTTACCTTATTTTATAGTAGTCTAGTATGGTATAAATATACTGTTTGTTGTAATAATAAATAATGTAATATATAAGTAGTTATTAAGAGTTATGAGACCGGCATCACTAGATGTCAAATAATATAGTTCAGATAGACATGTTAATGACTGCTAATAAGTATATATTAATAATACGAGACTCATTTACAACACTGTTTTGTTAAAATACTGTTCATTTGCGATAACTAAGTTTCATGGTTTCTCGATTTTTCCACAAATTCCATTGGAATCAAACAGAGAGCTTTCAATGGCTTCCTTGATTAATGGATCGCATTCTACTTCGAAGACTTCAATCAATTTATTTTTTACGTCTATTGTATTTATTTTGCCTTTTTTTGTAACCGCAGAAGAAAGAAATTCTTATTACGTTTTTATTTTATTTATTCTTTATAAAAATATCTTAATACCTATTTAAAAACGGAGTTCATGTTATTTTAAATGGCGTGAATATTTAAGTTACAAGAGACGATTTATTATTGTATTTATTTGAAGTATATACCTACTTACTACTTAAGTGAACCTTCACTTATTTTGATAAAATTATTATATTTAATATCTAATTAATTTAATTGCAATATTGATCTATTTTGTCTTTAAAGCTTGTCGATACTACTTTAGTACACAGAGGTAATTAATATTTGTGTTTTTTCTCACGCGGTAATCTCCAGTCCTTTCACTGATTATTAATTATAATATTTTTCAAGTGGCATTGGGTTTTCAAACTGTTATTAACGCATGCGAAGTCACAGGCAAATACTGGTTATATATAATAGAGACGGTATCACAGTCAACATTTGAATACAATTGTGAAATGAAAAAAATAAATGAATATAAATATATATCAGATAATTAAAAAAAAAAGTACTCGTTAGAAATATAAATTCTATGTTTCTTATCTCTGTGTTTATTTCTTAAGAAAGATTTGAAAGAAAAATTATTTTATCAAATTCTCTCATATACCTTTGATCCTGTACTGTGAATAGCTCAGTTTTACCAAAAGTAAAATAAACGTTAAAGACATAAATTATATAGATATACTGTTGAGTGTTTTGATAACACTTATTTTATAAGTCTACATAATATTATGCTAGACTCTGTGTATAATATACTACATCGTCATAACTTGAATAAGATTGTATCAAAATGTAACGTTAGCTTATAAAAGTATGTAATTTCAACCGTGAGTTTATAGTTTTCACGACACTTAATTGTATAGGATTTGAAAGTGTTTTTGCATTTAACTAATTATTGTGTGATATGTATTTTATCTTTTGCTAATATACCGAGCGACTGTTTAGTCGCCGGCAATATTTTTACAGAATAATCATTAGGCGATGCTCGTTCTGAATTAATTTAAAAAATGGGTGCTTAATATTTGCCCTAATTATCTTGAGAAATGTAAAACTGATATACACTCAACATCAGCTGATTTATGCAAAAACGAACGGGTGTAATAAATGAATAACATCTTACCGCGCAGTCCAACCCACCTCTCGCGCCTCGGCTCGTGTCTCGGTGCTCACTTTAACTAAGTTTATTTTTGTTGTTTATTAGTATTTGTTTTGATATTATTATTTTGTATGTTAAATGTGGCTATGATCCACCATAAGAGTGAAGGATGTGACTCTTTAAACATTCACCTGGTATTCGAAAGCGTACAGGGGTATAAGTCATAAATCATAATAAACAAAATATATATTTTTTTCAAATTATTGTTATTGGTTTTACCAAACATAGGTATTAAAGAATATTTTTAAATAATATATAAAACAGGCTAACGAAATCACTCGGTGATTAACTTAGACCTACCATCAATCAGGAACCTCCTTATTTTGCCAGCTTAAATGGTAGACGTTAATTACTCTTAACAGTATTTTATTGATGCACCTTTAATACCGTTACAGTATCTGGAAATCGCTAAATTGATATATAACTTATAATATGCTGAGATACCGTCCACCACCACCGCAAGATGCCAATATAAAGAATTTTGTACTCGTGGGGGGATTGTGAGTATAGCTCACATATTGAGTCCTAATTTTGTGTCACTATTCGTTCAGACTTCAAGCAGTAATCGCGTGTCCTAGATTAGGTCATAGATAAGATTTTAATAGGTTGTGTTTTATTGGGCCATTTTATCACTCCACGAAGTGTAAACACCTGTTAATTTTAGATGTAATATAACTTTTATTATAAATAGAAAATATACATTAGAAGTGTATTTTTTACATCTTGCGGATTTGTCCGACATGTAAATATACAAAATAATATTTGTACAGGAGCTATAATAAACTAGCTGATATAAATAAAATACAACGCATAAGAGAAAGCTGGAAAGCCACGTGAGTAAACATCGCGATAAAGTAATAAAAGTGGTGGACAAATGAAAAAATAAAAGCATTTCATGGTTGGACTGCATGCCCATGGGACCGGGCCCCATACCCCCCGCAGATCTATGGCCATTCTGCACTGTAATTATGAGTGCACACAATTCAACGAAGAATGTTAGAACAATATACTGAATTACTACTAAATACTTTATCTATCTCTTAATATAGTATCAAAAATAGCATTGATTATTCTTTTTTTTTTTCTAGAACTGACTACGCTATTAATCTGGCAAGATCTTAACAGATTCACCGGACTACTAAGGCGAGCGCTTAAGACACTCAGCCGTTGATTATTCATATGTTTATAAAAGTACTTAATATCAAATTATACTTATCTTTGTTGCACGGTAGGACTAAATATTTAAGTATTTTGTCAAATTGCAGAGTTCATTAATTAAGCAATAAAAATTGTATCATTTTATTCTTTTTCTCCAACTGACTACGCTATTGACCTAGCACGGTCTTAACAGCTTCACCGGACAACATCATTTTATTCATATCTTTCACTTATATAGACAATTTTATACTTTTACTTACTATAAAATACATCGAAACAATAAAAGAGTAATTATTTTCTAAAACAAAAGAATTTCTAATTAGAATACGGCTTTTAGGGATTCGAAATGAATTCATTTCGTTATTTTACACAGACTAATTTATTATGCGAACTTAAAAAGAACGAGAGAAAATTCTCAAATCGAATGTCCTTTTTAAAGAACAATTTAATTTTAACCCCCACAAAAACCATCAGTATGCTAGTGACGATTTAACAAATCAACATTCCGAATGACTATTATCTATTCAAGTCGGGTTCCGTGAACCCTTTTCGCCTTTCGGTTCATGTCTTTCCTGGCTGTGATTTTATCCTGCTAGTGAAACCCAATAAAAGATCAATGTAACATTTTGTTACAGCATACAAAACTATGCGACTTTTCATGTAACAATAATCGAATTTATGCTTTGTAATATATGCTTTTTTTTATAAATCACGACAAAACAGTGGCTGTGGAACCGAATCTAAACCCTTTTCAATGACACGACGGTGACTATTACGATGTCCGTCTGTCACGACAATTCATCCGTATTCGCCTTGTTAAACCCGTTTAAGAATTTTGATGGCTGGAAATACCTTACTTGACTCTGAAATGCAACTGTATGCACTAGTATTTGGACAAGAGAACCTCGTTCGTTTGGTTAACACAATGCTTAATTACTTTTAGGTGTAAGCCAAACGTATTTATATTTGGATAATATCATATAGCGCTATCTCACAAAAATTTAGAGTACCATCAACTTCCTTACTAGTACTAGTTTCCATTAGAAATAATGCAAGTACCACATCAATTTATCAGATATCTCTAATAATTACTTATAATAAAAAAGTTTTTTATTTGAAAACGCCTTATTCCAGCTAAAACACTTAAACAGATAATCTTAAAAAACTAAACTATATTTAAATATAAAATTTGATCCAAATCGTTTGAGCCGTTTTCGAGATGAACGAAATAAATATATTTGCAAGGAGAAAAATTTGGAAGTTGTGCATAACGATCGAGTCACTGTAGGTGGTAGAGCCACGCTGAAGCTATAATTTTTTCAGGATGAATGGACCAGCTCGCCCGTGGTAGTAGCACCCTCTCACAGAAACACCGATGTGAAATAACAGTGATTTCATTGTTGTGTTTCGTTCGGTTAGTGAGAGGGTCAAGGCCCTTTCTCCCTACCCTCTCTCCCCATTCCTCATTAACACAGGCTGGCAACGTACTTGCGACTCCTCTGGTGTTACTGGTGTCTATGGACGGTGGTCATCACTTAACATCAAGTGACCCACCAGTTCTTTTGCCTCCTATGACATAAAAAAAACTTACAGATAACCTACCATCTCGTTTGGTTACTGGATATATACATGTGCGGAACGTTATACACTTAACCGTGAGGTAATGGTAGTTTCACCTCGAATGTACTGATAACTGCGCAGCTGTATAGTTGGATGGATATTTTTTTTTTAAACTGGTACGGCCAAATGACTGTACGGTACCTGATGAAAAGTACAGGACAGTCCACAAATAACGGCGACTATCGCTGTTAAATAACAACGGTAGTAATCGCTATCATGCTGACCTGAAAATTATTGAATAATTGCCATATCCTGTTTGTTACGCATCACTACACATTATAAAACAAAATCCTCAGCCACGTTTGTCCATCTGTTTGTTCGCGATAAACTCATAAACTATGGAATAGATTATTATACGTTTTTCACTAGTAGATAAAGTGATTTATAAGGAAAGTATATAATTTGTATACCAAATATAAGTATATCAGGATGGGAACGCCCGTCGGTCCCGCTAGTAGAATCTATACTAATATTATAAAGAGGAAGTTTGTGAATTTGTGACGTTGTGGCGTTGTAGGGGGTAATCTCAGGAACTAATGGTTCCATTTGAAAAAATCTTTCAATGTTATAGAGCTTATTTATCAAGAATGGTTATAGGCTCATATATCATCACGCTAAGACCAACAGGAGCGAAGCACCAATGAAGAATGTTTAAAAATTGGGGGTATTTTCCTCTTCGCGGACAGAGGCTAGTATAAAATAAACACAAAAAGGACTTACTGTATGTAATAACTATTACGGTCGTGTGGTTGCAATGCAATTCGCGTTTGCTTTTGTGGTAACCTTTTCGACTAATTACGTAAGGGCTCTGTTGACTATTCAAATTCATTGGGTGGTTTAACCCTCGTGAGTTCATCTGCACTCACCGCAGATAGATATACGGAAGGGTTATAATAATAACGTTCAAAAATAAATGTTAAAATGTTCTGAAATAATGTCATTAAATTGAAATATTATAACATTTCGTGGGTGGTAGGATAGTCTACTACATTACCATTTGTTAATACCTTAGAGGTGTTAACGTTCGAACACAATCTCGTGATAAATATCGATGTGGTTTTAGATGGTAAATATGATAAACATGGACGGACTGGTTTTCAACGGAACACAGGAATAGGTACTTTTACTTGAAATAACAATGATTGCATTGTCGCGTTTCGAACCGTTAATGAGAGAGCTGGAGTTCACATTCCTTCTCCTCCCTCCTCGCTCTCCCTCCTCCTCTTCCAAATACAGGCTGGCAACGCACTTGCGACTCCCCTTGTTGTACTAATGTTTATGGACGGCGGTGATCACTTAACATCAGGCGATATTCGCCTCGCCCGCCTGTTCTTTTGCCTCCTACGATATAAAAAAAAAACTTTAGGGTTGTAGCTATCAATCCCTACAATGGTTCCATCACGATTTTTTCCATCACTGCACTTACGTCGATCGATGCAGTATTTGATAAAACTATGGCTCTTTATGGTGTCAAATTTCGATATTATACAAAATATAATTAACAAAAATAGTGCGTGGAGTCACTCCGCGCGGAAGAAATGAAACTTCGTAATATGGAAATGAAAATAGGACCCTTCCTATTTCTATCCCTATATATCTATCATTATAGAAATTGATTTTTTATTGAAATCATATTATTTCTAGCGTTGAACGTTTAAGGAATCAATGCTTTCATACACCCTTCATGGTAGCGTTAAACGTTTAACGCAACCTTCTTAAAGTTGTATTAGAAATTTCACTATAAAAAATTCCAAATATTTATGTAAAAAGCTTATTAAAAAACAAGCTTTACGAAAAGCGTACTTTAATTTTTCGCAATGAATGAAATTCATGAGAGCCTTGTAACTAGGTTTCCCCGAGGACTTTCATTATGCGAGCCGACATTACGAAATTTTGTAAAATTAACATACCTAAATGTGAATGTCCGAGTTTAGCTTATTTGGTGTACAAATTTTATACCCACCTTTTTTCCTTTAGCTATGCGCTCATTTTCAACTTAGTTCGTTCTCATCTACATAATTATGAAACTATTTGCTTAGTTGCTTGAACTCGGTCAAGGTTTTCTTTACAACCGTTAATTTCATGCCCGAAATTTCACTGAAAAGTTCAAACAGAAGATATCTCCATTGTTAACACATTACAAATAGATTATTAACAAGCCCGTGACTTTATTCTTGTGAAAATGTTTTTGCTTCGTGGGAACTGCTTGTTTTATATGGATAAATTTTGGGCTATCTTTATTTTTTTTTATTGTACTTTAGTCATTACTAATTAATTCCCTAAATAATCCTCATAAAAGTTATCGTCAGAAAAGCGTGATGACATGTAATATTAATCTTAAAATTCTCATTAGCAAATTAGTCTCAAATTTCTTAGTCATTCTGTTTTCTGCTTAATAGTGAGTTGCGTTATTTCAGAGTTTAGCTCGAAGAAATCACAAAAAAAAGTATATGTATTGATTATTAAACAAATAGCACTTTTCTTTAAGCTCAATTGATACCCAAATACTGATGCAATTTATCGCAATATATGTTACTTAAATTAAGAGCTAACTTTTTGGGATATTATATCATTCACATTAAAACACATGTTTTTTCGTATATCTTGTGAAAAATTAAAGTTTTTTTTTATGTGACAGGAGGCAAACGAACAGGTGGGTCACCTGATATTAAGTGATCACCACCGTCCATAGACACTAGCAACAACAGAGGAGTCGCAAGTTTGTTGCCAGCCTGTGTTGGTGGGGAAAGGGGAGGGGAAAAGGGAGGAGAGGGAAAGAAGAGAAAGGGAGGCGGAATCCCGGCACTCTCACTGACCGAACGAAACGCAACAATGCAAGCACTGTTACTTCCCGTCGGTTTTCTGTGAGAGGGTGGTACTACCCCAGGCGAGCCGACCCATTCATGATGAAACCAGCCATAGCATCAGCATGGCTCCACCACCTACAAAATCATGTTTTAGGAGCTATCTAACTTTTTAAAACTCCATAATCATTGATATTTAAAATAGAGTACTTTAGGTGTTTTGGGGGATCTCTAAATGTGAATGTCAGTGAACTTTTTTAATGGAATGTGTTTATTTATATTCTACAGTATTTCAACTTCAATAAAAACACATCGTCAGTAAAAACAATATGAATATTTAAAGAATTTATATAATAAAATGGAGACGAGACTCCAACTACCGCTTGGTCGCTCGAAATAATACAAGTAATCACACAATGATATTATTATGTTGTTATAAATCTCAATATATTTTATTTTTTATTAATAGCCCAGAAGTAATTTCGGTCTTCGATCGAATCTATTTCAACGGTACATATCTTAGATACAAATATATATACCGAAAGCTTAATCAAACATAAACTATCGTTTTAATTAAAGATCACATTTAGCCAAAAATACTTTTTTATCTTTATTTTTGGCAACCAATCTTCCACATTATTACTGCCATTGTAGTGTAGTTAATAATATTACAATCGTTCTATGACTTTTTCAATATTCTAACAAGATGGTGGCTCTCTTGTTAGACCTTCCAGGGAGTTTTTATTGCATCTCAGAATTTCATGCTCCGAGGTATTCACTTCACTTATGCACAATAAACTAACTATATTACATAAAACACCACAAAATGTACAAAATATAGAGTCAAATAACACAAGATTATTAATAAAATATAAAATCCACTGCATGACAGACTAAAATCCCGCCAAAAATTCTCAAAATCACTTATACGGAATATCCGTAGAACAAATTAATGAAGTAATAACAAATGAAACGCCTCACAAATTATGTCGAGTTACTTGTTAAATACATGTCTATTGAACATTTCCGATGTCAAATTACAGAGTATAGCATATGTCTGACACGTGCCAACTGAAGTGAACCTTGAATATTGAAGATCTCGGGGAAAAAGGAAATACCGTTACGTACGTGACTACCATGATTTCAAAAAACGTATCTAATACTGCGAATATTTCTTGAGATTATTGTAACAAATTTGTAGATTACGAAAAGTATACATGACTTACTGAAACAAAGAGAATTTATTAATAAAAAAAAACAAAGACACTGAAACTGTTAATTGAAATATATTGATGCATGAATTATTTGGTTGATTGTATTGATAAATAAAAAAACTATATTATTCTTCTTTTATGCTTTCGTAATTTGCAAACATCATACATTTTTTTAAATAATATGCTAGTTAGCGCTCTCGCTTTAACGAAGATTGAATCCATTTCATATATTCTGGAGGAAAGATACCCTGCCTCCTTTTCTGTATCCCTGACATCGTGTATCCAAACTTCTACGATGATCCGTTCAGCAGTAAGGTGTCAAAACGTAACAAACAGACCCACATTCACATATATAATATTAGTAAGGATGTGCCACTATCATGATTTAAATGAATTTTAGAACAATTCATATGTTAAAATGAATCACATCATTTAGTCCCCAGAATGTTCTAGAATCAGCTCATTTTACTATATAAATCCAAAAACATTGCTCTCCTCTTTCGCAGTTGGATAAAAACAAGTACAAGAGTATTAAATTAGCTTTACTAGTATTTACTTGAATATTTTGTTATTTACTCGTGTTACAATATTGTTTATAAGTAGTAATATTTATAAGAATAACAAATATTTATGAAAGATGTGAAAAGAAAATCGAAGAAGAACAAATTAAATAAGATCTGTCTTTGCAATGATTTATGGTTAGTGCTCTTAAATCTCGATATCTTACGGTGGGGCCAACTCGTCGCCCCTCGTAAACAGAGATTGGGTGCGATGACCAAATTTACTTAGACACGAGCACTGCACAAATTTCGCTCTTTCGTACACCTGAATACAAAATTGGTAACTATATTTAACCAAATTTAATTATTCAGTAATTCAAAATATTGCCAAATATCTAAGTATTTTTAATTGTAATTATCTCTTTATTGAAAGGAAAAAAAAATTGTCAAATTGAAAATTAATTGATCCGAAGATAAATATAAACAAAATTAGAATTATTTTCGTTTGTCCGAGATGATCTACGGAATCAAACTGAATAATTTTTGACGACATCTTTGATATAATTATTTGACAATTATTATTACTATTTGTAATATATAGTGATAGCATTTATAGAGAATTTTTCAGGGTATAATCTAGTCCATATATATATACTTTTGTCCATGGAGTCTAAGCAGTAATGTTTAATTTAACAAAAAAAATTGAGATTACGATAAAAAAATTCAAAGGCCATTCAAATAAAATACGTAGTTGCCGCAAAAGAATAAAATCATTTTCAGTAGAACGAAGTCGTAAACAACAGCTAGTTCAAATTATAATAAAAACATTCTTGAGATATACATATAACGGAACATGAGTCTCTTTATTTTGGTTATTGTTCATTTTTGTCGAATCAGAACGCGCGACAGTTTTAATGACTACCGCACGCGCCACCCGCTAACAACAAGTGAGTCGTCTCGACACAGCCAGGTACTTTGTAGACACAGCTGACTCGATGTGTAGGTGTGGTAGAAAAAAAAAGGAGTCCGATTCGTGTCGCCGCGCGAGTCAGACGTGCGCTCGTTGCTCAGAAAGTGTTATTTTTCGTAGTGTTATCGCGAGTCCGATCGTTCTACAGCTGCGTGTTTCGTGCTTCGTGCATCGTCTCGCGAGCGCGCTCTGTCACTATCTGAGTTCGTCGCGTTTCTGTCCGGTTTCGGTGAAGGAACAGTGAAGTCAATCGCAGGCGCTCCATTTTTGAGCGCAGCAAACTGCACTTTTTGATGCAAACCCGGGCTGCATAAAGTCCAGTCGTCTGGCCAACCCCTGGAAACCTCCCGGTGCCAACGTAAGGGGGTTGGAGCGCCCTACCCGCTCGCCGTAGGCCCCGCGGCCTACTGCACTGGTAGACGGGCCTGGGTAGCTAGGCTTGGCGAGGTCGCCTAGTCTAGTCCAGGTGTGTGGCGGGATGAATGACGAATGATGAGGCTATTAATAAAACGATTCAAGATGCAATACGGCCCCCCGAGGGCTCTCATTACTCTAGTTCAATACTACATTCAAACTCTTTCGATTCCCTCTCGCCGCAATCGCTTCTCGATTCGCGAGACAAGGGCCTATTTGAGGCCCCGATATCGAGCTCCAGCTCGGAGGCCGGTTCCGAGATGGAGCTAGACGAAACGACGCCCGCCGAGTCGACCACATCCGCGACCTCTACCGCGATTCCCGCGCCTTCTGCGCAATCAGACAGAGACGGATATACAACCGTCTCACACAAAAAGCGTCGTCCGGCCAGCCCGACGGAATCGGGTTCCGTAGACCCCGTAAAAGTCGCCACCATAAGTGGAGCTCGTGTGCCGGCAACTCCGGCTATACCGTCGCGTAAGCCGAAGGCGAACAAAAATAGCTCCGTCTCGCTCGTTCCGGGTTCCGCAGGTAGAAAGCTGCACCCCCCGCCTCCTGTTACGATACAGGATAAGTCCCAATGGACTTTAATCTCTAATAGACTCAAGGCCCTTAAGGTCAATTATACGAGTGCCCTCAGCACTCCAGCGGGCATTCGCGTCAAATGCCCCACGTCGGACGACCATCGCGCGTTGATTCGATTTCTTACAGAAGCAAAACTCGCGTACTTTACATACGCGTTAGAGGACGAACGCTTCCTGCGTGTCGTGCTTCGCCGCGTCCCGGCCGAAATCTCGGTTGAGGACGTCACCCTCTCCCTTAAGGAGAAAAACTACCCGGTGCGTGAGGTACACCGTATGTACCACCCACGCACTCGCGCCCCGTATATTATGGTTCTCGTTTTCCTCGACCGGTCGCAGGAGGGCAAGGCCATCTTTTCACTCATTTCGGTGTGTGATCTCAACGGGGTTACCGTTGAGCCCCCACGCAAGACCCACATTCCTTCGCAGTGTCATAACTGCCAGAGTTATGGGCACTCCGCGAAGAATTGTCATCTTCATCCCAGGTGCGTCAAGTACCTGGGAGACCCCGCCACGAAGGAGTGCGAGCGCACTCCTGGCACTCCCGATCCTCCCAGCTGTGTGCTCTGCGGTAACGCGGGTCACCCCGCGAATTATCGCGGTAGCCCCCGCGCGCCGCGCACACAACGTCCCCGTCAGGCGAGGCAGGTGCCCAGGGCGCCTGCAGCCGCTGCCCGCCCCCCGCCTCCACCTCTCATGTCCGTGGAGGCCTTCCCGGGCCTGCCGGGCGCCTCCCACGCCCCGTTTGCGCCCGCGCCCACGACCTCACCGCGCTCGCCACCCTCTGTGCCGCGCGCGGCGCGGCCCAACCCGGGCGGGCCCCTATGGCCCCCTGGGCCCCCCGACCTCAGCCTCGGGCCTTTTCAAAGTCTCTGGCGCCGCCACCTAAGGCGACTCATGCTCCATCATCTCTCTCAGGTAAATTCAACTGGATGGAGCACTTACTCAGAGAACACGACATTAAGGAGGTTATCGCCTTCCATGCCATAGTCGAGGTAGAAGAAGGTTGCGGTCTTCTCACCGCTATAGCGCGTTTTCCGGCTATCGGAGCCACAATTCAGCGCCTCGACCGTTCACCGTCGTTTAAATAAGTTTTAAAATTCACGCCCACGCCCGCGTAACCACAGATCGCACCGCCGCGGTCTGGGGGTTAATTTCGTTCCCGCACACCCGATTAGGCCTCCCACGGCAGCGGCTCAAGCCTAGATTCGATCCCTCGGTAGGGAGTCCTTGAATGTGTTGCTTGTTCGATACGGTGACACACTCATACATCACTGTTACAACAGTACACGATCACCTCCACACACGTTCACGCCTACACGCTACACATCTTGGTGTAAGGGTTATTTTTGTTATTTTTTTTTCCCTTATCGAACTGAAAAACTCTCAATTTCTCCGACAAAAATACATGGAAGAGTTGTTGAGGTAGATATGCTTGGTACACATATACGTTTCAACAACTCAAACATATATGAATAGTTAGCTAGGTTTGCTAAGTTAGGTCGCGATTTTTGCATGCAACGGGCAACAGCCAAGCCGAGGGTGTGCCGTGCACCCTTGAGCTGGTTGCCAATATAAAATCGGCTGAGTGCCTTAAGCGCTCCCCTTAGTAGTCCGGTGAAGCTGTAAAGACCTTGCTAGGTCAATAGCGTTGTCAGTTCGAGAAAAAAAAAGAAAAGAAAAAAAAGCCGACTTGATGGCGCCTCCGTCACTAACTCCATCGAGCGTCGCCTGATGGCGGTGGCGTTCCGGATAGGACCGGATGTCAACACATATTATTTACTCTGCCTTATAATTAAGGATTCCAATATGTAGATGATTTTTATTATTTGTACCCATAATACATTATACGTTTATTTACAACAATAAAATTTCGTTTCTATTCTATGTAAAATTGACGTTTTAGAAATCATACTTTCTCAGCAAAAACTTAACCAAAGCGGCACTCATAAAGAACGACCATGGAATAAAATGTTCGCAGCACCGATATCGCTGTTGCTATGCATACATGTGAGAATCGTGTAGTGTAGTTCAAAAATAATATAATATATATACATATTCTTTCGCACGCGAGCGTACTACCTCGCCACGCACTACAGAGGGTTTCGGCAAACATTGATGATGAATCATAAAAACGCGCAATAGTTTACGTGTACGACGTTTTATGGCACGTTGTTACACTCTCATGCACTTGTTTTTGTTTGTTTACTTGAAAATGTTGTATTTAGTACTACACTAGACGAAAGCTAAAAATATAACTTGTCAGTCGTTTCATTTCACACACACTATCGATGTTATTACAAAAAAGATAAATACGTATGAATACTTGCTTTAAAACGGATCGCCTTTTTTCGATGTCCGCTTCTCCTGAAATATCCCTTATGTATTTTCTTGCCGTAGAGAAGTGGGGTAAGCGATGTGGTGTTTATGTTTTTTCTCTTGTTAACTTCTTCAATAATAAATGTTGACGGACTGCAAATAATAACCCTAAACTTAGAAAAGCTTTCGAGTAAAACTGTCAATTATTTAATGACAATGAATCGAATAAAAGGAAAAGAGGTTAGAGACTCTCCCGTGACTGACTTGACACTGGCAGAATTTCTATCTATAAGACGCCAATATTAAAAAGTTCAAGTTGAAGTAAGCTTAATTTGGTAATGCTAACATGAATTTTTAAATTTTAATTGTATCCCTAAATAATCACGGTGAATATTTAACTACGATTTTGGGGTAAATTAAATCAACTGACGTCGGAAAAATTGATGAATACATTTGGCGTTGGTAGAATCAAATACTTGTAAAATCTTCGTATCCCTTTACTATCTAGCGTACGATATACCTAAGCCTACTTACTTTGGTAGGATAATCCACTATAAAGCTGCAAAACGCCAACGAAAGTAAAGGGATCGCTAAAACTTAATACCTATAAAACTTGACACGTGAGATGCATCATGATACAGCTTAAGCGCCGTCAGTCTACTGTTTGAAAATGTTAAGAGAATATATTAAAGCAACTAATATTCATCTACACAGTGGCTTCACTAAGGGTTATTTAACACATGATTTTATTTTACACAGATTTGTTCAAAAAACTATTTTGTTATTTAATAACTTTTGACTGGTACAAAAATTTGGTAAGCTTTAGATTCAATCAAATATATTTGATATAAAGTTTAATACGTTTATATAAAAATATATAATGTTTGTTTTAGATAACAACAAAACGTTAAAGAAATGTTTCAAGTAACATCATACGTGCATGTCCGGATAAGCTTCGTGTCTCACAATTCTGAAATAATCATGCTCCAGATATGTACTCAGATTTTATATTAACTAGCTGGCGTTGGCGAATTCTCTTTCATGAAAATAGTTTTGTTATTTTGTAGGAACTTATCAGAGATTATTTTTATCTTATTTCTGGCAACCGATTGTCCAGATTATCACTATCATTGTCAAATAGATAATAACAGTACAAGAGCCTGGTGATAATGTCAAAGTTTTAACACGGTGGTGGCCCACTTGTTAGAACTTTCCAGGGAGTTTTTGCGACACCTCGGTATTCACACTCCGTGGTATTATTTGCTATTAAGTTCACTTGTGCACAATAATCGAACTGGAGTTTTTTGTGGGATTTTAGTCTGTCATGTAGTGGATTTTATATTTTATTCATAATCTTGTGTTATTTGACTCTATGTTTTGTAAATTTGGTGGTGTTTTACGTAATACAGTTAGTTTATTGTGCATAATTTAATAAAAATATTGACTCACACGATGCTTAATATTGAAGTGATTGCACGACGCTTGTAATATTATTTATTGACTACGCAACAAAGGCAGTAATAATCTGAAAGAAAAAAAAAGTTAAAAAAAATACCAATTTTATGAAATATAGAACCAAATAACACAAGATTATGAATGTAATAATAAAGTCACTATAAGACAAACTAAGATTCCGCCATCTTTGTTTTACTAATTTTTATATCAAATTCTATCTTAGTTGTAATTTCGTTTTTTATTGTATAGCCCATATGGAAAAACGTTATGTAGCCTAGGTAATAAATACTCTAAGAGTCATCTATATCCCTAATAAAAGTTTTGTGAAATCGGTTTCATCGGTCTGGAAATTAACAAGACAAACAAAAGACGTTCCAATTTTATTTGTATGTAGAGATTACTTACTATCGCCCCGGAATTCGTTCGCGTTAATGTAGATTCGAGTTAATCCTTATGAACAGTATATATATTATGAATAATTTATAATTTTCTGTACGCCAAGCAAAGCTTATGTAAAATTTCATGATGGTTTATTAAGCCGTGAAAACATAACAAATATGCAAAAAAATTTGTTTCTTATCTGAAAATTTTGTTTCAAAACAGAAACTATTCTACGATTCATGTCAATTGTACTCGGTAGTACTGTCTCCGGATTGGTACGGGAATACGACTATAAAAAACGTTACATCAATATTTCACAATTTGAGACCTCACAGTCGTGTGTTTTGGCCACGTGCCTGTTTTAGGGATGCAGTAATGAAATGCTGATGCTGCCTGTGTCGTCTCCCCTCATACGAGCATGGAATATTGATACGTTGCTGTAATGCTCCCACTCAGACAAGCTACTTCAGTGCCTACTAAAGTACAATGTCTATTTGGAGAGTCTAAAACCTTTATTTTAAATACAAGTTTAGTAATCTTATTAGTAACTAACTGATTCCCACCTGTATTGTTGGAAATTAATGGTAATCAGTCAATCGAATTAATAAAAACAAAAACTGGTAAAGTCTGTTTACGAAACGATAATCTTATATGATAACGACTTGGACGCATCGGCCGATTAAGTGAAAGAGAGATATAGATGCGTCACACGTTGAACGCTTAGGCTGATCGCGCCTCTCTATAGCTTGATCCACGCTTTCGCTTGCACGCTCGGCTCACGCGAAATGTGACAATGAGTCATGCTACCGTCAGTGTTCATCGATTTATAAGGCGTTATCACGTCAAAAGAAAAAGGTAAGTGCCTAGAACAATCTACGAAAAATTCCGCATCGCATGGTCTCAGTCCTATATCAATTAGTTCATAGTTTTGACGTGATAGAGCCTCAAATAAATTGTATATAAATTGTAATATAGAGAATTATTTTTCCTGATTTACATTAATAAGAAAAATAAAAATACTTTTATAATATATACACAGAATGGCTTTAAAACGGTACAAGAGATAACGTTTAAAATCATTTGAATACTTTAGTTGTATTTAGAACTCGGCTACTTCAACAAAACCGAAAGCGCCAGTGTAATACGAAATTGAGTAAATAAACAAACGCTGTAGTGAGCTTTGCTACTAGTTTCCACTTCAAAGTAGCCGTTCGCGAATGCAGTCCGGACGGCTTTAAAATAACACAAGTGCTCTCTGTGAGGTTTCCTTTGGCTTTTCGATCGGTTTCTTGAAAAGGAATTTGGTTTCAATTTAAATATGTTTTATTGTATACTAGCTGGTATCCGTGATTTCGTCTGTGGCGTTTATTTAGTCTTAATAATATATTACATGTACAGAGACGAACCACACCACTTGTCCCACTTTTCTACGGCATGCAAAAAAAAAACACCGCTGAATGCGCAGTGTATATGAAACTCATAGACTCTTAAAACTTTATATTAAACGAGCGGCCCCGGCAGACGTTAATAAATAAATCCTAAAAATCAACCGTAGCGCCACCTACCGGGTCAATTGAATCTAAACCGTTCTTAGATTCACTGGAATACGCACACAAAATTTCATCAAAATCGGTTCAGCCGTATAGGAGGAGTTCAGTGACATACACACGTACAGAAGAAATTTATATACCTACATAAATGAAGCTATTCTGATAATCTTTTAGGTAAGGTCAAGTGTCAAAGAAATTAAACGTTTAGTAATTTACCCTGTGATTTTTGGGTGATGAACTCACAACAGCAGACATAAAGTGTGACATTGAACGGAGTGTCATGATATTTCATACCCTCAGATTTAATTCGCTGTACTTCACTCGTATGAATTATAAAATGTAACGTGGAATATTAATAGGTAGGTATGTTTCTTTATAAGACTTTTTAACAAATTGGGGGGCTTTTTTATGCAATATACGTTATGTAACAATGGAATCAAATGAAATCCCGTAAAGAATAAGTATGTTTATAAAACTATTTAACTCGATAAATACTTTGCAGGTCATATTAAACACTTTTAATCAGCTTTATAACGAAGAAGTAGACAATTTGAATTAAATACATATAGTAATTTTTAATTTTTGTTATTTATAATGAACACAATTACATACTATAACCATATTATATACGTCAATATTTAAAAGTTTAGATAAAAAATTGCAGCAAGATATAACATTGTACTTATTTAATATACTTCTACCATCGTAACTCATCCAATATATTAGATAATCTATGTAACAAGTCAGGTATTATTGAAAGATAGCCAGACAATTCGCCTATGATTAAAAATATAACCGTATAAACGAGTTTTTTAATCATTAGCGTTTTAACGAACAAACAAACATAGAGATTAATGGTTAAGCCTCATTGATACTTTGAATAACTGAATACTAGGTAGAGTATTGCACTATGAAGCAAATAGGAGTAGTATACTAGATTCATAATAAGTCTTTTCTAATCGCTGTTTGAAGAAAAGTGGTATTGATTCTCGTTTTTTAATATGATGTATTAGAACTTTGTTATTGTCATAGAAAAACTACATATAATATTACTTAGAAACGACGCTTAAAATGTAAAATAATTTCGACATTACGCAGGTACTTTCGAACGTTTTGAGAATATGAATCGGATATTTCAGAAACCCCATAAGTCAAGCAGAGTTAATTTTCCAGGAGAATCAAAAAACTGTTTTGATCCAAAAAATTCTTCTGAACCAACTTTATTTTATTAAAATTAGGAAAGTTTAAGTTATAATGCAACGTTTTTATTTTATAAAATAATTTTCTCTTGTTTTTAATAGCTAAAAATTACTTAAAAGCCATTTGACTTATGGGGTTTCTGAAATACATGAAAATGAAGGATTGTTTTGTTTTTTATTTAACTTCTTTATCAATAATTAACATTTGGAAACCAAAATTCAACAATAGATTTAATCCTCATTGATTCCTCGTTCTATAACTGGCAATTTATATTTCATATTTAATTTATATCTTGGCATGAAATACTTTGACGTTTCTTGAATCTAGTATTTTCGTGACATAGGCTGGCCTTATGGGGGGTGATAAAACAATCCTAGATGCATTTCTCAGCATAAAAGAATATGACACAAAGGCACCATTGTCACTATTATACTGTACTACTCACTATAGGGCATATGTTGAAATATCATAGAGTATAAAAGGTTATTGTTTAAATTGGTCAGAGTAAAAATTCCCGTCTTTTGGGAGCTACCTTAACGTGCGTTGCATAACTTAAAGTTACACGATGATAACATATGGTATCACTATTTATAAAGATGCAATTGCAGATGAACTCGCAGACAACTGTTATTAGTAAGCGGTTTACCGAATAAGCAGTATCATTATCGCAATACCCTACAATTATTACTTTTTCTAGATTAATCATTGCGTTAATCGTGTAATACACCCATCTGTCCGATACAGTTTCCGAATTTATCTTTTTCCGACAAAAGGCTATGAGCTGTCACAATAAAGTATCCCCACTTAGGCTCCTACCACATGAAATGGGTACGACGTTATAATAACACGGGTATATGGCAACACTTGTTCACTTACCACTATTTCTATCAAATAAATGTGAAATAATTTTTGAATGTGTTATTGACCTGATACTGTGGATATGGATATAGTACAATTATATGTAAATAAAATCAATTATCCTTTTATATTTTATAATTGTATGTATGTTCTAGCTGTGTCCGCGTGGAAAGAACATTATTAAAAAAAAAACAGATATGAATAAAATCATCTAAAGGTATTATTAAGCCCATTTACTTTTTATCATATGTATAGATAATTAATATATACTAAACGCCACTCCTGGCTTCGTATGTGTGTATTAACAAAGTAAATGAGATGAAATCTTTTACAGTAAAATGGCAAAATGGCAACTGAACGTTGTTTTGTCAATTCTGTGAATATTTTTGCAGACGAGAGATAATGTCTTCGTCCTCGCTGACTTATTCACTGTTTTATATAGAGATTTGTTAAACCAAATTTTCCATACAATATTTCAAACATACTCTTTAATACAAACCTTGACTCGATAGATACAGATGCAACAAAAAAAATTACAAAATAACAGTCGATCTGAAGTGATAAATTCGGCATGTGATTTTTAGTTGTATAGACGTATAATTATAATCATTATATACATGCGTATGTCAATTAACTCTTCCTAAACGGCTGGACCGATGTTAATGAAATTTTGTGGGTCATTGGGTATTTTAGATTCATAATTAAATTCGATAGTTGATGTTACGATCTGATTCCAGGGAGTATTTTTTATTCTGAGGATAAAATAACATATGCTGAACCACTATTTTTTCTATAATCACATATCGATTGAAAATAAATACTGTGTTAATAAGATGTTGGAATATTTGACTTTTGAATGCAATCTGAGATTTAAAATTCGAATTCGTTTAACTTGCGAAATGATTTGTATGAACATTTTGAATATTAAAAAAAAAGTACAGATGTTTTGAGAACTTCCTCCTTTTTTTGAAGTCGGTTAAAAAAAGTTTGTTATGGAAAACGAGCGCTCATTTTTTTTCCATCCATAATTAAATTTGCATATTATGATTTTCCGTAAAATTAAATTTTGAAATAAATTCTGATTATATAAATATTGATTTGGTATCAAAACAATGCAATACAACTTTTAAGATATATTTAAATCACTCCTTACGTAAAAAAAATGTTAGAAGTTGCCGTTGTGTGAGCATTATGCAAAAACTACTAAATAGATCTCTATTTTCTACTCGTAAACATTTAGTCATTATCTAGAAAAAAATATCAGCATATCTAATATGAAGTTATTACACCTTTAGAAAACTAAGAATCATTTAAACCCGTGAAGGAATGGTATGGTGCTTCACATTTTTCCTTTGAACATAAATATATTGTTAAAATGATAAACGACGCAAACGAAATCACGACTATCAGCTAGTAAACTGAATATAGATTATTTCATACATCTAGATTTTAACATTTGCCGCGATAATAACTTAATAGCCGAATGTTCAAATAGCGCCGAAAAACGTTATTCTCACTACTACTACGAGTCATCTTAGAATGAATCACCAATTGAAGACATTTCCCATAAAATCTTTGGTAGTTGAGCTTAAAATATATAAATACGTTGAAGTTATTCTAGAAAATGGTATAACAAATCTGTTGTTAAGATTCGTTTGTTATTTGTTAACTGTATCATAATATGTAATTTAAAAAAAAATGAGTGCGTGTAACCGTCACACGCTATTCAAGTAAAACTTTTTAAATATTTTTGATTTTGTGAATAAATATTTTATAAACGAGTCAATTAATATATTAAATTGAATAACAATAGGTTTTTACCTATGAAATTTCCGTTCTACAGTACTGGCCATTTCAAATCAAAATAATTTTTGTTTGGGTAAGAATTCTAATTTCAAATTAATTTTATTTTAAAAACATGGAATTCTTTTTCCAAAAGTAGTCATTTGTTTATTGATTAGTGTTACATTTTCATCGCATTTCAATCTTTTTTGTCATCATGGATACGTTAAAAATTCGAGTAATTATGGAATATGAGTACCGTCGTGGCAGCAACGCGGCACAAGCGACACGTAACATCAACGACGTTTACGGAGCTAACACTACAAACCAACGCACCACCTGTTATTGGTTTATTCGCTTCCGTTCTTGGAATTTCGACCTGAAAAATGAATCTCGCGGCCGTCCGAAGACTTTGGACGACACTGACGAATTACAGGCGATTGTGGAAGCTCATAATACACTACACAATCTACCGCTGAATTAACAGCAGTCTTCGACCTTAGCGCCAAACAAGTCCATTTGTGTCAAATTGGCAAGGTAAAAAAGCTTGACAAATGGGTGCCCCACGAACTCAATGATCGCCAGCGTGATGTACGCGTCGAGACATGCCTTGCACTGCTCAACAGACACACAAATGACGGAATTTTGAACCGCATTGTTACCTGCGATGAAAAATGGATTCTGTTTGATAACCGCAAGCGCTCAGCAAATTGGTTGGATCCTGGTTCAACACCTATATAATGCCTTAAACGAAAACTTACCCCTAGAAAAGTGATGGTCACTGTTTGGTGGTCTAGCGACGCGTCGGTGTGATTCATCACAGCTTCTTACCAAACGGGGTGAGCATTACTGCAGATGTGTACTGTGAAGAACTGAACACAATGATGGAGAAGCTAGCACATCTCCAACCAGCATTGGTCAATCACTCGTCTCCGCTCCTCCTGCACGACAACGCGCGACCTCATACTGCACAGCAGTTGGTCTCACATGAAACATAATTAGCAACTATTTTTTAAAAAATAAATAAAATATAGAAAAGTACGAACAGAATACTATGATGAGTATGAATGAAGTAAATCAATTATGATTTAATAGAAGTTTTGGTTATGTTTAATTATTATCTAACCGTGTGGTACAAAAACGTGACACCATATTGCCGTAACGGACTTCCGTTGCATTGTCGTCCAGTTATCTCCTAGTCGCTAAGTTTTACTTAAAAGATACACAATTAAAATATGTTTTGTAAATAATAAAGTACAACAACAAGTCTTTATCTTAAACTTAGTCATAACATTAATTTATGTTCACTTTTAACCACATTTTATATTAAAACTTGTTGCGGTAGAAATATTAAATCGTAAGATGAATTAGGGGACAAACTTCGTAACTCCAATTAAGCGTATCAGATAAGAGATGAAATTAATTATTGCAAACGAATCGGTCATAAATTTATTAAAGCCCGGATGCTAAAATCCACTTGAGTTAGAAATTTTCTCGGCAAATGCCCTCATTTGTAATTAAATTTACAACCATTTATTGTTTCCGTGACTTGCCTTAATCTCTCTGTTGTGAAAACACATAAATCCTTTTTACTAATGCATCATTAATTTGATAATTGTTTATTTGTGAAATACTTTAGTTACATTTTATAGAGATATCATTTTTATTGCAAAATTATTTAAATAAAATAGACCTCACTAAGAAACAATTAAAAAGAACGAAGAATATTAAATTTTTATCTGTAAATATCGGATATATACTAAGGGGCGTTTATATTTATTTAACCTTTTCCATCTATCTGCTGTAAATTTGCTTATGATAAGACTAATTTATAATCCCTTATGTGCTGATATATAGAAAGATAGTGATTTTACAACTTTGTCGTGACTGTTAGCGTTGGTGACATTTTAAGTCACTTTGAAACTCAAAACATGTACTCTAAACATTGGTTTTTTGTTTATTGGTTATTTAACTACAATTTCACCTAATGTTAGGTAGTCCGATGAAGCTGTTAAGATCTTGCTACGTCAATAGCGTAGTCAGTTCGAAAAAAAAACCTTATGTTAAGTGAGTTTAACAATGGTTAAGAGTCACTACAGGAACACACATATGCAAAGTGACAGATTGTGATCTGAAGGGTGGTAGATAGTAGTCATTGGGGCATTATAAAAAACCCTACTACCATTTATCATATTTTTTTTCAAACCTTGGACTCATTATAAGAATAGAAACCAATACTGATCAATGCGTTATTCAAATGCTGAGGTATTATTAATTTGAAAATACACTCAGAATAAACAGACAAAAATAAATAATAAAATATACATAAATTAATTCTAGCTTGCAATTTATCTTTTCATTAATTCTTCTTGAATGATTAAGCAGAAGACTGTAATGATGATTAACAATTATCCAATTTAATAATAATTTATAGTACAAATAAGTTACTAGAAGAAATCATAAACGTTGATTAATATTTTAAGAATAGTGTATAATATTAATTTATGTTAAATTTCATCATCATCATCATTACCCTAATCCCACCTAAGTAGGGTCGGCACAACATGTTTTCTTTTTCCACTCTCTCTTATCAAATGTCATCTCAGTATCCACACTTACGCACATATCATTTTTCACACAATCCATCCACACCTTTTTCGGTCTTCCTCTACTCGTATATCCATCCACTATTATACTCAACACTTTTCTACTCACATGGTTTTCATCTCTCCTCATGACATGATGTTAAAATATTATGTTAAAATTATATTAATATTTTGTTATTTAATATAACAGTGTGGTTAATAAAAATCGCAATTTCCTAGAAGTGTCTTACGTCACCGATGACCTAAGGCTTGCAATAAAAAACAAAAACATTAACGAAACCGCAATAAAACCTACTTCACTCTAGTTAAATACCAAGGTAAGTAATACGAGACGTCTAAATCTCATAATATGAAGCAATTTACCTATTAAATGCTTACGTGTTTCCTTAATAAATAGAATGCCCGGGGCTTGAGTCACATACACTAGACAGGATGAGATTACTACATTAGATGACTCATCTTAGTTTCTGGAAAGTGTAGCAGATAAATTTTATTTTCACTGCGACGATAAGATGCCTCGAAATGATCGTATTAAATTATTCGGAACGTTAAGGGTAAGGGAGTAACAGACTTTTATTACTTCGAACGTATTTTTTTGAAAGTAGCTTGTTCCTGCGACTTTGTTAACTAGTTTTTTATCTGAATTGATTTTGAACTGTTCTTTTATGTTCTGTTGCGTTCCATCGTTATTAAGTCCTACCAACAAGTGTAATTTTTTTTAACGTTTTTTTTGGCAATCAATCTTTCAGATTATTACTGCCATTGTCACGTAGCCAATAATATTACAAGTGTCGTACGATCATTTCAATATCAAGCGTCGTGTGAATCAATATTCTAACAAGATCGTGGTTCTCTTGTTAGAACCCTCAAGGCAGTTTTTGTGGCACCTCAGAATTTCATACTCCGTGGTATTATTTTTCATTCACTTCACTTATGCATAATAAACTAACCATATTACCTAAAACCCCACCAACTTTACACAATATAGAGTCAAGTAACACAAGATTATGAATAAAATATAAAATCCACTACATGACAGACTGAAATCTCGCCAAAAACTAGACAAGTGTAATTATTCGTAGCCCAAAAATAGTAGTAGTAATAATATTTGTCCAATAAGACAGGCGAAGCAATTAATCCATACTGCCAATTCTGACGTTGTCAATATATGTGGTTCTTGTATATTTTGTAGTGAGTTTTATTCTATGTTCAAGGTAATACAAAGGCATACGCGCCAAATCTTCTACATAATATTACATAAATTTTTAAGCATCTTTTTTATCTTAATTTTCAAGTCGTTTCTTTTGCCAATTCTGAAGTTGTCAATACGGATAGTTCTTATGTATTCTTTAGTCTGTTTTCTCCTAAGTCCAAGTTAATGTAAAGGTTTTTTTTTCGAACTGACTACGCTATTGACCCAGCAAGGTCTTAACAACTTCACCGGACTACTAAGGCGAGCTTGCGGCACTCGGCCGATTTTATTTGGACAACTAGCTCAAGAGTGCACGGTACACCTCGGCCTGAGCTGCTGCCCGACACGTGCAATTCGCGACCTATCTGAGCTGACCTAATCTAACTATTCATACATATATGAGTTGTTGGAACATATATGTGTACCAAGCGTACATACCTCAACAACTTCTATATATATTTCGAATCGGATAATTTTCCAAACTATTTCAGTTCGATAAGGGAAAGAAATAAAACCCTTCCAGTTTCATGTATAGGCGTGTATGCGTGCACGTGCGTGGGGGTGATATGTGTACTGTTGTTACAGTGATGTAACATTTTGTGTCACTGTATCGCGCGAGCAGCGCACTTAAGGGCTCCACGCCGATGGAACGGACCTAGGCTTGAGCCGCTGCCGAGAGGGGCCTAATCTGGTGTGCGGGAGCGAAATTTACCCCCAGACCATGGCAGCGTGATCTGTGGTTACGCGGGCGTGGGCGTGAATACGCTCTGTTTGAAGAGACAGGCTGGTACTTATCGTTCACTGCCGTTATTTCATCAGGAGGATCGATTAAAATATGTCGCGGACGTCTATAATAATGCGTAGCGTTCTGTACGGGTTCGTATTGTGCGGCGGATACCACTAACGGACTGGGATGTTTCGCAGCTTTTTAAAAATAACTAATCGTAAGTAATTTGACATACGCCCAGATAGAAGGGATCTCTAGGTCTCCTTGGAGATCGACTCTCCGGATGTACCACAAGGCACCAGTCACTTTACGTAAAACACGATTTTGGAGAACCTGCAGCTTATGAAAGTTATCTTTGGACATATGCGCAAAAACGGGGCAGCTATATGTCATCACGGGACGGATACACGTCTTATGCAAAGTGAGCTTGTGTCTGAGGGACATCTTACTCTTATGACAAAGCAACGGATGGAGGCGACCCAAGACCATAGCGGCTTTGTTTCGCACTCTGTCTATATGTGAATTGAACTTTAAATGTCTATCTAATGTAACACCGAGATATTTGACCTCTTCGACCCAAGGGTTCCGTATAGCCTGATGGGCTGAAAGTTATTAGTGCATTTCATGGGATCGAAGAGTATTGCGGCACTCTTATCAGGATTAACTTCTATGCGCTATCGACGAAACCATTCACCGAGTGTGCAAACGGCCTTTTCGATGTGCTTCATAAGAAAGTTCGACCGCCAGGCCGGAAGTGTAAATAACTGTATCGTCAGCATAACAACCTACCTCGCCACCCGGAGACTGAGGTAGGTCACTGATGAACAGATTGAAAAGCGAAGGCGCGAGTATGGAGGAGACACCTGAGCGTATTGGGTGGGGCGGGAATAGTACCCCATCCACTGCTTTAGAAGTCCTATTAGTGAGATAATCGCGGATAATATGTATTAACTGGTCAGGTACGTGAAATTTATGTATGAGCCCTCCATGCCAGACCTTATCGAAGACTTTGGCGATATCGATGAAGACTGCAATTGTGCGTTTCGGTTTACGTTTCGGATCGGCGTTAAATTTTAAGAAAATGTACTCCGTGAGGCGGTGTACTTGATTCGTGCAAGACTGTTCGGCGCGAAATCCGAACTGCTCAGGTGGTATTAATTTTAAATCTGTAATCGTGACCTGGAGACGGTTCAGAAAGAGCCGCTCGTATAATTTATCTAATGTATCTAAAATATATCTAACAGGCTAATCGGGCGATAGCTATCGGGAAGCTTAGCTTCTTTGCCGGGCTTGTGTATGCCTATCACTACGGCCTTCTTCCAGACGGCTGGAAAGTGGCTCTGGGACATGGCCGCATTGAAGATACAGACCAATAAAGCTATAATGCGATCAGGAAGTAGTCTCAGTACTTCGTTCCTGATCCCATCGGGACCTGGGGACTTCCTAAGCTTTAGATGCTTGATGGCATCCGATACTTTATCAAAAGTGATAGGAGTTAGCGTATCCGCCGGCGGGGATGCGAGCGCGCGCTCTACCGAGGTCTCTATCGATCCAATATGTGTAAGGTCAGTGTTTGCTGTGTTCGGTGAACATTGCTCCTCTAAACTCGTGGCGAGACATTCCGCCTTGTCTATACTATCGAACGCGGGAGGCAACCCGGGGCCTCTATCGAGAGGGGGCATCGGAATAGTCTCGTTTGACTTAAATGTTCGCGGGAGTTTCCGGTACGCTAGGTGGGATGGCCGGATGTCCTCCCGAAGACTGTCCCACCTGTCGGCCCGGATCTGAGAATTTGATTTTTAACTAACTTTCGTAGTGAGCGCAAACAATCGCGATTCTCTGCGGACGGGTAACTGTCGTAAGCTCGGGTCATGGCGTTCTTTTCCGTAATCAATGCCTTCACGTCGTCCGGGAGTATAAAGCGGCGATCGTTCACCGGTTGTACCTCTTTCAAGGTCTCCTTGACGGCGGTCTGGAGGTAATCGACCAGGGAATCGATAGCCAGGTCCGCGTCGGCTTTCGACACCAACACGTCCGGCATCCTGTCTAAACTTTGAGATGTAGGATTGGGTGTGAAATAGCGTGCGAGTTTCGCGTAATCTGCCACCTTAACCGACGGAGGGGTGGCGTTCGAGCTCGAACCTAACAGTAGTATAACGGGACGGTGATCTGAGTCAAGTTCGTGTACGACTTGTATGAGTCGTACCCGAAGCGTGACGTTTTTAAAGAGAGCTACGTCTAATACTGTCGGACGATAGTTATCTTGAAAGTGAGTAGTTATAGGGGCTATGACGTCAAAGCTAGATGGTCGCCTAGTTTGTCCAATATTTTCCCGTTACGAGAAGTAGTTGGACTGTTCCAGATGACGTTCCCGCTGTTGAGGTCCCCCGCTATTATGACGGAGTCTCCTAATTCAAACAACGCTTCTAAGTTGGATTTTAATAATTCTTTAGTCGGTGGGAGATACGCGGACACTATTATAATGGTCGGATGAGCGGTCATTCCTAGTCTACATACTGTTACTTCCATATTGGTTAAAGCGGGCGGATCTATCGGCATGCAGTATAACGAGCGTTTGAAGTAGATTAAGGTACCACCCCCGCGGGTGACACGATCATTTCGAATTATATTGTAATTCGCAATTCCCGAGCTACGGATTTTCGGTTTTAATAATGTTTCCTGTACGAGGAAAACATCTATTTGTTTATCGCGCAAGAAGGCAGTTACTAGATCGCGTTGTGTTAAGAGATTCCTAGCATTAAAAAATGAAAGAGATAGACCACGCGGTTCAACCCTCTATTCATTGCCGCGAACATTGTTAAACCGATTTGTTATAATGAGCACGGGCGAGTTCGTTCATTGTCCTAGCAAGAGCCGGGAAACTAGCGAACGTTCTGAGCATATCCTGACTTCTCTTCGTCACGAGAAGCTCGGCAAAAGATAAGACGTCTACTACAGCGTGCACGACCATTAACTGGCTAATCCAGTCAACGCCGTCGAAAGAAAAGGTGCTGAGACGGTCGTATTGAATAGGCTTCGCCTGCGGAGGCTTAGCCTGAGGTTTCGAAGCCAGGGACTGTGGTTTGGGAGCCCAGGAGGCCAGATGGGCCCGCACGGGTTGCGGCGCGCGCGGCTCAGAGGGTGGCGCACGCGGAGTGGTCGCGGGCGCTGCCGGGATGTGGTAGACACCCGGCAGGCCGGGGAAGGCCTCCATGGATATGAGTGGTGGAGGCGGAGGGAAGGTGGCGGTGACAGGCGCTCTGGCCGCCTGTCTCGCTTGGCGAGGGCGTAGCGTGCGCGGGGCCCGGGGACAGCCGCGATAATTCGCGGGATGACCCGCGTTCTCCCACAACACGCAGCTAGGAGGTTCAGGAATGCCGGGCGTGCGTTCGTACTCCTTCGTGGAGTGGTCTCCTAGGCACTTGACGCAGGCACAGGCATTCGGCCGGTATCTATCTTGATATTTTTCTGAACCGGGAGTATGGAACCCAACTTAGAATCGGAGACTTGAGACGCGGAGGGAGTGTGGTTCGAATTTTTTCGTTTACGCGTAACGACTTCGAATCTATCATTATCGGAATTCGCGGCTGGTAAGACTACAGATGTGGTGGGGGCGGCTACAGGTGCGGCGGATATGACTGTATCGAGCTCCATATCAGCTCCGGATTCTGAGTTGGAACTCGGGAAAGGGCGGTGGCGGGAGTTCTATCATTGTGTCTTACCGGAGATTGATACAAATCTAGCAAATCAAAGGAATTCGCGTTTGGGATACGAGACGCATATTCTAATTCAATTTGAGAATCTTCTAATTGATGTGGGGCATGGGTTACAGCTTTTTGTACATTTTTTTCCAGCCAGTTTACGCCTAAACTAACATCGTCTGATTTTTACTAGCAATTCCGTGGCTTGGGGGAGGGGGGAGAGCACGCGGACGGATTAAATTAACCTCCCTGCCCAATGGGCAGGGGGGCACGCCATAATGAAGCTACGGTACTATCAAATGTTTTGTTTTCGCACTGAGAAGTGCCGTTTAATAAATGATTTAATTAGTAACGATGGGTCACTAAACAATGTAGCTCGAATACAATAGCGACGGCAATGACTCACTCTGCAACAACAACAAAAACGCACACATCTGGCACGCAGGTGCTACGCGGAAAAGTCGGGCACGCCGGCTATCTACGTCGATCTCGATGCTATGTACACTTTGAACACGGCGCGTACTGAAAAATATGATGATAAAATGCTCTGAAAAGAACGACCAACGATTGAAATTCTCGATTAAAACATCAAAACGAAGCTCTGCGAGATACACACGTCCAACACGATACGATGCGCTGGATAACCGGCACGTTGTACTATATAGGGTGCGCACTGAAAAGTGCGGTTTTTATAACAAAAAAACTCGAAAACAGCACTCGCAAATCACAGTAACACTATGTATTTCACTGGAATACACTGTATCACTATACTCGCGAAAATCGAAATATTGTTCCGTGCGCACGGACACAACCGTTCCCGGCCGCGTCAGAATCGGAATTCTTAATGTAAAGGCTTAAGCGCCAAATCTTCTATATAATATTTCAGACATTTTCTATGCTCTTAATCTTCGAATAATCATTAAAAAAATGTTCTGATATGTCCATGTGTTGTCAGGATATCAGGATAAGTCAGGAGATCGATATTAAAGTGTCGTGCGGTTATTTCAACATTATAAGAAGATGGTGGTTCTCTTGTTACAACTTTCCTGGGGATTTTTGTGGCATCCCAGAACTCATAGTCCGTGGTAATATTTCTCATTCACATCACGTATGCACAATAAACTAACCATATTACATAAAACACCACCAACTTTACACAATATAGAGTCAAGTAACACAAGATTATGAATAAAATATAAAATCCACTACATGACAGACTGAAATTCCGCCAAAAACTCCGCCCAAAAATATTTCGTCACTCTTTTTTTCTTTCAGTATGGCCTGTGCCTTTACAGGCAATTTAGCCAATGTCAAGTTAATGCCAAATATTCAATGTAACAACGTAGAATAACCTAAAATAGCACCATGTCAACATAAATAAATCGCCAAAAGGGGATAGGTGGTGTGTTGTAAATACCACAGAGATTATATAACATACAATATTGGGAATATACATACATATACATAGCATAATTATATAAGTATAAACATAGATAACATTCCAATTTAATATTATTACGATAAATGAAGACAGTACATGTTTTCATGACTTTATGATCGGTTAAAGTCGTTTTATTATACCGGAAAAATGACAGATATAATGAATATAAATATAGAATATAAAACGTACCTAAATTTACAATAACAGCTAACTGAAAACTAATTAAAATAGTAATGTAGCTATATAAATAAAAAAGAAACAAATATTAAAGTAAAACTTCTATATGCGCCACTAGGAGGTAGCTGGACGACAATGCAACGGAAGTCCGTTACGGCAATATGGCGTCACGTTTCTGTACCATCCGGTTAGATAATAATTAAACATAACCAAAACGTCTATTAAATCATGTTTTTTTTTAATTCGCTACTTATCATAACAAAGGGTTGCTTTTTCCAGTAGTCCGGTGAAGCTGTTAAGACCTTGCTAGGTCAATAGCGTAGTCAGTTCGAAAAAAGGTTGCTTTTTTCCTGTGTTATTAAAGTTACAAATTAGTTACTTACATTGAAACCAAACGACAGCACAGTCGCGCACCCATACATACATAATTAATTCAATGGCATGTATTATTATTCAGTTTAATATTTTTTTTTTATAATTTTTATTGCTTTCTTTAAAAAGTATTGACAAAATAAAAAATACTTAAAAAGTTTTACTACAAAGGCCCGTGACGGTTACATGCCCTATTTTTTTTTCTGAGAACATCGTTTAACAAAGAATATAAGTCATGACAACATTATACAAAATGCAATTCACAGCACCCTAACAACACACCTAATAACAACGAAGATTTGTGTACATTGCTAATATATAATAAGAATGGATTCAAAGAATATTTACAATTTTATCAGGACGTTTATAGTGAATATGATTTAGAGGCAAACGATTCGGGGGAGGTCGCAGGAAGTCCGCTATTTCCGATTTAACGCTTCGATTCATACGACTCGCAAGATATTTTCCTTTTAGAATAGAATCATTTATCAGACTGAACATTATTTACGTAGGTTTTATATTTAAAATTATGTTGCTTACTTTTATTTGCTCTGTTGCAAAAGCGACAATATCCCATTTTTTATTATGGCTTATCATTATTGAAATTGCTCCCATTTTTATGAATATAAAGGAATTATTCGGAAACTCTGATCTATAGTATATGTAAATAAAAATTATTATTCATTTATATTCGTAAATAGTTGTTACCCTTGACTTCGATCTTGTGGAAATTGGCACATTTTTTTTTTCAGTGTAAAGGGCGCGTTGTGCGTGTTCGTTTCTGGACACTGTTTCTGTAGTTTATAATATTTGCATGGAATACCATTTTTTTAAAATAATGTCTGCAAACGATTCCATATATGGGATTCCTTATAACATAACAATTAGCAAGCTGCCAGTGAAAACTCCTGCAAAATTTATGAAACCGTTTCGATGATTAACCAAAACAGACAAATAGATTAGTCAAAATTTTCAAAATGGTTTTTGTTGTTGTTGTAAGTGCCGCATATACTCTCGTACTACAACATATTTAGTAAAATGCTGTTGTTCTGATATTGCAGAGGCTTCAATTTTATTTGTATTGATCGTCGCTATTATTTGCTATATACATATGCACCTTCTTCAATTAAATAAATAATTAATTAAAGCTATTTTTAAAACAAACGCATATACAAACAAATGGCTGCGTATTAATACTCCTTAAATAAACATTCTTAGAATAAAAAAAATAGTTACAGAATTTCTCTTTTTTTTATTATATCAATATTAAAATAGTAGGCAAATGGAAAGGTGGGTCACCTGATGTTAAGTGACAACCACCGTCCATAGACACTAGCAACACCAGGGGAGTCGTAAGTGCGTTGACATCCTGTGATTGGGGGAGGAGAGAGAGAGAGGAGGTAGGTTTCCGGCGCTCTCACTGACCGAACGATACGCAACATTGCAAGCACTGTTATTTCACGTCGTTGTTTTCTGAGTGTGTGGTACTACCCCGGACAAGCCGACACATTCATGCTGAAACCAGTAATAGCTTAAACGTAGCTCTACCACCTTGAAAACAACTACTTTACAACCGTATAGAGAAGAAATTATTTATACCCTAAATAAATAACACTGCTTATGTTGGTTATCAAAATAATTTAGCGAGTCTCTATTATCCCTGTCAAATTTATATTATATACCTACGCAATTAAATTATATCAAAACGTGTGTGGCTTCATGAAACATAATTTGGCACCCTCACGTTTCACATAAACCCGTGAAAGCACGAGCCTGGTTGCCCACAATTATATGATAATGCGAGTAATAACAGTACTCTTAGTGCTTATGAGTGCTGGCATTAGGACCTTTCCAACCTTTGAGCCTTCACAGTTTTCCCGTATTATAACTTTTTAGGAATTTAGCAAATAAAATTATCATAAAATATTCATTTAAATTTATTTACTGCTAAAATAGAGTAATAATAAACCACCGAGATTTGTTAAATCCTAATCCTTACTAATATAAATGCGAAATTGGGTTAGTTAGTTATGCTTTTATACGTAAAATGATTCTTATGAAATTTTGCATACACTTCTTTAGATAATTAGAAAAATAATGATCAACTTTTCATTTAAAATTCAAGTTTATAATTAATAGTAATATTGAAGATAGAAGGGATCTTTCTAATAAGATTTTAAACTATAAACGTATGACTTATTGATGATGTATGTTTTTGTTTTGTTTTTGAAAGAGTATTTTTGTAATTACATGTTGTCACAATTTTTTGTTTTCACCCGCGCCCCAAACCATCTCCTGTTTTTCTTTTTTTTTTTATTGTAGCACGGCAAAATGACTGCACTATGCCTGATGATAAGCACAGTGCAATCCAAAAATAATAGCGACCACGGAATGACACACTATCCATCGCCGGTCGTCACTATCATGCCGGCCTGCAAAAAGCTGGATATGCACAGGCTGATCCCGTAACGCGACCCGCAGAAGCGAATCACTATTACGGGCTTTTTCGCCATATACATGGTGGTTGCGACCCAGTCAGACTGTAAAACCCTACCAACCCGCTTTCGCCATTGCCTCGTTCGTTATTCAGCACGGTGCACCACGTGCAGGTGAGGTTGGCTTGGGTGTCTCAAGTCTTATGATGTTATTTGACACCCCTTACACCCCAAAAACCTGTTCTGTTCGATTCTCGCGCACGCACCTACACGATTGCTTTTTTTTCGAACTACGCTATTGATCTGACAAGGTTTTTTTTTACAGCTTCACCGGAATACAACACGGTTATTACCACCGTCGATAATTCCAATAAAACTTAGAGACTATGAACCTATGTTGCTTTCCAAGTCTTCTGTACTCACATTAATCTGTAATATATATTTTTTTTATGTCATAGGAGGCAAACGAACATGCGGGTCACCTGGTGTTAAGTGATCACCGCCGTTCATAGACACTAGCAACACCAAGGGAGTTGCGTGCGTTGCCAGCCTGTGTTTGGGGGTAGGGGGAAGGGTGGAGAGGGAGGGAGCTAAAGTGGGGCTCCGGCGCTCTCACTGACCGAACGAAACGCAACAGTGCAAGCACTGTTACTTCACGTCAGTTTTCTGTGAGAGAGTCTTACTACCCCGAGTAAGTCGACCCCCCATTCATGCTGAAACCAGTAATAGCTTCAGCATGGCTCAACCACCTACATTGTTGCCAACTTCAGCAGATAATGTATATATATGATTTCTAAACGTTGGTATAATAAAAACATTGACATTAATAAAAATAAATGTAAAGAGCATACAAGTGTATCTCTTCAAATATTCTCTTTGCCATGAATTCTTTATATTCTAAAGCCAGGTTAGTAAAACGTGTTTCGGTTCTGTAAGCTTCAGCTTTACTGTTCCCCGTGCGGCCATTTTTGGGAGCCCGGGATCAACATAAAATAAAATTGAAGTATAACACAAAAATAAGGCAGTGGATTACTTAGATATGTATGACAGACAGATTTTCCGGAGCAAATGTCGGAGTACTTTTGTTTCATACTGGAAAAGATGAGAAAGATATTCACTTATATTGACACTGTGTGATTTCATGTTTATGTGATTTTATGTGTGTTTTGTCAAAATTAATCAATTGCACGCTTATTAAGTGTAACGGCATATAAATTCACTGCAGGGATGGTATAGTGAGTAAAATGACCACTTCACCGGTGTCTCTGAGCAGAGTGTTTGTGGGATCGAATGCCAGACAAGATTTTTATCTACTAGTTTTGGCTCGCAGCTTTGCTTGCGTTACTGTAACTTGCATTTAACACTCGGAAGCCGTTTTTTATTCGGAATGGAAGGTACTCTATACCCTACTGTGTACCGTTAACAATGCGTTTGCAAAATTTTCTTATTATCAATCAGGTAGTACGGGGATAACTAATAATAGTAGTCAGTAATAGCTACGTAAATATGGTAATTTGAGGCGTGAGAGTATAACAAAGAAAGTTACATTAGCATATACAATATTAGTTAAGACATATTTTTTATGCCAAAAAGCAGCAATCAGGCAGACGGCCCACCTAATGGTAAATGGTTACCATCACGAACTGCAACACTCAGGGCGTGACTACAGTGTTGCTGAGTTTGAAGATCCTTCTTGAACAGCCCCATATCATAGCTAACGTATGCTTATACATACGTCCTTCACTATTGAAGGATTCTTTTTTTATATCATAGGAGGCAAATGAACAGGTAGGTCACGTGATGCTAAGTGATCACTACCGTCCATAGACAGTTGCAACACCAGGGGAGTCGCAAATGCGTTGCCAACCTGTGTTTGGGTGAGGGGAGGGGGAAGAGAGACGGAAGAAGGCTGAGGGAGAGAGAGGAGATGGATCTCCGGTGCTCTCACTGACTAGACGAAACGCAACAATGCAAGCGCTGTTACTTCACGTGAGGGTTTTTGTGGGTCGGGTGCTACTAACTCGAGCGAACCGACCCATACATGCTGAAACCAGTAGTAGCTTCAGCGTGGCCCTACCACCTACAGGGTCTAGAGAACCTCACTGAACTGATACTTTGATTTATTTCGAATAATATATTAGAAAAAAATATTAATATTGATTATTTAATATGCCTTTATTAGATAGAGATTATTATGCTAATGATATTTTCCGAGCAAACTGATTTAAAACTATAACATAAATATTTTGAAAAAGTTCTAAATATACGTTATACTATACTCATTTTTTTTTTCGAAATGTCTACGCTATTGACCCAGTAAGGTCTTAACAGCTTCGCCGGACTAAAACTATACTCATAATATATACTAAGTGTTGTAGAGTAACAGTTTCAATTAAACTACAATCAATTTTGTATCAATTTAGACATACACAGATAATATGTATCATGAAATCAAATATTTTAAACCTTATATATTACTATGAATTAGTAAGGACACTGTAATTTTTTATCGATTTTGTGATGGATTCGACGATAGAAATCTCTCTCTGACAATTCTCTGTGCGTTACTGATAAATAATGAATCGATTAAAGAAACAAAAAACAAATAAATAAATAAAGACATTGATTATTTGATTGATTGTTCTTATTTTTATATTGCATTCATACTGGCTTCGGTCGAAGCGACACGTCGATGGAACTATCGCAAACGTACTGTGTATCCCGTCAGTATATGATTCGAAAACCTACAATTGAGTAATCACTGTGTACGATAAAATTTAAAATGTCCATTCTGTGAACTACTTGCAACGATCACTAGGGAAAGTTTCTACCCACGTTTACTTAATGAAACCTTTAAGAAAAAACTCCATGTGTTGTAAAATAAATAACAACTGCTTTCGAAGTTACCTCTATATTTATGTCGAAACGTAATTTGTCGAAAAGTTTTAACGAAACGCTGTTAGAATGTAATAGTATACTACCAACCTAATCCTCACTAACTGCGTCCGAACAAAACCGCAAATTGCAAAGAAAATAATTCCGGTTACCCAACCCTCCGATACGAGGAAATAAAAGAAGCACTGTCAATAACATCAGCAGGTGTCCCGCTGGGATAGGTCATTCACCTCTGCACTTACATCTTTATTACTAGTGAGGGTTAAACAACAACATACGGGGTGGAAGTTCCTAGTTACAGCTTTTACTACTAACTCGGGAAGTATTGTTATTGAAAGTTGTATTTAAGGATACATAAAGGAAATAAAAAAAACTTCGTGTACATTTTAAGGTTACTAAAAAGTATCTATCTATCGTTTACTATCAAACACCCACGATTTTATCAGGTTTTAATTAATGATATATTTAATAAAAACGTTTTCCATGAAAAAAATTATGTGTACCAATTTTATAATAAACTAGCCTCTGCCCGCGACTTCGTTCGCGTGGAATAAATACACTAACACCAACACTAACACGCAGCAGTTCCTAAAAGGAAAAAGCATCCCGATTTTGAAACATTTGTCACCTGTGCTCCGCTCCTACTGATCTTAGCGTGATGATATATAGCCTATAACCATTCTCGATGAATGAGCTGTATATCATTGAAAGAATTATTCAAATCGGACCAGTAGTTCCTGAGATTACCCCCTACAACGCCACAACATCACAACGTCACAAACTCACAAAGTTTACGTCTTTAAAATATTAGTATATTATCACGGTGAAAGCAATAGGAGCGGAGCACAGATGAAAAATGTTTCAAAATCGGGATGTTTTTTCCTTTTGAGAACTGCTGCGTGTTAGTGTGTCAATTCCACGCGAACGAAGTCGCGGGCAGAGGCTAGTTTGTAATAAAAATAATTGGTCTATAGTAAAATGCGTAGAATAAATCTTTCTCTACAACAAACATTGGAAACATTCGACCGGTCAATCGATGTTGGAGCTTATCGATTTAGATTTAGTTTATCGATATCAAAAATAACAATACCCATTTTTGTAAGATAAAGAATACTAATGACATGGTATAACATATTCGAACGATACACTTACAAAATCTTCAGTAAGTTTAAGGATATAATAAACAACGAATGTAGTAATAAGTTCGAAATCAATTAGCACCAAAATGATATTATATGTTTAACCTAAGAAGTTGTCTATATATGTGTAAGTTACCATCGTTTCAGACATTGCTTTATAGGATATAACTGCCAACAAATTCAAATTCCATAATATAGTATTACTGGCAACATTATAAGGAATATAGCATGATGATAGCTATACCTATAGCCTCTCTTGATAAATGAGCTATATAACACTGAAAGAAATTTTCATATCGGACTAGTACTTATTGAGATAGCGTACAATTAAAACCTTCCAGATTTATAATATTAGTAAAGATTAGGAAGAACGTTTTGAAAATGCTTTCAATTTATTTCTATGTATTAGGATATATTTTTACAAATTACTATTATAATCACCCTAGTAGCTAAGTATTTATATGAAAAAATTCCTGAAAATGTCGTTGTATGTGAAAATGTGTGTCTTTAATTTTGATTTTGTCCTTTAGTTTTAACCTTTTCCCACATAAAATGTATAAGAAATACAGGATATTTTCATAACAGCATTTTATTCAACGTTTTGGAAAAGAAAAGTGAACTAATTTATAAAATTGTCTTCTGATAATGTTTCAATGACACCTATGTCACAAAATATAATTATATATACGTATATATAATTATATAAGTTGAATACGTATTGAGTACTTATTTTAAAAATGTTATGGTTTAAATGCATCGTCCCCGCTGAATGTTCGCCATCTTGCTTTTTTGTCTCGTTTTGGTTATGTTAGGTTAGACTTGCGAAAAAAGGATAACGCGAACTTGCCTCGGACGAGCGCAGTGTGTTTATTGCGAAACCTTTTTTAAAGCAAGTATTTAATACGTATTTAACTTTTTTGTAATAACACCGTTGGTCTTTAAAAAACTACACTTTTATTATTTAAATATAAGTACTATAAAAGACTAAAGAAATGTAAGTAAAAAGTTTTTTTTATCCTAATTCATAATATAAATACTAAAGCTAGTGTACTTGTTTCAATTTCACGTCTAAACTATTTAACCAATCACCACCAAATTTTGCATACAAATTGTCAGGAGTACAGAAAAAGACAAAGGGTACTTCCATCTAAAAAAAATGTACTGTTCCCAAGGAATAGATCAGATCTACATAACAGCGAGCGAAGCTGCGCGTAACAGCTAGTCTAGTATAACCTTTTTTAAATCTATTTTAATATATAAAATACTTTACAAAACTTTAAGGGTTTTTTTCGTATGTTGGTGGTAATTTCCCGAATAACTTTTCTGTACCTAAATATTATTTCAGTTGTAGCAGGCTTTATCATTACTGAGAGACTTCATTCATTTTTGTGCAAATAAGGCCTACGAATTTGATGCCGGTCGTTAGATATATAGACAAAAATATGTCGAAAACAGTAATAAATTTAACAAGTAATAATGTTTTTTTTAAAACTGAATAATACTTATTTCGAAATGAACGAGTACTTTAGTTGTAAAATTTACGGTTGGAATATTAACAAACGATTCAGATAAAGTCGGTTTTCCCACTGAGATCAATAAAATTCAACATGTCGTAGTGATAGCAAGGAGAAACTTTTGAAATTGTACGTGAAAAATGAACTCTTTCATTTATTATCATAACATTCACAGTATAAAAAAAAAACTTTAATATCCACGTAATGTTAAATCACATTTGTTGGAAAAATATATCATTTGTATTCTTAATTGGAACGGCACTAAGGTTACAAAGATTCAGTTATCTAAATAAGCGCAATATCTGCCTCTTTATATATAAATTTCTTCTGTACGTGTGTCAGTGACATACTGAACTTCTCCTAAATAGCTGGACCGACTTTGATGAAATATTATGTGCGTGTTCCGGTGGATCCGAAAATGGTTTAGATTCACAAATGGGGGTCCATTTGGGGTAAGTTAAATTTTAGATATTTTTTTTTATCAAGGCCGGACAGCGTCCGACCGACCCGCTAAGCAGCTTTATGGTATGGATTGGTCTAATGGGCTGAAACTTCATAGTTCGGTGAAGCTGTTAAAACCTTTCCAGGTCAACAGCATTCTCATTTCTAAAAAAAAAGCTGAAACTTTTAGTCATTTTTTGGATAGACTAACGTTATTGATCGGAAGGGCCTATATACCTACATTGGGTTGTAGGGCGACCGCGAAAGGCACTCAGCCAAAACCTTTAGTTGTAAATAAACTGAAGCAATATAGTAATTTTATATTCCTTTTAGATTTAACACATTGTTCTGTTTAGTAAAATGTATATAAAACCATGTTCATATTGAATGCAACGTTGTGATATTTTAAGTTTTTGAATATTTACACTTGTTACATTTCTATTCAATTATATGGATTTAAAATTAATATGTACATATAAGGATTTTGCAAACATTATCATTATAGTAAGTTACCAAAATATGGTAAAATACGCATACCTATTGTCCCTCATCTAATTAAATTACACAAATAGTCTAAAATTCAATCCAAACTAATAACGTAAGCGTCACGTGCGATCACCGACGCAAAACAAACTCACCCAGAGCCCCGTTAACGCGGAAATGACCCCAACAGCACCGACCATTCGACCCCACTGACCCCAACCCACCCTCAGTATTGTATTGTCAATTAATTAATTATCTGCCCTGAGTCTGACTATAGTCATACCCACGAATGTCGGATATCCCGTTCAGATATTAATTATTGAAATTCGTGAGTGACTTCATAACTGTATTCGTTGTTATCAATTGTATGTAAATTGCTTTCAGTGGAATTCTTGAATACACTTTAATGAGGACTTCTTTTGTATTTTTCTATATTTTATTTATAAATAAAGTGTTAAAAGTCTGCGATTTTGCACGTATTATTCCAGAAGCAGTGGATAGATTTAGATCGTTTATGTTTCAATTCTGAGACATTAAAACTTTTTACAATTTTAAGAAACTGTAATTTTTACATACAGTAAACGTTTAGAGCTAGGTTATCTGTTTGTTACTATTTCACACCCTTACTAATCAACCGATCATAATATATATATATATATATATATACATATTAGGTACTTTTTAATCTACAAAGAAATGTACTGTTCCCGAGGGAGAGTTTAAATCTACATTAACAAAACTGAGTGCAAATATTAGTGTTTTGATAAAATTGCTTTGATAATTTATATACAATAAAAAATATATATATAACATTTCTCAATATTCATATCAGTAGAAGCTTACAGTCACTTTAAGTATTAAAAAGCGTTTTCCCGACAAATAGAAAGATTATTAATTCTAGTTATACAGGATTAGAACAAATAATCAAAATCCAGGAATGTTTTTTGCAGTTTCTTATTGATGAGTTTTGTTCAACATTCCAATATAAATTAATTTTTCGATGTTAAAATTATTAATTTCGACATACATTTTAATCCAAGCTTAATAATATAAGAAGATATGAAATACTGTCAAATAAAAAGAAGTATATTGTTTTCTTCGGTCAACTTTTTCGCTTTACGACCTCCTAAAGAGAATATAAAAACCTATCTTTACGTCGAAAATAAAGGATTTATTAAAGGGAAAACGAGGCGACGCGGCGGTCAGTTCCTGTGATGTCCCTCCAATCCTATTGGGACTTCTGGTTTTATTTTTTGTTTTATTATGAAAGTAAACAAATAGGTACGATATCATTTTCTTGAAAATAAGTAGCTTAATGTAAGTAATATCGGATAATATTTTTCAATTGGATTACTGGGTATGTTATTTTATATATATTTTATTGTATAAATATTGTTATGTATAAATATATATAATATATATATATATATACATATATATAAAAAGTAGGTTCATTCGTCGGGCCGTGGACGCTCCGGCACGGGACACTGTGGATTACAACCTAAAAATGGCCATAAAGAATGTAAATGCAAGCGCTATAAAAACAATAACGTCGTTAAAAAAAATTGTTAATAATAATTAAACAGTTAATGTTGAATAAATTACTAATAATAATAAAATATATACATGTATATATATACCTATATGCTCACGGATACGAGTTTTACGTAAAAAAAAATACTATTATACATATAAGCAAAAAAAGGTGCGGACCAAGAGTCTGCAGACTAGAACAAATTTAAAAAAAAATGTATATATATATATATATATAAATAAAATATATAATAAAACGACATCGTAGCTATAGACTTTTATAAGAAACAACATTATCAGAAGACTATTTTATAAATTAGTTTACTTTTCTTTACAGACAAAAGAGCAAGATGGCCAACATTCTGCGAGCGCGATGCATTCAAAACGTAACATTTTAAAAACAAGTACTCAATACGTATTTAACTTTTTTGTAATAACACCGCAAATGTCTAATGAATAAAATTAAAAAAAAAACATAGAAGTTTTTTCATTACTATTTGCGTGATACGCGCTCTATTGCAGATTTTATTCATTATACACACATCAAAAAAGTCTAAGCAACATGCGTGATATTACAAATTTTACCATTTATATTAATTAATTTCTAAGTATTTACTCAAACAAAGTGCGTAGGTAAGTAAACTTTTTTGTTATTGATGACATACTGGCTGGTTGTAAAAAAAATTTGATTATGTTTTGTTTTTTCATAAAATTCAAATGACTGGGAATTTGTTTGAATTTAAGTGCGTTTTAATTGCTACGTTTAGTCTTGATTTTATAATTTTACCAATCATTTAAATAAAGTTAGCGACAAAATTGAATTGTTAGATATTCTTTACGTCATGAAGCGACGTCATTTGATGGCAGATGAAATGCAAGGAGCTGTAGGGATGTTGCAAGCGGGAAGTAATCAATCTCAGGTATTTCGACATTTTGGCATTCATAGAAGCGTTATTTATCGTTTTTGGCAGCGTTACAATAATACAGGAGTACCCGCTGAACAGCATCCAGGCCGTAAAAGGAGTACAACCACTCGGCAAGACCAGTACATACAACTGACTGCAAGACGCCAGCCGATGTTAACCGCTCGAGAGATAAGCTTGAGGCTACAAATTTCAAGTGGTGTTGATGTAAGTCCTCAAACTGTGCGAAATCGACTGCATGAGTACGGCCTACGAGCTCGACGCCCAATCAGGTGCCCACCGATACGTCACGGGAATCGCGCTCGTCGATATGAATGGTGTAGAGAAAGCATAACATGGACCCAGGAACAATTGGATAAAATTATGTTTTCCGATGAGTCGCGATTCGGGTTTAAGCCTGATACAAGAAGGGTGCGAGTGTATCGTCGGCTCGGAAATACTGAAAGGCTTAGATGCGTTCAGGAAGTTCATCCATACAGCGGCTCAACAGTTATGTTATGGACGGGTATTATGAAGAACAGACGAACTGAGCTCGTTTTTGTAAATGGAAACATGTATGCTGAAAATTACATTGAGGATATTCTCAGACCTTATGTCTACCCATTTGCACAAACCTTTGGCTCCGATTTTAGGTTAATGCATGACAATGCGCGTTCACATACAGCTCGGTGAACCAGTGACTACTTTGCAACGGAGAACATCCGGGTATTGCCCTGGCCTGCACAATCGCCAGATCTCAACCCCATCGACCACGCATGGGACATGCTCCAGAGACGTGTTTTGAAGGACTTGGACGGAGCGACAACAACCCAAGAGCTGAAGGGTTTGCTACAATTCTATTGGGATCGAATACCGCAAGATGACATAAACAGTCTCATTAATTCAATGAATAATCGTTGCCGACAAGTTCTGAATAGCAGAGGAGACCATACTTTATATTAAATTGTTCTATTCTTTCACAATAAATAATACATTTTCTTTAGAAATTTCATTTTATAAAAACAAAGTTTAGTTTCTTATGTATCTTAGTTTCTACAGTATATTCTAATATTGTTCATTTCTGTTATTAAAAGAACTTATAAAGACAACAGCTGTTATTTTTACATCATAGAACCCTAAAGATATTATTTTAAAAATAAAATACAACGTTATAATGTGACGAACCATCCTAAAATTTTAAATTATTACATGTTGCTTAGACTTTTTTGATGAGTGGATTTATAGCTATGGGTACCATAAAGCTTTCAATTTTGAATTATCCATAAACCCCGCAACAATATGTACCGTACACACAGGGTAGAGCCTTGTGGCGGCTTTTCGTACATAAGGACTTATAAGCTTATTACTTCGCAATTAATTGCTAAGCTACATCATACACGAAAACGTGAGGAAAACGCAAATCGACGGGATTACTAACCAAAATTTATAAGAAAAAAATACAAAACATAAGCGTAAAAAGTACAATATTAATAATTTATAATGATTTTTTGTAATAGTTCGGCAAAATTACTGCATAGTCCCTGATGAAAAGAGTACTTACAGTAAGTAGTACAGTCCATAAATAACGGTGACTGTCGTTCTTAAGTATCGTTTGAAAAACACCAGACAGTAAGACAAAGGGAATAATAATACACTGGCCAGGAGGGGATTTCACATCTTCAGAGTATGAGAAAGATGAGCGGTTTCGAACTTCTTCGTTCTTGTCGGGATGGGTGCTAAAAATCTGTGAAGACGCGTACTCGCCCGTGTAGTTCTGTAGGGAAAAGGAGAAGATGGAATGAGGTTAAACAACGCTTAGTATACTCGCCAAAATGATGTACATTAAGAAATCAGTTGAAAGATTTTTCAATAATAGCTTATTCAGGCAACTGACGAATTTCCAACAAACTTTCAAACATTTAAGCAACTCAAAAATTTTCCAGACTTTGTGTTGTATTTGACTTGGATTTATTTTCGTCACAAATGGGCTGGATATATTAAACTTACTTCAGATTTATTATTTACATTTTACGTAGTATATTCGGTTATACTTAGCACACATAAAGTGGATAGGAAATAATAGCTTAAATTCTAAGATGCCACAGAAACTCCACCGAAAATTGAAAGAAACCTACCTTCAAAGACACCATCTTATTAGAACATTGAAAATATCGCAATACATAATATTATAAGCTACCCAATAATGGCAGCTGTAACATAGAAGATTAGTTTGCCAAAAAATACATACAGAAACCAAAAAATAGCAAAACTCTGCCGCGCTTCTAAAGGTTGACGTCACTCCGTTAAAGTTACTGAAAATGTGCACCTGACCTGTGAGATTAAAGACAAGAAAGTCAATGAAGCCTGCGACAATCCACTAAGTAAGTATCCTATGAGCCCTTAGTCTTGTTAAGTTTAAAAAAATATTACGAATGTGAAAGTGAATTCGTTGTATGTTATGCTTTCACGCCTGAAATATTCAACAATGATATTTCAAATACATGCTGTCAGGGATGCAAAAAAGGATACAGGGCACCGTTGATCTTGAAATATACTTTTTCCAAAGGATAGTTCAAATCTACAAGCTGCGAACAAAAGTTATTCAAACAATTGCCAAAAAAAAGTCGAATGTCGAAAAAAAAGTAGGTCGTGGTTAATTAATTAAACATATAATTAAGAACAATTGTTTAAGATAATCTTGTAAAGAGAAATGGCTATAAATAATGTTAATGAAAGCGTCGCTGTGCGCAAAAACGAAACGCAAGAATAACAAAAAAAGGAAATGTCTTTAAACGGTTCCCCCAGAGCGTAAAAATAGAGCAATCATATTTATTTTACCTTTTTTTATGAAAAGGCAGGATATTCTCTTGCTATTATGTGACTTATTAACGGTATTTAGATAAATCCATTGATGACATTTATTCCATTATTATGATATTATATTCACACTTGATATGTGAGAATTCGCCTAATTTGTAAGCAGTGCAAAATGATTTAAGCCCAATTCATTGAATTTATTTTAAATCAGTTTGTTACATCATCGACTAATGAAAAATCACAAATTAATAGTAGAGAAATATACGCCTTTTAGTAGAAAAGTTACAAAACCACCAGATTCCGCAAACCTGGCAAAATGGCGATATTCGTAGAGTTCTCTAGAACGTTCAATATGCGTATGCCTTACGAAATGAATTACTCAAGACGGTTTTCTCTTACGGTTACGACATGGAGCTCTTCAAAGACGGGCTGAAATACGGTCTTCAAGATCGGCAGTACAACAGTGACGGCCCTGGTGTTGCAGTTATCCATAGGCGAAGGTAATGGTTTACCATCAGGTAGGCCGTATGCGTGTTTGCTGTCCTTTTGCCATGAAAAAAAAAAAAAACAAAACTGTGAATTCTTTGATGCTTGAAATCACTTACACTAACTTTTTTAATGCTTTTAAGCTCAAGTGATATTAAATGAGAATATAGTCCAACATAGTAAGCACGTTAGACCCTCTAGGATTAACTCTGAAGTAACTGCCAAAACACACGCATAGGTGCTTGGTTATAGAATTTCAACTTTAGGTTGGTAGTTTAGGTGGGCTTTTACTTCAACCATGCTATGCTTTCTACAGGATGTTTCCTTCCACCGAAAATTGCGACTCATTCTCAAAGAGTCGAACCTATGCTAGACGTCATGGTGCCCAAACAGGTCAAAACACTAAGCTATCAATGCTTCAAAACCTTAGCGGGGATTAAAACCCTATAGTTAATGTTTTTACTTTGTTTTATTTTAAATTGTTGACATATACCTGACTAGCCTCTGCCCGCGACTTCGTCCGCGTGGAATAGTTACTTTGTGCTAAGGCTAATACGCAGCGGAAGCTCTCAAGAAACAAAAAATCTGATTTTGAAACATGCTTCATTGGTGCCCCGCTCCTATTGGATTTAGCGTGACGATATATAGCCTATAACCTTCCTCGACAAATGAATTATACAACGCTGAAATAATTTTACAAATCGGACCAATAGTTCCTAAGAAACCCCCTACAACGTCACAAACTCAAGAACTCACAACGTCACAAACTCAAGAACTCACAACGTCACAAACTTTACCTCTTATTAGTATTTATATATACCAGCCCAAACTTACGGTTTTATTTAGATCTGTCAAAAAGATTGATGAAAGCTGTATATTATATGTTTAGCAATTCAAATACAATGTATGCTTAATTTGCAATGAAATAAGTGAGGAATTGTGGTCTCGATTTAAAACTTTTAACATCTAATATAAACAAATTATACATGAAATTACCATTCAATTAACAGGTTTCTACAAAAGAAATACTTTTATTTGAGACGTGTCTACACCCTGAATTGGCAATAACATAAGCAGATGATATCTACCAGTGTAACAAATCATATTACTGTCTCAGTAGGGTGCCCCTCGTAAGTTTTTCCGCACCATAAATTTGTGTATAGCTAGCTAGCTTTTGAGAAAATAAATGTCTTAAGGAAATTCTATTCTTATGTACTAATATTAAACGTATTTATAAATTTAGGTCTATAACTTAAATCAATTTACTTACAATTCTCATTGAATTTAACTGATTCGAACACAAGTACGTAAATATATAGATATTAGATACTAAAGAGCCCAGCAGACGTTGTCCTGCTTGAGAATGATAACAATCCTGGAATCAGATCACAACGTATCCTACTGGGTTCAATCGTAAAACTAAACCATTTATAAATCAACCACCTTATCCACCACATAAAATATTTCATAAAAATCGGTTCTGTTGTTTAGGAGTAATACAGTTACATACAACAAAATAATGAAATGAAATGAATGTCGAAATGAAATGAAAGTTATATGAAGATATTACTGATAAAGCTCGAAAATCGTTAATATGCGAATTGTATACTATCTAATTAATGTGCAGATTAACTAATTTGTATCGTTAATGTGCGGAGACAAGAGTTTTCTGCATTTGATTGGTATCGGGTCGTGATAGGAATGATGGAATTTAACACTCAATGACTGAAATCAAAACTATTGAAATAACAAATAAAATTATTTTTTTTTACACTTTAACAGATCACTGTCGTTTGTCTGCAGATTACCTAAAGAATTTGCACAATAACTAATTTCTGCAGTTTGACGGTAGCATATATATAGAACATATATCAACCAATATGATATGTTTTTATAATAAAGTTCCTGTCATTATAAATGTAGGAATGGCGCTGTTAACCACATTTTTTCTAGGTGTAACTGTATGGGTGTAAAATCGAGATTATTATTCATTCGCTAATCTAATCAAAGACCAGAGTGTGTCTTAAAGAATAACTATAGAAGTAACACTTGTATTGCAAAAACAACATTTTAATTAAAGAAATACAACGACAAATCAAAATCAGGTGGCGCTCTCAGGCGGTCACCCATCCAAGCACAAACCGCGCCAAACGTTGCTTAACTTCGGTGATCGGACAACCGGTGTTTTCAACACTGTACCCGACACCGCGTTTACTTGTTTGTCGTTTGTCGTTGTCGTCGCACAAAAACGTTGCCGGTCAATTTCTAAGCCATTCTATAAAAAAAATAATTTAAAAAAGACCCTTGATTTTCTGTCGGCTCTTCTATAATTTATTAAGAATACCTAACTTCTAAAAAAGCTTTCTTAACTACCTTAACTTTGTCTACCGTCTTCATAATTATTTCTTTCGTGCTCAATTTTGTGTCACAGAGCAATTATGAACAGAAATAGAATTACAAACCCTTTAAATAATATTTTCAACTGTATAAAACAGTTCTTTTATTTACTGAGACGATTAGAAATGGAACCAACAATTAATTTATCACATTACATGTAAAACGCCTGCAGAAATGATTATAGCAACCACGCAACTCTATAAGCAGACATATTCCATTAGGGTAACATATCCGCCACTAATAACTTTGTCTTCTAATGCACTTGGTGTGCTTAAATCGAGTTTTAGTTATAAACAAACTACAATATTCAAAGTTATAACACGCTGCAACCGGTGTTACGCTAAAAAGCATGCTATTTACTGTATTTAGAGCTGATAACATGTATCATCCAGACTTAAGAGCGTTTAGACATGAACAGCATGTATGAATTATTTATACTTATAGACTGTTATAGTTTGAACTATGTCGTAATAAATTTGAGATAGGTGGTAGAGCCACGCTGAAGCTAATTAATAGTTTCAGCATGAGTGGGTTGACTCGTCCGGGGTAGTACCACCCGACCCACAGAAAACTGACGTGAAGTGCTTGCATTGTTGCGTTTCGTTCGGTCAGTGAGAGCAACGGAGGACCACCTCTCCCTCACTTCCCCTCTCCCTTCCCCCACACAGGCTTGCAACACAGACTGGCAACGCACTTGCAAGCCCCCTGGTGTTGCTAGTGTCTACGGACAGCGGTGATCACTTAAGATCAGGTATGTACGTATGTTCATATGCCACCTATGACATAAAAAAAATTGTATAAAATATGATTTAATACCATTTACTAGACGATTATTACTGTAAGGTACTTGAATTTATTAGACACGTTTTAAAATTAAGATTTGAGGAATAAGCTAAATATCGTTTTGTAAACATATTAAAACATGATAGAAACAAGTCATAATTCAGATAATAAGTAAACATAAAATTATTTAAAACTAAATTACATAAAAATTTATGTATATATGTATATATGTATATAAGTCTTATTTGTTGATTCACGAAATGGTATTATGAAATCAAACAATATTAAATTTCTGAAACATAATTGGTTAAATATTTTTAAATATTTCTTTTACTAAGTATAACCAAAGTTTATAAGTCAAACTTTAATCCTACCTGAAATATAATTTGAAACGACGTTAAAGCTGATTTTCTATATCACTACCTTTTCCCACTTATTTAAATATCAGTAGTAGTAATAATATTCGTCCAATAGGACATGCGAAGGAATTAATCCATACTGCCCATTCTGAAGTTGTCAATATATGTGGTTATTATTGTATATTCTGTAGTGAGTTTTATTCTATGTTCAAGTTATGCAAAGGCACACGCCCCAAATCTTCTATATAACATTACGTAAATTTTTAAGATTCTTTTTTATTTTAATTTTCAAGTCGTTTATTTTGCCAATTCTGAAGTTGTCAATACGTTTTTTTTTTTTTCGAAATGGAAACGCTGTTGACCTGGAAAGGTCTTTACAGCTTCACCGAACTATTAAGACGAGCGCTGAAGGCACTCATTCGATTTGGGATGTTTGGGTGACTAACTCAACGGTGCACGGCACACCTCGGCTTGGGCTGTCACCTATTTTGTGCAAAAAACGCGACCTATCTGAGCTAGTCTAAGCTAAGCTATCTAGTTATTGAAACATGCATGTGTACCAAGCATGCGTGCCTCAACAAGTTTTATATGTATTTTGTGTCGGATAAATTCCTCTAAACTATATAGGATAGGATAGGATAAGGAAAAATAAAGGTAGAACTCCTTGTCGTTTATTTCTCTGAAAAAGAAAAACAGCGTGTAAGCGTGTAGGCGTGCACGTGTGTATAAGTGATGTGTGTGATGTTGTAGCAGTGATGTAGGGTTTTGTGTCACTGTATCGCGTGAGCAGCGTGCTCAAGGGTTCCACGCCGAGGGAACGGACCTAGGCTTGCGGAAGCGAAATTTACCCTCAGAGTTGTCAATATGGATGTAATCTTATTTATTCTTTAGTCTATTTTCTTCTTAACTAAACTTCCAAGTTACTGTAAAGGCTTAAGCGTCAAATCTTCTATATAATATTTCAAAGATTTTTTATACTCTTAATCTTTGAATAATCATTAAAAACATGTTGATATGTCCATGTGTTGTCAGGATAAGTCAGGAGATCGATATTCAAGTGTCGTGCGGTTATTCCAACATTACAACAAGATGGTGGTTCTTTTGTTACAACTTTTCTGGGAATTTTTGTGGCATCGCAGAATTCATGGTCCGTGGTATTATTTCTCATTCACTTCACGTATGCACAATAAACTAACCATATTACATAAACACCACCAACTTGACACAATATAATATAATATAAAATATAATATAAATATAATATAAAATCCACTACATGACAGACTGAAATCACGCCAAAACTCTTTAAATATCAAATCCGAACTTTTCTACAAACGACTTTTCACCATAAACACCACAGATTATACAATAATATGTCATAAACTTCTTTATATTAGACATTATTAGACAAATACACAGATAAATAAACTAAAGAAAATAATGCATTTTCTTTACATATACACCATTTTATTACAAATACATATTTGGATCACTTTGTCACAATATATAGTTTAATCATAATAAAATTGCATATTATTCATCAAAATCGTCGCATAATGATCAGATATAAGCATGCGTTCGAAATCTCTCATCTGTTAATTCACCCAAAGCATAGTACTATAATTTTTTTTTTCCCTCGAAGTGACTACGCTATTGGCCTTATTTTTCTGGCCTTCACAGTTTCACCGATCTACTAAGGCGAGCGCTTAAGGCACTCAGCCGATTTTATTTGGGTAACTAGCTCAAGGGTGCTCGGCACACTTCGGCTTGGCCGTTACCTCGAAAAACCCGATCTGTCCTAGCTAAACTATGCTAAGATATACATGTATCCATTTTTGGATCATACAATTAAAATTGCATGATACAAAAACACAACATGTAATTCGGAAAGAGACAAACTAAACCTACTCGATTCAGTTCGATAAGGGAAAAAAAGTAAACCCTTCCACCAGATATGTAAAGTTCATGTCTGATCAACTTTGTATGTGTAAAATCGATGTGGTGTGTACTGTATCGCGAAAGCAATATCTCTGCGTCTACCCGGGTAGCCACGGACAAAAATATTGCCAAGATAACGCGAACAAAAAGTGTGCGGGGATAAAAACGAGAGCTCTCTGCCTGTGACGCACGAGACAGGGATTCGCGATGTGGTCGGCCACAGGAAAAATTTAATAAGATCGAATATACAATTTAAACGAACGGCGCCGGGATCTAAAAATAGTAAAGTGATATTATTTGACGTTTTAGGGGAAGATAGACGTAACCACGCGAGTTTACTCTATCTTATATTGAGAATAATTATTATTATTATTTAGAAAGGGCGGCGCGCGCGAGCCGTTGGATTGTTGCCGCGATGGCGGGAAATTTCGCGATCGTGCGAATGGGGCCCTGTTTTGGGTCGTTCGCGAACACGTCGTAAGCAGAGATCTCCGAGATCTCATGAAAAACTAAAAGCTGGCCGAACCAGTCCATGCCGGAGAGAACTACTGCGGTGTTGGCCTGTGAAGGCTTCGCCGCCTGAAGTCGTGGGTCAAGTCGCGCTGTGATCTGCGGTTTTCACGGGACCTGAGGGGCCGCGCGGGGAGGGGAGTTGCGTGAGCCGCGGGTGCGGGCACTGCCAGTGCGCGAGATACGCGCGGCAGGCTCAGAAAAGCCTCTCTAGTGTCGAGGGGCGGTGAGCGGGGGCGGGATGCCATTGCAGGCGCCCTGGAGGGCGAGACCTGCCTGGGGCATCGGGGCAGTTTTGTGCGCGGGGCGCGGGGGCAACCGTGATAATTCGCGGTATGACCCACGCCGCGGCACAAAATGCAACTCGGAGGATCGGGGGAGTCTTTAGTTCAGGAACATTCCGAAGTGGAGTGTTCGCCGAGGCACTTAACGCACCTGGGTTTCAGGTAACAATTAAGTGCGGAGTGTCCGTACTCCTGGCAGTTATGACACTGCCAGGGTACGGACGTTTTGCGCGGCGGCTCTACGGTGACGCCGGAAAGGCCGCAGAGGGTCGAGAGCGAGAAGATTTTCTTGCCTTCCATGGTGCGGTCGAGAATGACAAGCACCATGTTATAGGGCGCTTTGTTTCGATAAGAGCGCATGCGGTGGACCTCTTTGACTGGGAACTTTTGTTCCCGGAGGTCTTCGTAGATATCGTCTACGAGAATTTGGGTGGGAACTCTGCGTATTACTATGCGTAACATGCGCTCTTCTTCGAGCGCATATGTGAAAAACGCAATTTTCTTAGCGCGCAGAAGGCGCGTGAGCTTGCGATGTAGATCGGAGTTTTCAATTTTTACCTGAATACCCGTTCGGGTACTCACGGCAGAGGCTAACGGGATTTCTGCTTCCTTCAGCAGGTCTGAGATGATGAGCCAGGACGCCTTGTCCTTGTCCATCGACGTTTGAGATCTTCGAGGGCTTAGCGCCTTCGGTATCGGAGGACGTGTTAGCGTGCTTCTTGCGCGGTTTGGGCTTGCGGGAGACGATGGTGGAGCCGTCGTTCCCGGCGGGGGTTCGTGCTCCATGTCGGAGCCTTCCTCGTCCGAAGAGCGAGAAGAGGTAGGGGCAGGGAGGGGTGCTCCCGGAGGACTAAGGGTCCATCAGGAGCGCTGCGAAAGAGTTCCTATCAATGTCATCTTCCGCAGCGGAAACGAGCGACGGGATTGGACCGCCCTTGAAGTAGTCGTCCGCTTCGATACAAAAGCGGTCGTACTCGGTGATGATGTCGGGACACAGCTTCGACACAAACTTCCAAAAACGCGCGGACTCGCGCTTTTCGGAGGTTTGGTTGGCCATAGCGGGGCCTGAGGAGGGGTGCGGGGCGGGGGAAGACATGTGAAACCTCCCTGCCAGAGGGGCAGGAGGATGCGTTTTTTGAAGTTAACGGACTCCGGAGTCCGGGCCAAAAGGAAACTGTGGGCGAAGTGCAATGCCTCACAGGGGACCTACAGTACCTAGGGTGAGGCCCTAACACTTCTTTCTTCGACTACGCGATGACACGGAGCTCAAACCACGGAGCGAAGCACGAAGCGCCGAACTCCTGAAACGCGAACCGGCGACACGCAGTACACGGAGAACACGCAGAACGCACTAAAAAGTGCGATTAGAATTGCACCGAAAAGTGCAGTTTGCTACGTTCTGAAAAGAACGCCTGCAATCAAATCCAAAGAAGGGAAACAAGACCGCAAAAATGTGACAAAACGTACGAAATACCGGACTTTCGATGTGAATACACGAACACGTAAACATGCCGCGGACACTTGATCAAATAATCAAGCAAAAACACGAACAAAACTTCACATCGAAAGAGCACTGCGCACGCGACCGACCCGCACGGCGGCACGAATCGGAGTTCCATAGTACTATAACGTAGCCCAGCTGTGTTGTTACAATAGTGATTTCTAACATTTGTGTGGAACCCTAACGGCCCTCTACTCTGGCTTTATTATGCGACACGTTAGTACCTTAATATTCTGGTTTGTTATAATTGTATATTAATAGTGTCTTATATGTGTTGAAGTAGCTGTAGGAGGCAGAACCGATGTACTAGGGGTAAGGATTGAAAATAAGAAATAGGAAGTTTGAAAAGAATATAGACAAATGGTGATTCGTTTCTTCTAAATACAAAAAGGTATAGCGTAATAATACGTACCTATTTTATTAACAACAGAAAAATTAGATAAAACAGATATTTAATGTCATTTGATTACATAATCTATTTCAGATAATGTATAAACATTATAAAATGCAAATAGGATAATAAGATTCTAAGGCAGATAACAAGAATAGCAAAGTTCGCATAACAATAATTTTTTTTCCTCGAACTGACTACGCTATAGAACCAGCAAGGTCTTCACAGCTCCACCGGACTACTAAGGTGTGCGTTTAGGGCACTCAACCGATTTTATTTGACTACTAATTCAAGGGCGCACGGCACACCTCGGCTTGGGCTGTTGCCTGATACGTGCAATTCGTGACCTATCTGAGCTGACCTAAGCTAACTATTCATACATATATGAGTTGTTGGAACATATATTTGTACCAAGGATACATACCTCAACAACTCCTATATATTTCGTATCGGATAATTTTTCTAAACTATTTCAGTTCGATAAGGGAAAGAAACAAAACCCTTCCACTTTCATGTGTAAGCGTGTACGCGTGCACGTGTGTGGAGGTGATATGTGTAATGTTGTCGCAGTGATGTAAGATTTTGTGTGGGTGTATCACGCGAGCAGCGTACCCAAGAGCTCCACGCCGAGGGAGCGGACCTAGGCTTGAGCCGCTGCCGAGGAGGGCTTAATCTGGTGTATAACGACCAAAAGTCTTTTTTTAAGTACTATTTTACAAAATCTTATTATCCCAATTATAAAAAATAGCTTAATATCTGAAATATTATAATTTCGCACATAACAATGGAATATTACAGTATTCGGAAATTATACTTTAGGAAGTCTTGTTAATTTTAAGAATTTACAACATAACATTTTATCTTGTAGACTTTGACGCTTTTTTTTTTTTTTTCGAAATGTTTACGCTATTAACCCAGCAAGGTCTTAACAGCTTCACCGGACTACTAAGGCGAGCGCTTAAGGCACTCAGCCGATTTTATTGTGGCAACCAGCTCAAGGGTGCACGGCACACCTCGGCTTGGCTGTTGCCTGTTGCATGCAAAATCGCGACCTATCTTAGCTAACCTAGCTAACTATTCATATATGTATGAGTTGTTGAAACGTATATGTGTACCAAGCATACACGTCTCAACAACTCCTCCATATATTTAATATCGGAAAATTGAGAGTTTTTCAGTTCGATGAGGGAAAAAGTAAACCGTTCCACTTTCATGTGTAAGCGTGTAGGCGTACACGTGTGTGGCGGTGATCGTGTAGTGTTGTAGCAGTGATGTATATTTGTGTGTCACCGTATCGCGCAAGCAACGCACTCAAGGGCTCCCTACCGAGGGATCGAACCTAGGCTTGAGCCGCTGCCGTGGGAGGCCTAATCGGGTGTGCGGGAGCGAAATTAACCCCCAGACTACGGCGGCGTGATCTGTGGTTACGCGGGCGTGGGCGTGAGCACGCTCTGTTTCGAGGAACTTTGACGCGTTTTACCTTACTAAAGTTGTTTACTTTTTAGACACTTTGTCATTATTGAAAAGAGAAATTATTACGATATCTTTATTGAATATAGTTTTGAGAAATTACGATTTTTATTGCTATGCGTTCACATCGCTGATGTATGTTTTCTTTCCGTGGAGATGTAGGGCAAGCGGTATGGGACTTTTTTTTCTGTACATTGAATATATTGTTAAGATATTAAACGACACAAATGAAGTTGCGTGTATCAGTTAGTATAGAATAAAGTAATTAATTTGATTTCTTAGAAAATTTTGGTAAATGTAATGTATGTATATTGTTACTCTAAAACCTTAAACAACATTTTCAAGTTAAAATGTGCCCGTACTTACACATGCTTGCGTGTAATTAGCTGAAAATTAAATGATTTTTTTACTCAAATAAATACTTCAAATCAAATGAACAATAAAACTAAGCTTTTTGAGTAGACGTAAGATAACAACTCCTATGGGTGTTATAATTAAATTATAAACTTTTGTAACCGAGCTCCCTTCGCGGAAGGGTCAACTTGCGCTTTAAGTAAATGCCATATCGTAAAACTTTATTACGTGCTAAATAAAGGGGTTGAAACCTTTTGTTTATTCATACGGTAACTCTGCATTTGTAAATACGGTGTTAACTTAGAAGTTTTGCAACAAATTAAAGTATAATTTTGGAATGCACAAATTATACAAATGTGAAATATTTCAGCCTTTTCGATCATAATATCTATTATGATTCTCAAAGTTTTATATTCTAATTGTTCAAATGCGTTCACAAATGCGTTGCCAGCCTGTTTTGGAAGAAAGGGGTTGGGGAGAGAGGATGGGAGGGGAAAGAGAGGAGAGAAGAGAAGATAGGCCTCCGGCGCTCTCACTGATCGACGACGAAATGCAATAATGCAAGCATTGTTGCTTCACGTCGGTTTTCTATGAGAGGGTGGTACTACCCCGGAGGAGCCGACCCATCCATGCTGCAACCAGTTATAGTTTCAGCGTGGCTCTAGCAACAATCAATCAAGTCTTAGCGTGATGATATATAGCCTATAAACTATCTTGATCAATGAGCTATGTAACACTGAAAAAATTTGAAATCGGACCAGTAGTTCCTGAGATTACCCCCTACAACATCACAAACCTTACCTCTTTATAATATTAGTATTGATTGTTTTTTATTCGTGGCTCTACTCGCATTATTACAGGTTAGTTTATCATTCGGGAACAGTCAATTTTTCTAGATAAAAGGTATTCTATAGCCATCTCTGTATCTCTGACACATGTATGCAAATTTTCATGACGATTTGTTCAGTAGTTAAAGTATGGAAACTTAACAAATAAGCAAACAAACTCACACTTCCATAATATTAGTTAGGATTAAAAACCACCTGCGACTTCCTTAGCGCTGAGTGGTACGCCATCTAGTGGTAGGTTAAAGTGTTAAGAATAGTGTAAAAACTTTTTTATTAAACGTTTACGTGTATCAAACTTTAAGAATAATCGTAGGTAATAATTAAGTGATGGAATTTATAGATCTCATATATAGCAACGTTCATTTATATATACCTAAATAGGTTAGGTTATATTTGAAATTATTAGTCGTGATCAAAACAATACGTCTTCATAAAAATTCCACCTATTTTGTTACCAAAAATTGTTTCTCCTAAAAGTATTTTAGTAACAGATGTGGAAAGAACCTTTCGGATCGAATACTTCGCCTCGTATAATTCAATTTGAGTAAAATTCGTACAAGCCGGCCTTTTCGTTAAATACCGAAAAACTTTTACTACGTGACCCCATCAGACTAAGTCCCGAGGGTCCCTTGTATGTCCTCGTACCTTTTTTATTTCCACTTTTAGCCCTAAAAATGGCCTGATGTTTTATGACTCGATTTACGTAAAGAACGTTTCTTTTATGTAAAAAGATTCATTACGTAGCGCGAAAATTCCCGGTGAACGTCTTGGATTTACATAATTTTGTATGTAAGTTTGCTATTAGATTTTGTTATAATCTTAGTATAACGAAATGTTAAGTAAAATACTTCGTCTAACATTTTCTATCTGTATCATCATTATATGATTTAACGGTATCATCCCTAACCAATGATTAATTAATATAACCCAGTGTTTTTCAAAGCGTGGGTCGCGATCCTCTCGGGGCGCGAATCTTTTATAGCGGAGTTGCAAGATGTTGGGAAAGCTACTGTAGTTAAAAAAAAAAGTTTAAAAAAATTTATTAACCAAAATGTTCACTAAAATATATCATTTTAGTATTTGTATTGTATTGTATCAAATAAACAAAGGGAAAAATAACTTATGAGATCTTAAACATTTGTATCAAATTAACAAAAACTAAAATAAATAATCATGAGAACTCTTATGTATCCATTCAAATTATAATTATGAAAATGAATAAATTTGTTGGATTGAATATTTGTCACAAAATAAAATACATAAAAAAAAAACAACGGATAAGGGGACGCGAAATATTTTTTCATACTAAAGGGCCCCCATGTCATGGAGAAAGTTGAATATAAACAGATAATAAATCATAGAAAATTTGTTATTAATCAAAAGTTTATTTATCTTATGACGCACAATTTTAAAGCTCTTAGTATTTGGCCTTTTCTGATCTGATGTAAAATTATGTCATGACTTAGGATGGTCATACATAAAACCTAGAAGTTTCAAAATCAAAACCTAAAATATTTTATTCAATTTAGTTTCTGAAAAGGCACTTATGAACGTTAAAACTAACAACGGACAAACAACCCAGAAATCGAGAAGAACCGACAAAAAATACGATATATTTAACTATTTCATCGTAAATTATATAACACTAGCTTCTACCCGCGACTTCGTTCGTGTGAAACAGATACTTTGGACCAATGCTAACACGCAGCGGAAACTCTCACGAGGAAAAAAACCCTGATTTTTATACATTTTCATTGGTGCTCCACTCCTATTGATCTTAGCGTGATGATATATCACCTACAACTATCGTTAATAAATGAGCTATTTAATATTGAAAGAATTTTTCAAATCCGACCAGTAATTCCTAAGATTACCCCTTACAACCTCACAAACTTACAACGTAACAAGCTCAAAAACTTTACCTATTTACCTAATATTAGTATAGATAGTATAGATGACCTATTTTACGAACATACATGAAAAAGGATGTCTACTCTTTAAGTGTAGCCACAGGAACACATATAAATCCAGAGGAGCATGTTTATAACTTGAGTGTGTTATCTAGCCAGTCCCTGGCTCTGACTCTACATCACCTAAAGCAGTGCTTTCCAGCGTGGAGCCTACGCCCCACAGGGGGCAATTTGATAGTTAAGGGGAACAATTTAAAAATGGACTCGACACGACTTTAACCCTTTCGCTTTGGGTTACTTAAATGCAATGCTACATATCGTTGACAAATTTAACAAAAAGGCAAATTCTTAAAAAATGCTGTTGATAATTATTAGGTTTGACGTTCCCAAAATATCAACTGGGTAATTAGAGTCGTCAAGGAAGTTTTTCATTTCAAAATATGTTTTGAAATGTTTTGATAACAATTACATAGTGATTTTATCATTTTCATAGTGATGAAAAAGATTAAAATTTATGTATGGGGAGGGGGGCATAAAATTTTTAAAAACGTTAAGGTAGAGCATGGCTTAAAATAAAGTAAAACTAAAGTAATGTTAAAAATTCAATTATAATTATTATCTAGCGATTGTTCCCACGACAATAATGTTATTTCAATTTTTGTTTTCATATTTCGATATAATTTTGCGAGTAGCAGATAATATTATATTGATACAGTCATATGGAACGTTCAGAGAATTAACCGTGTTGACAATTTGTGATTTACGTTAACAATTGTAACCCTGTTTTGTAGACGTATCAGGGATGTATTGTTGTGTGATATGAAATCACATTGTTAGAGTATTACAAGCCGTGTCAAAACCATTTCATTGGCAGTTGCCACCGGCGCGGCGCTCGCCGTGCGATTGGATATGCCTTTGACATGTTACAAATTATCTGCCTGTTGGTCCATATTTGAAATTTAATAACGTCAATCAATCAATTCCTGTGAAGGACTACGACAAAGAGTTTGGTTAATTTTGATAATAGCGTGGGTAATATGAATTTCAATTATGGAATTCATTAACATGGATACCACAAAATAATAAAAACAATATTCGTTTTTTTTTTTTTAATTGTAATCGATGATTACATATCTACTATAATTTATCTGCTTACCGTGTATATTAATATTCAATGTTAATTAATTTTTTTTTTTAAAGAAATTTGCATTACTAGTGATGATCGAAATTCAACCTTAAGTCGTAACTTTTTTATGTTTGAATGTTTCGCAATCATTTTTTCTAAAGTCGCCATATTCATTGCTTTTTTTCATATTATTGTTGAAATCAGCTGCGACCGTGCACAACTACGTTACTGGGCATTGTCCATAGAGTCCATGTTCATAGAGAAATATCTATTTTCATTCAGTATAAACATAAACAATGTATATTCATCTAATTCATATGGAAATATATGACAGATTATACACTCCTCAGTGCGTGCAATCTGCTTAAAAAGGGTTAGAAAGTATATAGCATAAGATAATATAATTTTCAGTGATTGTCACAAATTGTCTAGAATGTATTTGGAAGCGTCTATAATATTTGAAATCGAAAATGAAATAAAAAATCATAATATTTATCTATTCTACACACATCAAAAAAGTCTAAGCAACATGCGTGATATTACAAATTTTACCATTTATATTTATTAATTTCTAAGTATTTACTCAAACAAAGTACGTAGGTAAGTAAACTTTTTTGTTATTGATGACATACTGGCTGGTTGTAAAAAAAAATTTGATTATGTTTTGTTTTTTCATAAAATTCAAATGACTGCGAATTTGTTTGAATTTAAGTGCGTTTTAATTGCTACGTTTAGTCTTGATTTTATAATTTTACCAACCATTTAAATAAAGTTAGCGACAAAATTGAATTGTTAGATATTCTTTACGTCATGAAGCGACGTCATTTGATGGCAGATGAAATGTAAAGAGCTGTAGGGATGTTGCAAGCGAGAAGTAATCAATCTCAGGTATCTCAACATTTTGGCATTCATAGAAGTGTTATTTGTCGTCTTTGGCAGCGCTACAATAATACAGGAGAACCCGCTGAACAGCCTGAGCCTGATACAAGAAGGGTGCGAGTGTATCGTCGGACCGGAAATACTGAAAGGCTCAGGTGCGTTCAGGAAGTTCATCCATACAGCGGCTCAACAGTTATGTTATGGGCGGGTATTATGAAGAACAGGTAAACTGAGCTCGTTTTTGTAAATGGAAACATGAATGCTGAAAATTAC
>JACEII010000027.1:3367426-3388289 GCA_014332785.1 Antheraea mylitta | reverse complement strand
TATTATGAAGAACAGGCGAACTGAGCTCGTTTTTGTAAATGGAAACATGAATGCTGAAAATTACATTGAGGAAATTCTCAGACCTTATGTCTACCTATTTGCACAAACCTTTGGCTCCGATTTTAGGTTAATGCATGACAATGCGCGTTCACATACAGCTCGGCGAACCAGTGAATACTTTGCAACGGAGACCATCCGGGTATTGCCCTGGCCTGCACAATCGCCAGATCTCAACCCCATCGAGCACGCATGGGACATGCTCCAGAGACGTGTTTTGAAGGACTTAGATGGAGCGACAACAACCCAACAGCTGAAGGATTTGTTACAATTCCATTGGGAGCGAATACCGCAAGATGACATAAACAGTCTCATTAATTCAATAAATAATCGTTGCCGACAAGTTCTGAATAGCAGAGGAGACCATACTTTGTATTAAATTGTTCTATTCTTTCACAGTAAATTTCATTTTGTAAAAAAAAAGTTTAGTTTCTTATGTATCTTAGTTTTTACAGTATATTCTAATATTGTTCATTTCTGTTATTAAAAGAACTTATAAAGACAACAGCTGTTAGTTTTACATCATAGAACCCTAATGATATTATTTTAAAAATAAAATACAACGTTATAATGTGAAGAACCATCCTAAAATTTAAATTAGTACATGTTGCTTAGACTTTTTTGATGAGTGTATTACAATTTCTACACTTACCACAATTGAATGACATAAACAATCTTATTGCGTTGTTTTTAACATATACAGATGGATCAAAACAAGCAAACAAAGTATTACAAAGCAATTTACTGAACTATCCCGAACAACATCTGTCGATAGCCAATATTCGTGTATCAGGAGGTGTTTCGTTCATAGAAATAGATCCGGTCAATTGCTTGACCATCTGCGTCGGTTCGGGGGTCACGATTTTCGTTAAACGTTCGGTCACGCTGATTTTCGTGTTCGACACTTCGGGTACGGATTATGAAAGTGTTATTGCCGATAGAAATATGGTGAAATGAGAGTTCTGTTTGTATTAAACATTATTATCAACTTTGTATAATACCAATCATTTGTATAATTTTGATAACTGATTAAATAACTTAAACTTTTATTAGATCACTATACGTGACCGCGACTTCGCGCATATGGAACCTTATTCACGAAAAAAAAACTACAAAAACTACACACTACTATAACTACAAAAATAAAGCAGAATGAATAGAATCCATTAGAATTATACTAATTTTGTTCAGGTTTTAATTTTATATTTAATAAAGGAATTAAAAGTTTCTAATATACAATTTCACGTATATTATGGGTAATACAATTTCCGTTAACTCTTTTGTTAAGTCGGTAAATGTAGATAACTTTTCTTTTCATGTTTAAATTGTATGCGATTGGATTTAATCATCGTCACAGTGACTGACATTTACAGTACCACGTTACAACGCTTTTATGTGACTTTTAAATTAAAATTAAATCCCTGATTATTTTTTAAATACAATACCAGAACATTGTATGTATATTTTTAATCTGCAAAGAAAGAGAGTAGATATTTTAAATCGACTTTTATAAGGGAATTTTCTTTATTAAAACACGGCACTTTGCTTCATAGTAAAAACAATAGAATCTTAATATAACTCCGACCACCGCACCGAGATCAAGTAGGTCATCGCCGGTCGACTGAATCAATTATAAATAATTACTCCTTATTCAAATATTTTTTAACGAAGTTTCAAGTTACTCGGAGTTGCAATATGAATTAAAAATTAGAGATAAATTAAGTGCTTACGTGTTAAACGTTTCATTAAAAAAAAATCGAAGCTGTCATGCGGACTGCAGTCAGAAATGAAAGTCATCACTGTTTTTTTATATTTAAATCAGCTATAGTCTGATCAATTGTTTAAATTTCATAATTTTTATATTGAAATTATTAACATTAGTCGGGTTTTTACATCTATTGACACTTCGAGCAATAATTATATAATTCTATACAATTCATTAATTAATCATATTAAAATGGGTTGCACAAGCTCAATAGAAAACATCAATATTAGATGTGCACACGTCGCTTTATTCCGTAGGAGTCCGGTTTTGGATGCGCTAGCGAACGCACGTGTCCGATATCTCCTTTGTTCGAGATCTTTTGTTCTCGATTTCGTTGTGATTGTTCAGTGCTAAGTTGAGTGCAGCTGCGGCACACGTTTACAAAATCTACCTGAGTGAGTGAGACATTCCCTTATTTATATATTTACCCGTTTATTTATATACTCATTTTTCTATTCCTTATTCTTAAATATCTAACCAACTATTATTTATCTGTTTAGTTATCTATTTATTTCCTCATATATTTCGTTAATTTTTATCTATTTAGTGATAAAGTAATCTATTTCTGTGCCCCCGTATATATGTAAGTACCTATTTATTATTATTTATCTATTTTATTCATTTATATTATAGTATCTTATTCATATACATGGTCCCCTGTCTCGCCCACTCATTTATTTATTTTGTGCTTTCGCTTTGTTTGGTTTTAAACAGTTCTCTTGGTCCCGACTCGATATAGTCCCGTAGCTTACCGTTTGGCGTGCCCCCCTGCCCTTAAGGCAGGGAGGTTGTTTCGCGACCCCTCCCTCTCCTCGATCCACCGCGATGGATCCGTTAGCTGTGGCAGAATACTATCGTAAAAATCTCCTTGAGAGCGGTTTAGATCAGGAGATTGTAAATTCGATTTACCGCAACGTAGCGTCGCAGGCCGCCGAGGGCCTTTTTACCATTCCGACCGCGAATTCCTTTGCGTCCCTCTCGCCGCAGTCTCCTCTAGACGCGCGCGACAATGGTCTACTTGAGGCCTCGATTCCTAGCTCCAGCTCGGAGGCCGACTCCGAGATGGAGCTAGACGAAAAAGCGTCCGCCGTTTCGACCGCGACCGCGACCGAGTCCGCGATTCCCGCGCCTTCAGCGCAGAGAGACAAGGACGGCTATACGACCGTCTCGCACAAGAAGCGTCGTCCGGGCAGCCCGACGGATTCGGGTTCCGTTGGCCCACAAAAAGTAGCCAATATAGACGGCGCGCGCGTGCCGTCGACCGCGTCTATACCGCCGCGAAAACAGAACGGCAATAATAACAATAGCTCCGTCTCGCTCACTCCGTCCGCAGCTAGGAAGCCGCGCCCGCCGCCGCCTGTTACGATACAGGATAAGTCCAAATGGACCGCGATCTCAAACAGCCTAAAAACGCGTAATATTAATTACACGAATGCGCTCAGCACTCCGGCGGGCATTCGCGTTAAATGTCCCACGTCGGACGATCACCGCGCTTTGATCCGTTTTCTCACAGAGATGAAACTCGCGTATTTTACGTACGCGTTAGAAGACGAGCGCCTCCTGCGTGTCGTGTTACGCCGTGTCCCGGCCGAAATCTCGGTCGAGGAAGTTACCCTCTCCCTTAAGGAGAAGAATTACCCAGTCCGCGAGGTACACCGTATGTACCGTCCAAGCACTCGCGCCCCATATAATATGGTGCTAGCCATCCTCGACCGGTCGCAGGAGGGCAAGGCCATTTTTTCCCTCACGTCTGTGTGTGGCCTCAACGGGATCACCGTTGAGCCCCCACGCAAGACCCACATCCCTTCGCAGTGCCATAACTGCCAGAGTTATGGCCATTCCGCGAAGAATTGTCATCTTCGCCCCAGGTGCGTCAAGTGCCTGGGTGACCACGCCACGAAGGAGTGCGAGCGCGCTCCTGGCACTCCCGACCCTCCCAGTTGTGTGCTCTGCGGTAACGCGGGTCACCCCGCGAACTATCGCGGATGTCCCCGCGCGCCGCGCACACAACGTCCCCGTCAGGCGAGGCAGGCGCCCAGGGCGTCTGCTGCCGCCGCCCGCCGTCCGCCTCCACCTCTCATGTCCGTGGAGGCCTTCCCGGGCCTGCCGGGCGCCTCCCGCGCCCCGGTAGCGCCCGCACCTACACCGCGCTCGCCACCCTCTGTGCCACGCGCGGCCCAACCCGGGCGGGCCCCTATGGCCCCCTAGGCCCCCAGACCTCAGCCCCAGACCTCTTCAAGGCCTCTGGCGCCGCCACCTAAGGCGACCCAGGCTCCTTCATCTTCTTCTCTCGCGGAGAAGTTCGATTGGATGGAGCAACTTCTAGTAGAGCACGACATGCAGGAGGTGCTCGCCTTTTACGCCCTGGTAGAAGAGAACCCCCGCGGGGTACAACTCATTCAAGCTCTAGCGCGCTTTCCGGCTATCGGAGCCACCGTACAGCGCCTCGTCCGGTCACAATCATCTAAATACTAGCTTTAAAATTCCCGGGAATTGATAAAGTAAAAGCACGCGGTCTTTGCCTCTCGTTTTTTAACGCGAGATCCCTTCGGACACAGCGCGATCTAGTAGCTGACTTTTTACGCGACAGACAGATTGACGTTTTCCTCATCCAGGAAACGATGTTAAAACCGAGCATGCGTAATCCGAGAATCGCGAATTACTGCATAGTTAGAAACGACCGTGTCGCCCGCGGGGGTGGCACATTAATTTATTTTAGGCGGTCGCTGTATTGCATGCCGTTAGATCCGCCCGCGCTTACTCATATGGAAGCGTCAGTATGCCGCGTCGGAATGACGGGCCACTCTGATATTATTCTTGTCTCCGCGTATCTATCACCGAGCAAAGAACTACTCAGATCCGATTTGCAGGCACTGCTCGACTTAGGTGACTCGGTCATTATAGCGGGGGACCTCAATTGCGGGAATGTTATCTGGAACAGTCCGTGTACCTCTCGCAATGGGAGGATACTCGACCAACTAGGTAGGGTGCTCGCTTTTGACGTCATAGCCCCTCCGGAACCCACGCATTATCAGGACAACTGTCGACCGTCAGTTTTAGATGTAGCTCTGTTGAAAAATGTCGTGCTTCCTGTACGACTCATATCAGTCGTACACGAACTCGACTCGGATCATCGCCCGGTTCTATTACAGTTAGGACATAACTCTGACTTTAGCCCGACGCCGATCAGAGTGGCCGATTACGCGAAACTTAGCGAATATTTTAAAAATAGTCCGACGCCCAACAGTTTAGATAGAATTCCGGACGTGTTGGTGTCTAAAGCCGACGCGGATTCGGCCATCGATTCCCTGGTTGATTATCTCCAGACCGCCGTCAGGGAGACCTCGAAAGAGGTACAAGCGGCGAACGAACGCCGTTTTATACTCCCTGATGACGTGAGAGCATTGATCACGGAAAAGAACGCCGCGACTCGTGCTCACGACGCTTACCCGACCGCTGAGAACCGCGAACGCTTACGTGTACTACGGAAAGCAGTCAAGTCTCGTATTTCTGAGATCCGGGGTGACAGGTGGGACAGGTTTCTGGAGGATCTCCAGCCATCTCACCTGGCATTCTGGACTCTCACGCGAAAGTTTAAGTCCGATACGGTCATTCCAATGCCCCCTCTCGACAGAGGCCCCGGGTTGCCTCCCGCGTTCGATAACACTGACAAAGCAGAATGTCTCGCCGCGAGTTTAGAAAAACAGTGTTCGCCAAACACTGATAATACTGACCCTTCCATCATAGAGTCCATCGAAACAGCCGTAGAGCATGCACTCGCGTCTCCTCCGGCGGATACCCTAACCCCGATAACGTTTGACGAAGTCTCGGCCGCCATCAAGCGTCTCAAACATAGGAAGTCCCCAGGTCCCGATGGGATCAGGAACGAGGTTTTGAAGCTCCTTCCTGACCGCATCATAGCTCTATTGGTCTGCATCTTCAATGCGGCCATGTCCCAGGGTCATTTTCCAGCCGTCTGAAGTCGTCTGAAGCCGTCACAAGAAAGCTACGCTTCCCGATAGCTATCGCCCGATCAGTCTATTAGATACTTTAGGCAAACTCTACGAGCGGCTCCTTCTGAACCGTCTCCAGGTTACGATTAACGACCATAGTTTAATACCGTCCGAACAGTTTGGATTTCGCGCCAAACATTCCTGTCCGGATCAAGTACTCCGCCTCACGGAGTACATATTCGCTAATTTCAATAAAGATCCGCATCCGGAGCCGGATCCGCCCGTGAAAAACACTAATCCGAAACGTACGATAACAGTATTTTTCGACGTTGCCAAGGCCTTCGACAAGGTCTGGCACGAAGGGCTCATATACAAGTTAAATCAAGCCGGCATACCCGATAGGTTAGTTCACATCCTCCGCGATTATCTAGCCGATAGAACCTTCCGTTTTAGAGTAGACGGCGAACTCTCATCGCCCCGTCCGATACGCTCAGGTGTGCCGCAAGGCTCAATTCTCGCGCCCACCCTCTTCAACCTGTTCATCAGTGACCTACCTAAGCTCCCGGGAGTCGAGGTAGGTTGTTATGCTGATGATACAGTCATCTACGCCTCTGGTTGGCAGCCGAGTAGGCTTAGAGATCGCATCGAAAAAGCCGTTAGCACACTCGGTGATTGGTTTCTTCGATGGCGCATAGGTATTAACCCCGATAAGAGTGCCGCGATACTCTTCGATCCTAGGTATCGCGCGAACAAGCTAAAGCCCATAAGGCTATACGATTCCGAGATACCTTGGACCACCGAGGTCAAGTATCTCGGCGTCAGTTTAGATCGACATTTAACGTTTGATTCTCACATTAAGAGAGTGCGAAACAAAGCCGCTATGGTCTTGGGTCGCCTCCATTATTTACTCTGTCAGAAGAGCAAACTGTCTCTCAGACATAAGCTCACATTATATAAAGTCTGTATTCGTCCGGTAATGACGTATAGCTGTCCGGTTTTCGCCCACGCGAGGAATCTAGATACGCTTCAGGTTTTGCAGACCCGGGCTCTGCGTAAAATCACCGGTGCTCCTTGGTTCGTCCGGAAGGCGGATCTCCACAGGGACCTGGAGATTCCGTCCATCTGGGCGTATATTAAATCACTCACTACTAGTTATTTCGAACGTGCCGCGATTCATCCCAGTCCGTTAGTGGTATCCGCCACGAATTACGAACCCGTGCCCTACGCCGGGCGTTATAAAAGACGTCCGCGACATATTTTTATCGACCCTCCCGACGATATCACGTCAGCGAACGATCAGTACCAGCCTGTCCCACGTAATAAAGCGTGCTCACGCCCACGCCCGCGTAACCACAGATCGCGCCGTCGCGGTCTGGGGGTTAACTTCGCTCCCGCACACCCGATTAGGCCTCCCACGGCAGCGGCTCAAGCCTAGGTTCGATCCCTCGGTAGGGAGCCCTTGAGTGCGTTGCTTGCGCGATACGGTGACACACCCATACATCACTGCTACAACACTACACGATCACCTCCACACACGTGCACGCCTACACGCTACACATCTTTGTGGAAGGGTTATTTTGTGAAAGATTTTTTCCCTTATCGAACTGAAAAACTCTCCTAATTTTCCGATAAAAATATATGGAGGAGTTGTTGAGGCCGATATGCTGGTACTCATATACGTTTCAACAACTCAAACATATACGAATAATTAGCTAGGTTAGCTAAGTTAGGTCGCGATTTTGCATGCAACGGGTAACAGCCAAGTCGAGGTGTGCCGTGCACCCTTGAGCTAGTTACCATTATAAAATCGGCTGAGTGCCTTAAGCGCTCGCCTTAGTAGTCCGGTGAAGCTGTTAAGACCTTGCTAGGTCAATAGCGTAGTCAGTTCGAGAAAAAAAAAAAAAAAAGCTTTATTCCGCGTCTCATGTCTGGGCCAAGTACATAACATCACGAGCATGTTGAAGTTAGGGGTGACGCGAACCTATATGTTTTTCTTGTAACAAAAATCGCATAACACGCCTAAAGTTTTCAATTCAAATGATGAAGTGATTTTTTTCTATCATAGGAGGCAAAGGAACACGTGAGTCACCTGATGTTAAGTGATCACCGCCGTCCATAAACACTAGCAACACCAGGGGTGTCACAAGTACGTTTTCAGCCTGTGTTTGAGGTCGGGGGAAGAAATGGAGCGAGGAGAAAGGTTTTCGCGGGTTTAGGCATTGACCGAACGAAACGCAACAATCCAAGCTCTGTTATTTCACGTCGGTTTTCTGTGGGTCGTGTGGTACTACCCCGAGCTAGCCGACCCATTCATACTGAAACCAGTAATAGCTTCAACGTGGCTCTACCACCTACAAATTACAAATTGCCTATTATATGTACTATTAATATATACATTAATATATACGAACATAAAACAGATCCGTACGTCTAACCAGTCTGTTTGTCAAGCAATATGTGCTATTTATAAAGAAAATGGAAGTAGTTTTTTCATACCAGCGACGAGTCGAAGCCTTTATTTATGTCTGCATTCGTCCTACTTTACAGTCTTTGGTCTAAAATGTATAATATCTATACATTGACAAAACAATAATAAAATTGTACCCCATTATTGTGGTCGAATTTCGATGAGCACTAATAAAATTTTAACGTATGTTATTTTGCCTACAAATAGTTACTTTCAGAGCCTAAGTCTTCGTTTAACATGCGGTGTGTCTTTATTGTAACATTTTTTTTCATCGTATTTATGATTGTTTTATGGTATCAGATATCCTGCTAAAAATAATAACTTATCATAATGCAAGATTACAATAGACGTATGCCTATTAAGATTTAAAGGATTTAAATGCAGTAAATTCCAATCAGAATGCACCGTCACGAAACAAGGCTACAGATTTAGGTTCGGACCCAAATAACGGTGTCAATTAGAGTAACGTCATAATCCCTAGCCCTCTGTTTGTAGACAGCGGCTTTCGGAACGGATAAACAAACACACAACACAATTATATTAATATGACGTACGACTAATGCGCGGTTCGGAAACCGAGAATAATGTTTTACTGAGATTTAGCGTTTGTTCGTAATTAAAGCAACCATCAATTCTGATTTAAAACGTTCATGAATAATTAATTTATTACATAATAATTAAAATCGTCTTAAAAAAAAACTGTAAAAATCAGCATGTACTGTGTAGGAAGTTAAGTTAGGACATGTATCCACCACTCACCCGCACTAGGAGATTCTCTTCTTCGGGGTACCCCAGCGTAGTTCGTGGCAAGATCGCTGATTGCGAAACACACGGACAGAAGTTTGCACTGACACTTGGTTTTGGTTAACTGTTATTTTGATATGTATCGTCTGGTAATTGTTCGTTAACACAGATCTTTCAGAGCGGTAATTTTTTTCTCCGTTGTTAGATTCAACAGTGAAAGTTAGCCATCTTAGATGGCAGCACTTGTGTGCGTTTTAACGGTGCGTTCAAAAGTAGTGAGCGGATACATGCCTTTTAATCAATAAAGTAATAAAGAAAAAAGATTTGTGCTCGCATATAGATTAGTATAGATAATGTAAGTACAATGTACATAAGTACGGAACAAATCAATTTCATCATATTTTTTTATTACTAATTATTTTGTTCTGCAGACTCTTGCTCCGCACCTTTTTTTTGCTTTCGCTTTATTTTTTTTATTGTCTGCGTGAAAATCGTATCTAACGTAGTCTTCATCCAAGTTCTTCAGATCGTCTTCATTAGGTCGTCACCTCAACTTATCGCTATAACAACGTTTATGTGGCCAGTTTAATCTCCAATCCAGTATTGCTTTCTCCCATTTGACATCATTCCTATGGAATAAGTTGCCGGTCAAGTATCATTACTTTGGAGCTACGACCATAATTAATGTTGGCAAGCATATTCGTATCTGTGTTTTAATATTTCTAAATCTATTTGCGGAAGAACATTCTAATATCATCCGCCCGTAGCTCCAAAGCTTTTTGCTAAAAACGTAAGAGATACTTATATAAAATGTACAATATACTAGTTTTACTTCATATAAATGTATTTGGCTCACGTTTTCAACTTTATCATAATGCTTTATACTTTCATTGTCTAGACGAGAGACTAGACGCTCCCTAATGGACCCCTTAACGAATTATCGACCGTTTCAATAACAAACGGGCGGAAAATTTCATCTGTTTGAGTAATTTGGTGTGACGTGTTACCATAGCATTATGTTGCCATAGGTTATTACAAAGGGTAGAGCGTACCCTGTACTTTTATATTCCTTGTTTCCCTTTTTATCTCAATAATATCTTTTCCAATGAAATGTGAGACATATTACTTTTCATAACAAGAGGTATTAGGGTTCCTGTAAATGTTTACTAATAATAACATCAACCTTTAAGAAGGTATCTATATAAAGGAAGGTACTAGTCAATCACCGTGGTATATAATACAACGTATTGGTGATTTTAAAAGGCAAGAAATTCACAATTCTCCACATACAAAAATGCCACCTACAAAGGTACAACAAAGAACATTTTTAGGATCAAATTTACTCACAATGTTTTCTTCACCGCTAGTCGATTGTTTTATCAATTGAAATTAATAAAAGTACGCAAATTTCGAAAGATTCGTCATATATTACGTTGAGGCTAGGACCAACGGATTTATATCCGTTATTCCGCCGAACAAATCAGTCCATCACTATGACTTATAATGTTTCAATTATGTAAAATAGAGATGAACGGTTGTGAGAAATCGCCTTTGACAAATAGGAAGGAACTCCTTCATGTACTTGCTAGTCTTTTAAAATTATTAAGCGTCAAAACAAAAGCGTCGAGCTGGAAGAATGTCAGGAAAATATGGCGCATCATTTTTAACAATGCCTTGTCGGGGCACGTTATCCGCTAGCTATATTATCGTCAGAAATGCAAAACCTTTTAAGTCTTGGAGATTCTAGGTTCTGCTTATCGCAGGATTATAGAGAGTTATAAAATGTTTTTTATTTAGAATATTTTTTAACTACATTAGCCTCTTTTTAAATCTCTTCTACCAAACAATAGTAAGTTGGCGTTAAAACTGAAATTTATAAGAGTACCTTCTCGGTATTTGTAATCTCCACTCCTTACTAATATTACAAATACGAATGTGATTGTTTTCCTTACGATGTCATCATGCCTTTAAAATCGATCATGAAATTTGGCATGCATATTGTCGGACGCATAAGAGTAGTTACAAGGTTAACCGCAAACTATAATAGAAAGAGTACCATTCCTGGGGATAGGTCAAATCTAACGTAGGTTTAACGTAAACAAAGCTGCGAACAAAAGCTAGTATATTATAAGCTGAATTTTCACTATATTGTAACAATAATCCCTGTAGACAAGGTATGTAGTCTGTCTTTCGATTCTGGTTAAAATCTTCATAGTTCGGTGAAGCTATTTTATAGTTCGGTGAATCTGTAAAGACCTTTCCAGGTCAACCGCGTTATCATTTCGAAAAAAAAAATACAATTAAATAACGTACTACGATTTCTTTGTAGAGCTGTGTATATTTGGAGCGCACCGTTGATTAATTACAGTAATTCTTTTTTTTCTTTGATAGTGGGTACTTAATGGCCTACTACAAATAATTAGTTATTGATTGCTACCAGTTTTTCATGGAACTTTGTGCTAATAATCTAGCGACTTTAACGCTACCAATTATTTGCTTCACTGAATATATCACCCCCATTCGTATATAGAATTGCTAGTACAGTAATGTTATTTTAATGACTTATTAAAAACATTCTAGTATTTGGAATTAATTACGCAATTAATATTTTTAAGTAATAGAACAATAATTAAAGTAAAAAAGTATAAAATACGGATAAAATAAATTAAATGACTAAACATCACATAGTTAAGAGTCTCGAGTATTAGTTATTTGAAAAAGTCAGTGTGATTGATAGTATCGGTAGTAAAATGCCTATAACCGAACTAAATTGATAGCTCGCGGATGTATTAACTTAATTATTGTAGAGCTGCCAATGTGTTACCAACTTGAAGAAGGGTGTTTGTTGCATAGCACTTCTGTATGAGTTGTATATCTATTACAATAGGTTAGATACTGACTTAATTTTGTATTGATTTTTATGTTACATTGTCAATTTTAATAATATAATGCATTATCATGAATCTATACATATGTACGTAAATTTGGAGTCTTTGATATAAGCCCGTACTAATCTCTAAAATGGTTGAACCGATTTTGACAAGTTTTAACAAAAATACAGAGGAGACTTTAGAGTATTATATAGACTACATGTCACTACGCTACATCGTAGGGGTTTAGCTGAAATTATAGAGGTAACATAAGATCTATGTACTGGTTATACTTATTGAATATAATGAAAAAAAAATGCAATCGATAAAAATAAAAGGCAGCTGATATTTGCATTAACGCTTAAGATTTTAAGAAATACGCCGTCTATGTTAAATATGTCTCCTGCAAATAAAAGCATTGTGGCGCACATTTTTTATTTATAATTAAAATTACCCGCGACTTTTATTTCCTAAATTACCAATACTAAACGTAAAAGTAAATTAGATCGACTTTCTGGAATCTGTTGTAGTTGCCAATGAAATCCCGTTACTCTCAGTTCACTTACTTCGGAGGTTAATAAAGAATAGACATCGAACAAACGTTTTAAAACAATTTCATAACGTTCAAGTAACCATACCGTTTAGAAAATAACCTTTATTTTACAATGGGGTTCCATTTTGGGGTGTAAGGGGTGTCGAGTAACAGCCAAGCCAACCTCACCTGCACGTGGTGCACCCTGCTGATCACCGAACGAGGCAATGGCGATAGCGGGGTGGTAGGGTTTTACAGCCCGACTGGGTCGCAACCACCATGTTTATGGCTAAAAAGCCCGTAATAGTGACTCGCTTCTGGGTGTCGCGTGCATATCCAGTACTGGGTGACTTTCGTCATTATGGCCGGCATGACAGCGGCGAACGGCGATGGATAATCTGTATATCGGTGGTTGCCGATGTTTCTGAATTGTACTACGCTTAACATCAGGCATAGTGCAGTCACTTTGTCATGCTTCAATAAAAAAAATCATAGATAGAATTTAACTGACGTGTATGGATAATATATCTACTAGTGTTATTAGGTTTTTACATATGAAATTAACGTATATAACGGAGAAAGTAAAAGAATATTAATGAAATGATATATTTAATCAATCGAAGCATAAAACCATTATTATCTATGCACTTTCACTTTTTACGGGTAGTCCATTGATTCCATTGCTGAAACATGAGATCGAGAAATAGCAAAATCTTTGGAAGCATTTTGAACTGCCTCACGTAACTCAAATTTTTCCTTGTCTAATTTCCAAAATGAAACTCGTATTCTATTGGAGCAACGTCCGAGGGGTACTGTGGCTATCCAAAACATTCCAATACCGCAGTTCCTCTAATTTAGCAGCCACCTGTCTGGGGTTAGGCACGGTGTTATGTGTATTGTGGTTTAGTGTTGTTTTAACTTAGCAGTGGGCTATTGAAATTGACCAGTCTTGAATATTTAAAGGCTAGCTTATTCGTCATGATTTGCAACTTAGCAACATAGTTTACAATACGTATTTAGTGATTCTCGAGGTTTTTTAATTTTGCAATTTGCTTCAAGTGAATTAGAATTGTCTCTCCCCTCACTCCGAAGTCTGCTCCTAACTCTGACGTAGTTTGCATCAACGATCACCTTTGATTTTTCGTTCTAATTTGTTCCCAGCCGGCAACGGAATTCGCTTTGTAGGTTAGCACTTTCATAACGATAACTTTGGAACTAAAAACGTAGCATATGCTCTTTTAAAATTTCTTGCCCGTACACATAATTAATCATTCCACCTGTTTCGGTAGCACTGACGTCACGGTTGAATTCTTATTCGTAAATAAAGCGATATTTTAACTTTTCTATTTTTTGAATAGAACAATTTCAAAAGAAAAATTAAAGGGTACGAAAACAAATGAATCAATAAATTTGAAAAACAGATACCATGAAAGCCTAAATTTGAAGTTCGAATTCCTAAAAAACCGTCACATGAAATCAAAGTGGCCGATTCGACAAATCGCCAATTTCGTATGTAAAAATCTAATACTTTTAGTAAGGGGACATGCTGGTAGTGAAGTCTTGCGGATGAATCCTGAGAACATAGGTGTGAACAAATTTAATAAGAAATGTTGCTACTTGGAATGAAAATAAAAGTACACGCTAGGGGTGATGCTTCTTTATACTGCTTAATGCGGTACCACTATCATGAACCGACCCATACTGTTATTCATGCGATATCAGGGTGTGTCGTAGGGCACCAAGGCTAATCCGTATCATCTGCTACCGTGGTAATTATTTAAAAGGGAACTATATTAAGCAGGCGTAAGCTCCGACGTGTGTACAACCCTAATTGTTGCGTCCAATAACCAATAAGGGCTTAGTTTGGGGTGACCATGGGTTTACAGTGCATTAAGAAATTATTATTGAACTATTATTGATTTATATTACAAAGTATTTGTGACATTTGTGTAATAGATGGGAAAACATCCAAACAAGCGTAAAATTTTACCAATACTTGTAGACGATGGCTCAGTAGATAGCGTGTTTGAATACAGCATCCATTGCCAATAATCCAGAGGTTACGATAAAGTATAACATCGTGATTAAACCATAACATGGTGGTAGGGCTTATTTTAAGCCCGTCTCTACTCTAAGTCGAAAGTTTGTTGTCACGCACATATAAATGTGTTCCATTAGCTACTCTTGAGATTCAATCCTAGGTTCTTATAGGTGTAGCATATTCACGGTTTGGATTATATCTCCATGTAACATCAAGTATGATTGTAGTCAGACCCAAAAGTATACAAGTATTATAAATGATTGGGTTCTATCCCAAGTTTGAATTCTATCCCAATTGATTGAGCCTAACAAATATTTTAGAACATCTCATGTGGCTATGATTTTTGGCAATCAATAAATCACACCCTTTATATTGGACTATAATCCGAGCACGTTGCTTTCCAGCAGAAATAAAGGTGCTTTAATTTTACTTGGCGGGAAATTTAACACGTTCACGCCGGCGCATACCACCGGTGGCCCGCGCTAGACTGTCTTTTCTGGCGGCGCGTACCACCGGTGGTCCGAATTCGATTGTGCTATTTTTAATAAATAAACGTTAAATTCTCATTATTTCTAATAACACAATCGAATACGTACCACCGTGTCTGTCCGTGTTTCAAATTAAATAGAATTAATGTCTTCTTTGTGATGACATGAATTTAACTTAAAGTGATTCATTTTAAACAAATATCTTCGTTCAAAATACTATATTTCTGGATTCTTACAAATATGTTTAGCAGTTCTACTCATATTATTTTTCATGTTGCAGCATGTAAAGTATTATGATTTTCAATTAATCTTCATAAGAAATATTGCTTAGAATTATAATCTATCTATACCAAATAGTCTTCTGGTATATCATTTATTACTTGAATAGTTGAGAGAGGAGAAACTACATAAATTTACATTTTATTTCTAAATTGTAGTTCTATATATACTATGTACGTCTATAAAACAATTTGTCATATCATTTATCACCTTTCGCTTGTGCCCTATCCATTGAGATACGACACGCATGGTCGCCTTATGTTAAAAGCCGAAGTACATAAATTATAGCAGAGTGGGGTGTGTCATTGTTGTCCGAGCCTCAAATGTATTAAACCACAGCGATTGACTGTGCCTCTATAGATGATGCGTGACGCATGGATTTTGTGATAGTGTTGGACAGTTCTAACTATAATTTTAAATTTATATTCTCTTTTGCTTGCGGATTCACTCGCTTTAATACCTCGAGAATAGTATTTTTTCTGAACGAAAAGAAAGTATCCTACATCCGTTTGTGTATCCCTGACAATATATGTCTAAAATTTAATAATATTCTGACCAGCAGGTAAGATGTGAATGTGTAACAAACAAATATACTCACATTTGCGTTTATATAAGTAAAGGATGATTTAGATCTATCGATAGTTTTATGTGTCAATGCTTAGATGCTGATACAATTTGAAATATAAAAAAATAAAATCGCTATTTTAATTTTCTTATGAACACGTACTAATAATAATATAGAGTTCGAGATAAATTAAGTACCTTATGTTTTCCTACAGGAATACTTTTTCTAATAATAAATAGTTAACAAAAATATGTATTTGAATAATTTGTATATTAAGGTTGTAGCACGATGCATTTCTGAACGCACCATAGATAGCGTGACATCTCGAGCAATCAAATAGCGACGTCCGTGGCTACTCGCGGTACTCGGAATGACTTGCATTCTCTGTGATCTGTCGTAAAATGTCTGTCGAAATAAAATATAAACCTACGCTAAAAGGTATTATATTTAATACTTTGTAAATCATTTTATGAATTAATTTTAAATAAAACTTAATCCGAGAGAATTACTGTAAAAATTATACATATACTTTTTTTACTGCAACTACTATTAAATCTCAATATCATGGCTATACATCACTAAGCTTTAGAATATCAGAGTGCTGTTGCACAACATGCGCCTATTGTTAATAGAAATGCGGGCACCGAGTGGATCCCCCTCAGAAGATTACACCGTAATAAGAGACCGATCAGAAAACGTACCATTTTGTATCACATTCACATCTAATCAACCTTTTTGTAACGGTTTTTTTAGCTGCAATTTATTCAACGAATTAATTCATCGTGTTTATTAATTCGCTACCTATTCTGATGTCTATTTTCTCTCTTCCACAGTATCTCATCTAAACTTTACGTACGTTGCCGATAAAAGAAATAGAGGAGGGCAGTTGTTTTTTTTTAAGCTGACTGCTATTGACCTAGTAAGGTCTTAACAGCTTCATCGGACTACTAATACGAGCGCTTAGGGCACTCAGCCGATTTTTGCTTGACAGCTAGGACAAGCGTGCACTGCACACCTCCGCTTGAGCTATTGCCTGATACATGCGATTCGCTAGCTATCTGAGCTAACCTAAGCTATATATATATTTATATATATATACAAATAATATTTATTTTATTAACCTGTAGGCGTCTTTTCTTAAATTACACTTTATGAAAAGTTAAAAGTAACTTTTGTTTCTTATAAGTTACTATACAAGTTTACCGTGTTCTCAATAACTAAACCAAAAATTTTAAATTGTTTTGTAAACTGTTTGGAATAGGAAGTTTTATTTCTATATTAATCTCGCAAATTAATTCTAGGCAAAGCACAATTTTACTTTATTAAAATATATAAATATAGTTCTCTAAAGCAATAATAAATTACTTGTTGACCGCAGCCTCGCTTGTGGTCATATAGATTTGACTTATTCTTCTTTTTCTGTCAGTGATATTTTGTTTTTTTCTATTCCCCACCAGATAATATGAGTATGCAAAATTATGTGATTATCGGCTCAATAGTTAACGCGGGAAAGCGTAATTCACAAACACATTCGTTTTATTGTATTAGTGAGGATATTGATCTAATTTTTATTTTCAATCTTTTGGTAAATTTCTATCAGAAATGTATTTGTAGTGAGGCTTTCTTAAAACTAATAAAATAATGCTGTTTGACTGAAGTCCAAAATACACTCAGGTTATTAATTACAAATGAAAAACCAAATTATATCAATACATTTATATTTATAAAAAAATGTGCTCTTCGTCACTATTTGATTCTAACCGACATACGAAGTTGTTTTAAGCTTACAATATAGCCAATACGTACATTACACTGAAGCTAAAATACATATTATAAGCTCTGTTATGTTGTGTTTAAACTGATACAAATAGTCTAAAGATAAATTTAATATAAATATAATACGACATTTACTTCAAGAAATTATATCAACAGTGAGTTAAATTTTTTGATGAATAATACTAGTTTGACATTATTTTTTTCAGTTTAGAGTAACTTTACAATCAGATAAAAACGTTAATTTTTGTAATTTAATTTATAATAGACATACGCCGTTAAGTTCGTAACGTTTACGTAATTAAGTTTTTGTAGTTGACTATATAAAATAAGAACTACTGAAAATAATAGTTATATATAAAAATTAAATGCATTATTGGAAAGGTAGAACTTGTGCAAGGTTTACTTCCCAAAGCACCACCGCTACACCTATTTTTGCTCTAAAGCAGAAACCCTAACACTACTGCATTTTTTGTTGAATTAACAATCTGGTAAAAGACCATACCAATAGAAGAGATGGCGAAAACTCTACTAAAAATGGAAAATTCAGTTTATATATCCACCATAACACAATCGTAGGAAATACATGTCTATGATAGCATTTTATGTTACAAATTCTCGTCACAAGTCGGAACAATTTAAATTAGTCATTTCAAAGCAAATATTGTAACATATTGATTTGCTCTTGCCCCAATGCGTAACTTGGCAAATGGTAAATGTTCAAGCGCAGCGACTAGACATTTTGTTCAACAGAAATTTTATTCAAAAACATTGTCATGTTACATGTAAAATCGTGATAGATACTAAAATTAATTAATAGTTAATTAAATTGTGATAGATTTTAATGCCAGGAAAAGTCTTTACTATTGAACTCTAAGACCAAAAGCTTTTGCAATACTTTATATAGCTCTGAGTTTCATAAATTGAAATAAGTTGTTAATTCAAGTTAACACTCCATCAGTTATCAAAAACTGCTCTCAGCAGAACTATCTATTTGATATTGATTATACACAATTATGTGATCACTTAACATCTGATGGCCCATAAGGCTATTGGCTATTCATTATATTGCATATTATTCAGGAGAAAGAAACATTTTTTTGTAACTAATCCACGTAATTAATAAAAGTATAATTGTTTAAGTATTCAAGTTGCAAACTGACTAAAATCTAATTTATATGTTTTTCATTACATTTATAAATGGCAGATACAATAATCAACAAAATAGACGTGTAAAGAAATACGCCTATTATTGCAAATAAAATAGTAAAAACTTCAATATTAGGTACCTAAACGATAATATTACGAATTACATTATACCTATAACTAAAGTATTAAATTACTTTATGCCATTGAATTACACGTCTTCTTTACGTTAAACAATGGGGTTGGTGTGATAATGTAGAAAGAAAGCTGTAGAAAACGTATCGAAATAAAAAATTACCTGATAAATTTTCAAAGGTAATTAATTATAAAATAAGTAGTCGAAATTTATAAAACACTTAAAATAATAAGTAAATGATATTTACAATCCTAAAATCTTTATATTTACAAGCTTAACGAACATACTTATACCAGTGTAATTTTTATAGTTTTTAAAAAGCGATATAATATTGTTTGTAGTTTTTTTAATATATCATTAGATGCTCAATACTTTTACTACTATATCGTGCATTATCATAAACTGAAATTACACTGAAAGACTGGTTTAAAATGTCAGTTACCAGAATAAGTATTTAGAGAGAACAATCTAGAAAGAAATATAATAAAATATAGTATATTAATATTACCAATTAATTTATAGCAAAAATACTATAAGTAGCTTTAACTTTATGACTACAATAATTATACGTTATAAATTTTATGATTCTTATACTCCACAGACTACACATTAAAATAAAATTATAAACGTAATATGCTTAAGAAGTATAATGTTTAAGTTATAACCTAAGTCATTAAATAAGCTAATAAGTACAGAACTGTGAATATGGAGATTAATTAATAAAAAATTAAATGAATGTTTAAAGAACGTGAGATATAGTCATTAAATTAATTTGTGATGATTGTCGACAATGTAGCGCTTTACATCAAATAATGTACTTAACTATCATATATACATTTACTTAAACTAAGATACCCTCATACATAAATATATTAGAAGGCACATTTTGTACCTTACGAAGCAGAAATACAAAATCGACATCAAATAATTATATCGACTTATAAATGCCATTGTGAAGAAGAGATGTGATGAAATCCTATATATTACAGTAAAGCTCTTTGAGACTTAATTAAAGATTAAACCCTTTTGGCAGATTCGAATACTGTTCGCGCTCATCACAAAGACACAAGCATTTATTTAGTGTTTATCGTACGATTAATACAATGAGATTTTCTCTTAGCATAGTTTACACGGCTGAGTTTTTGCCGATAATTGGCCCTCCGCTCGTAGCGTATACTCGATGCCCGTCGTATTCCACTGAAGAATTTCTTTTCATCCCATCGTCGCCTGTATCCTTCAAGGGCTCTTTCTCGTCTCTAATAAAAGAATATTTATTTTGAACACATTTTCAGTACAGTAAAGCGTATTTACAGCGTCTATGTACATAAAAAACAGCGAACAATAAACATTAGGAGAACCATTCAATGATTGATCAAACAATGTTAATATTAATTGAAAAGGTTATAGGAGCAAGCATCTGATTTAATGCAAATAATACTTTTACTCAAAAGCTTTGTCATCACTCAAAACAACACAATTGCAGATCTAAAATACAATAATCTAATAAATAAATAAAGGGATCTTACACTGGCGTTGTTGGTACATAGCTACACATGTGGTCGTATTAAGGCAGCGTGGAGAAGAACAAATGACAATGTTAGTTGTGCATAAATAGGTGATAATAATTATTCAAATCATGTAGATTGTGTAATATTTGATGCCAAAAATGTGTTTATAAATATCAGGATAATGGAATGAAATAGTAATGTAGAAATAAAGAAGGACTTAAAGGTCGTCAGAGATGTTCCGACAGAAGAAAATAATCATTTAACAATAATACTAACTTGGCACTTTTATCTAATACTTTCTACTTTGCAAGTCCTAGAAATTACTCTTGTACTGAATTAAGCAATAAAATTACACTACGTTGCAAAAAATTGCGTGTATTATACATAGTTATTACCTTTACTATTTAAAGAATTAGGGATAAATGCTAAGCTTTTTATTTAGATATATTTACATTGTGGTCAGCCCCAGCGAAAAGTTAAGTTAAATAAAATCTTTTATTTCCAGCATCGATATCCTTATGAGCAATACTTGCTGTTGT
>JACEII010000027.1:3340326-3367416 GCA_014332785.1 Antheraea mylitta | reverse complement strand
CTTTTATTTCCAGCATCGATATCCTTATGAGCAATACTTGCTGTTGTGTTAGCATTCTGATTTTATAACATAGCGCTTGTTGTCATCTCCTCACAAGGGCATAACCAGCGTTTCCGTACAAACAAAGCATGCAGGCATATTCAGTTTTGCTATCATATGGTGCCTTACGTAGGGGTTGACACGAGCTTGACTGGAGGCGGCAGGGGCGCGGGGGAAGGCGGCGCGCGCGGCTTCGTACTGCAATAAGGGAGCGGGAAGCGCCAACCGTACAGACTAGCGGGCAGAAACATCTCTCATCGACACTAACACATCATAAATAGGTACAAGGACGAGAGGAACAGAACAGAAATCAAGAGAATACATATATGGAGTTGGACAAATACGTTATGATGTCGATGAGTGCTTGGCCGAAACATATATTTTATTCACGAATATATCAATGAGAAGATTTCGATGAGCTTAATCACGAATCTGACCTAATAATAATTGGCTTCTATTCTTACCTTCCAAGTTTGGCTTCTTCATCCTTGTGTTTCTTAGCTCGTTTACCACAAAGAGTCGCAATAACACCTTGTCGTCTTAAGCAAAGAAGAATGAGGTCCACTATGAGAAGGCAGATAATCACACCTGCCAGTGATAATCCTATAATCGCACCACTTGACAAAAGCTGTGGTTGGGCAAATCCGGAACGTTCCACACCTGTTGAGTTTATAATAATATATTAGATCTATATACGAAATATGTGAGCAGCAGTATCAAGATATCCGATTTGTTAAAACATCACAGAAAAATAATTGCTTCTTAGCTTTTTTCTAAACGGAATATAAGCATAAACTACTGCTCTTGGTAATAATGTTAGTTTTATGCATCATGTCATACAAGCGTTTGATGTTAAATGACATGAAAATGATTGTAATAAATATATTGCTGGTAATTATGTATAGATTAAAGGTATTACTTGTGTCGATCTTATCGTACACATTCTTAGTGACATTCATTACAATCAAAAATTTGGTGACAAACAGGGAGTGCTTTCAAATGAAAATAAAATCGTGCACCCAATCACCAGTAAGATATACTAGCTGAAGACTTAGAAAAATTTACTCGTATTACTTGGAAAAGAAAGCTCTCCTCTTGTATTATGAAATGGGGTTTGAATGTATATGAAAGGAGAATGAATGGTGTTGATGAAAAATAATGATGCAATAATAAATAACCTTATAGTTAAATATAATAAAGGAGAAAGAAAAGTTGTCAAGATGCAAACATTCCAATTTATTGCAAAATAAATTTTCAAACCCCATGACAGTAGTTTCTGTTCTATTGAAGCCATTTAAGAAATTCATGAAGTGTAATTATTCAATAAAAAGAAAATAAAAACAACTACAAATCAATTGGATATACTATTGACCAATCACCTCTGACCCTTAAATTTGATTATAACTTGTTGCCTGAAAAGATCTATAAAGTATATAATATTAAAATTAATTGGTAACAGTGCCAATTAATTTACTAATGTAATTTCAAGCAACAGCACAGAATCAAAATTACATACTACAACATAACGGATCATATTTTAATAAAATTGACTGAAGCTGCCATGATTCTTTTTACTGTAGTAAACACGAATTAATTTCTTGGCAGCTTCATTATATCATTCATGCTTGAAAAAAATAACAAACATGGAATGTTCTAATGACAAAAAAAAAGATTTATATCTTGCCATCTAATATAGCGTTTACTAAAACTTAAATCTTTAATAAATATGACTATTAAATTGGTTTGAAACCAGAGGTTAATCATTAATGCATCGGACATGCTAGTGATGTGTGAATTAATTCGTTGTTGAAGGGTGTACACAAAAGGTCATGCAAAAGTAGGGAAATTAGTACATTCCAAAGGAAACTATTCAACAGGTTTTATAATACACGATACGGAATAATCGTATTAATGTAAAATATATTTACCCAAATCTCAGTCAGGGCGACACAAACACACTTGTCAAACGGTCAACATTCTAAGGGGTTAGGATTGGTTCGTCGATAAGCATCTTGACAGCTTTCTTTTAATATATCATTGTTATAGTTAATTTGTTAGTTCTATGAGATGTAATTGAGAGTTTATAGAACGGAATTTGTTACTAAATGTAAAAAAATAAATGAAGTTACACCAATGCCAATATCTTGAGAAATAACTTATTGCTGTTCATTTTATTTTTAAATGACTTTCAAACGAAAAAAGATCATTGTTAAGGTGAACAATTTAGCCATAGTTTCTCTTATTTTGAAGCTATATTAAGTCAGTCATATTTATCCATACAGTTAAAATTATAATTTAGCATTGCTATGTTATGTAAAAAATTAAAATTATTTGATTGCGCTATTCATTTAGGTTTTATATACGACGTTGTTATTACTAATAACCGTTATATAATTTTGTTAAATTGGCCCATCGCCTTACCTAAATATATTTCAAAATACAATTTATTAAATAAGTCATTCATAAGTTCTATGTGAACAGAAAAATTAATCTAACGATAATATTATGCGTTCCTTTAAGTTCTTAAGACTTTTAAAAACATTTTAAAATTCTAATGACTTTTAGTTCAATTAAGACACCATTAACATCGACAGCATTAACATTAGTTTCATTTATTTTATTAAATATAATAATTAATTAATTAATAATTAAAATTATATATAATTTCAAATTTTAAGAAATTCTCGCCTGATGAATATATACACGTTAGGCTTTAGCCAGTTATAATAGATTCACTACTTTTTTAAATCCTTTTTGGGCTTCAAATACTTTAGTTTTATTAAACTATAGTCAAGCTTGTGTTTTAAAAACATTTATTACTTTTCACATTGGTCATTTTCCATCTAAGACATCAACAATCTCAACTCATCGCAGTTAGATTTTTTGGGCTAACTACATTAACTTAACGTCGGTGCCTTACAATGAAATTACAACAATACTTGTTCTCATAGACATTCTTCCCTTATTTTATAGACGTGCCTCAATTTGAATAATTCATTTTGCAACACTTCGTCCTTTCCACTATCAAAAGGACAAATAGTCTTCAAAAATTCGTACACAAATCTTATTAAGTCTCAACATTCTCTACATTGAAGTGTATTAGGTATATTATTAATTACTTAAACTTTTAATAGATATTACATTACGGTTGCATATTCTGGCAGTGTTAATTTATTAGCCGTTTAACTACCTAAGTATTTTATATAAGTGTAATATTAAAGTTATATTGCTTGTATAAATCAAATTTGATACGTTAACAAAAATCTAATAAATTATTTTAAATTTTAAACAATTTAAATCTGAAAACTACGTAAATTGATAGAATTAAATTCAAATAACGATTTTCTTTTATAATTAACTAATAGTTTATCACAACAGTTATTTTACCTAATTAACAGCAGTCGACTTAGAATTTTAATAAATCTAAACGATTATATTATGTAATACATTGTTAGTGTTGTAGCTATAATATCCATTTTAATGTGAGCCCAACCGTATAGGCTTGTGCATCCATTTGGGTTACCTAGAAAATATTCATCGTGATAAATTTGCACAATCTATGTATAAGCACAAATAGCTATAAAGTAAAAAAAAAACTACTAAAGCGCAAGTTTTTGCATTAGATTTAGAAAATATTTCGTTAATTTATAACTTGTTCTTTAAGTGTAAAATGTATTGTTATCAATATATTTTTAGAGCTGTTATTTTTTATTCACGTCTAAAATTCCAATATTCTAGTACGGAACATCCATATGAGGCATTAAGCTCATATTTGCAATAAATTAACACCAACTTAACAGAATATTTCTTGATATCTTTATAACTTAAAAATTATTACAATTGTAATAATATTGTTATTACGATAATAACGCATCATAAATAATATCAGTATTTAAGCAAAAATAAAAAACATGCCAAAAATTACTTAAATATCAACTACTGTAAATATTCGCATTTCTTATTATTTTGTACATATATTTCTTACAATATAATGTCGGCAAGATATATCAGTTAAGAAATGAAGAAGCATCATTACGTCATCAACGCAATACAAGGAGACTTGATTGAAAAAATAATATATAATAATACAAAATAAAACTGGTTAACAGAAAGTGACTTAAAAAAATATTGTACTTCTGTAATATTAAATATATGAAAAATATAAATTATGAATAAAAGTCAAAAATAAAAATTCCATTTCCACACAAGAAAAGAGCACACAGGTTTTAAATAATCAATGAACAACACATCCACTAAAACACAAACACGATATCAGAAACACTTAAAGTTCACAAAAATAAAGATAAAACTGAAAAGATTACGAGACTACGAACGTAAGAGGTGGTCTTTGCAGCCGCGGATGGTTTTAAGGGTTCCGAGGAAGTGTAAACGTCGTAGAAGCCTGCCCGAAGCGGAACTTCGTTATCCTCTTTATTGTACTCACCGAGAGCGGTTTGGACGTAAAGTTGAGCTGGCAATGAGAATCCGAGGACATTGTGAGCCCTAAGTTGAACACGGTAACGTGTATCTGGATGCAGTCCTCGGACTTCATAGCTTATATCTTCGAATGATTTAAGGTCTTCTTTAATACACTGATTTTCAGCTGCCACTCGCCATTCACCGCTCACTTTTAAAACCTGAATAACACAAATTATTTCTATAAATATATTTTAATAGGATTTATTGATACTATACTTTTAAGTGACTTAAAGTTATAACTTACAGGGCAGTGTCTAATTTCGTACATATCAATGGGTTCACCGTTATGAGCTGGAACTTTCCATTTTAACTCATATCTATCCGCATAATTTCCATGAATCAAAGATTCTGAACTAATTTCTTCTCTCCACTTTGGTTGTTCTGGTGGTGACCTGTAATTTAATTGCCATAATATTAACATTTTTCTACACGACATTTTTTACCAGTAATCATTATCTTTATTGTGATACCTTCTAGGCATAATAACTGTGATAGGAGAACCCCAACTTCCTGGACCGACTTGGTTAACAGCAGCAAATCTAAAATCGTAAGTGAACATTGGTCTAAGATCTTCCACAATGTAAGGGGAGTTAGCAGACCAGGTTCGATTCATTGCAAGGTTCCAATCAAAATTTCCATTTTCTTTATATTGGGCCGTATAAGCCAATATAGGAGGGCCCATTTCTTCAGCTGGTCCAACAATACTAAATGTAACTGATGTTGCAGTTATGGTTTCTTGTTTTGCCTGTGAAACAAAGATAATGTAGACATACATTCCATATTTTCTAAGTATACTTTTAATAACAATTAATTTAAAATACTTACTTGAACAATAGGGCCTGGGGGAAAAGCTTCTCTAAATTGTATAATATGTTCATCTTCACCAAGAGTGTTTGTTGCAACACATTTATAAACTCCGTATAGTCCTGAATCTACTGGTGTAATGGTGACATAGCTAATAGGACCTGAACCATAGATTCTGACATGGGGTGTTTCTACTAAATCGACTTCGCGGAACCTAAAAAACAATAAAATTATTTATGCTTAGGTATGCTACATTTAATTAAGTTAAGATACTCATAAAGTTGATTGCAACATAAGAATATTAACATACTTCCATTTAATGGTGGCATTTGGGATACTTTCAGCAATACATGTTAAATTAACAGGCTGTCCGTTCCAACTCCAAATAGGTACAGTAGGCATGTGTTCAAAAGTAGGTTTAAACTGCACAGTCAAATGGCCATTTCTTCTAGCCTCACCACCTACAAAAATAATCCAGAATTTAAAAATATATATCTTTTACATGGTTTCATTATAAATATTTTATTTTACTGTATAATTACCGTCATTTTCAGCAACACACTCGTAAAGGCCATCATCAGTTCTGTTAAGGTTCGTTATTGTAATAACAGCACTTGACTCCATTTGATCTCCGGTTTGGCGACTGCTAGTTTCAACTGTGATTCTGAAAAACAATTATATATTATTGACTTGCATCAAAGTCAAATAATTATTTTATTTGAATGGTGCAATCATTTTAGGCTATAATTTAATCTCGGTATCGCTCTATAAAGTGGAACAAATCAGTCATTTACCTGCCTCCGTCGTTAGGTCCATTCAAGAACCTATCTTGATTACTTAATTTTCGGAAACTTATTCGAGGGGCTGGTCGTCCGGTAGCTTTGCATTCCAATTTGCCTTCCTGCCTTTCAGGTGCAGTAATATTGTAAAATTCGAAAATTCTAGGTTTCACTAATACCTCAACTTCTATTTCAGTTTCATTCTGTCCAGCTTTATTAACAGCACTGCAGATATATTTTCCATAATCACCGGCTTCTACTCGGTCAAACGTTAAGAGCCCAGAAATTTCGTTAACACTAAATCTTGATGTTGTAGCCAAATTCTAAAATGAACATACAAATGTTGTCTTTACAGTTAAACACTTTATACTTTCTATACCCGTATTAACATAATTTATAAAGAAAAAAAACAACTTCAACACAATTACTGACCTCTCGAGTAGATGCCTTAATCCACATGTACGTCGGAGGTGGTTTTCCTCTGGCTTTACAAGTAATAGCAGCCGATTCCCCTTCTTTAATCTCAACTTTTGTCTCTCGGTCTTCCATTTCCGGCGCCGTATAAACCTATAATCGATATCAACATTAAGTAAAATTATCTGCAGCATAATAAGAACTAATGTAAGTCTATTTATTACCTCAAGTTTTATGTTTCTTTCAGCAAGTTCTCCAGTTTGTATGACAACTGCTCTGCATGTGTAAGTACCATCATCGCTTTCTTGAATATTTTTTATTAATAAGCCATTTGCGTGGATTACATATCTGTCCCCGGTAATTATCTACAAAACAAAGATCATTATCATATTATTGCTTTAAAGTTTATATAATTATAACATCTAAGATGATCGTGATATCTTTGATCTAACTTACAGGTGTGCCTTCTTTAAACCAATCTACTGATGGCGCCGGTTCAGCAGTTACTTCACACATTACTTTAAAATCTTTACCTTTCGTTGCATATTGATTTTCGTTGGCATTAGTCCATGTAATAGCAACTGTAAAAATAATATGTACCTTAATTTTATGTTTTCGGTATTTTTTTCAATAGCGCGTTATTTTTACTGTGATTTAAATTTTGTATTATGTAAAGCTTTTAATATGCACTTACTGAACGTATCCAAAATAACACTGGTACTGAGAGGCATATTGGTGTAAGTAGCAACACATGTGTAGTTTCCAGCCATGGCAGGTGTGATCGAAGATATGTAAAGATACTGTAATTGCTTGGTAGGCATCGGCTCAGTGTAGATCTCTGGTCGTGTTCCAGCACTGTTATTGATAAAATACATATTAATTATGTACATAAATTATTATTTAATCCTAGTCTTTATCTCTGTGTTAAGAAATATATATTTCTCCATTATAAGTAATACTCTGTTTGCAATTATGAAATCTAACATAAGCAGATATTCAAAACGTGGTATAAGATATTATAATTATTGTGAGTGAACATAATTTTCTATTATTAAATACTGACGCAGCTTCATTGATGACCAGTCCTTTCGGATCCTTCCATTGTGGTTGGGTGACGAGCGCTGGATCTGGAGCATCTGCTTGGCAGGTAAGTACGACTGATTTTCCGACGGCTACTGTCTGCTGTTTCTGTACCGGGAATATCTTCAATGTCTGTGCTGAACACCCTGAGGAAAAATTAAGTCATTATATATCATGTGCTCTGTGTAAATATACAATAATAATAATAAAATATGGAACATATTTGTGAAATATATGGAGATCATTACACTGTTTATGATTATGTTTAAAATAAACCGCGGAAGACACGAATGAAGACGGCCCAAAGGCACACCCTATGCAACTCTTTAATTAAGTTCACCACAATTTATTCCCAGGCACGTGATGAACCTAATGATTAACGATGTCACTCTACCGTAACGCACATTTGACTCCCCAACTTTATTAATTTTAACATATTCCGAGTTGCCGTTCGCCTTTTATAACTTCTTATTATATGTATCACACATTTACACGATTGTAGTAATAAACTTACCAGTGGCTACATATGTGTAGGAATGTTAACTTTCTTATGTGAGTAATGTAAATATTATGTAGTTGTAACGTATAGTGAAAAAGTTCTTTTAATTTTATTTATTTATTGGCATAAGGTAAATATATACACAGTTTGTAAATCTAAGGCGTTTTTGTCGAAAATATTCTGCATTCTTTCGATGTGGGAATTTTTACGGTGCGGAGAATGACATTAACTTTAAAACAAGATAGTGTATAATTTAAGTACCTAGCTTAGTATCTACAATAACAATGTTTATAGATTACATCATAATCAAGTATCCTTAATATATATAATACTAGTTGAGCCGTGCAACTTCGTCTGCACCAAACCGGTTATTTTCGGTTTCAAATGTATTTTTAAATACGAAAGATCTTATTAAACCCGATTGCAGCGACATTTAACGTTCCCAATTGTGAATACAAACTATCCAGGGACTCTAACTTTACCCAGTTGGTATCTGAGAAATATTATTTATAATAAGCCTAAACACCCGGTACATAATAGGTAGTTTTGTTTACACATATTTCTCAACTTCGTCGAAATTTCATATGTGGTTGATAATTACGCATTCAAATGTCATGTAACCGTAGCTTAGTTACAATGTGCTGGACTTTATACTAATCCACGACTAAGAATATTAATATATCCTAAATAATTTATCCTTCGTCCACGTTTGTAACCGACGTCAGAGTCCCACCGTCAACCAAAGACAGGTTCTTTGAATTATTTTTGTGGTTTTCGTTACTAGTATTGCTATTACTAGTTTCAGAATTAACTTTTAGGTATATCTCGCGTAAATGGAATCAAACGTTTTTTGTTGCAGAGAGATTTGGTACCAGAAGTGTAAAATAACGTCCACTATAATGCTCACGTGAGTCATCCACTTCATATCCTTTATCTCAAGGAAGCATTATCACGAGTTCTCTCAGTTCTTTTCATAAGATCACGTTCCTTCATACCGCAACTTCAAGACTACTCTTTGGCGTGAACACGAACTTTTATTATACTCTATAACTCTGTTCATGAATTTCATTTTTTTTAGGTTCAAGGTTCATAAATTATTTAATCGCGTATAAAAGTTGACAAACTTTTATCCGTTACTTTATAACTTCAAATTAACCTTGTTAAAACTTGTCTATTATTTTTTTCATTCAATAACTAATTTTGTTATGTACAGTTTCGTACTTGATAGTTTTAGTAAGGAGTCAATTCCTTACATGGATTTATTAAATATCTATTAAACATTTATTATATTCATATAAAATCAATTTACATAGTTACCGCAAATATGAATTAAACTTATTTAATATATCATCGAGAAAGTCTAAAATTATATACCGAAACAAAAATTCCGGCACATGTTATGTACGAGAAATTCGAAATTCATTAAAACTTTACGCAATTCAAACTTCTCGTTACATTATGTTCACTTTTGTCAATTTCGATTTATTAAAATGAAAGTTTACCGTTGAGTTTGAAATTAATATTACTTTCATTATCATTATTACTCGTAATAAATAATACATATAATAAAAATAAAAACTAACGTGTACTAAGTACGAGAGAAGAGTAGTAATCTCTACTAATATTATAAAGCTGGGGGGTTTGTTTGTTTAAAAGGTTGGACGCTCTTAATCTCAGGAACTATTAGTCCGATTTAAAAAAATCTTTCAGTGTTAGATAGCTCATCAAAGAAGGCTACATACCATCTCGCTAGAACCAATAGGAGCTGAACACCAATTATGAATGTTTCAAAATCGTTTTTTTTTTCTTCTAAGGCAGCTTCCATTGCGTGTTAACGTTAGCCTAAAGTAAACGAAACGACATCGCGGGCAGAAACTACTACGTAAATATGATTTTAAGTATTTACAGGATTTGATAAATTTTAATACAATATAAATTAATTCCCCCGTAAAGAAAAACGCATACATATATGAATAACACTATAATACTGCAATATTGTAGATACCAAAATGTTTCTTTATTGTAATCAGCAGACGCATTGGATTTTTTTACAAAGTTTTTACTTATGCAACCCACGTCTCGCTTCCCCTACGCTACGCTTATCCTCAAGTTTTTCTCAACAAACTGCGCTCCCTGCATTTTATACGAGACGAGACAACGCTACATCGGCATCGAGGAAAGATAAACGGCTAAAGAAAACTCAACTTATGTATATAATATTTTGTAAACGAAGTGAATGTTCGACGAATCCTTACTAATATTAAAAACGTAATATCTGTTAGTTTGATTGTAACACTATCTGGTGTTAATTACCATAACCGATCATCATGACATTTTGCGTATATGTTTTCAGGGGAACAGGAAAGTACATGAGGCACCTATCATTTGGAATAACTGTACTGTATTCAAGGATCGAACTAATTGAATCTAGATGAACACGAGCGTAGCCACGATCAAAAGCTAGTAATATATATTTCAAGGACAGCTGTTGAATTAAGATATTACTTTAGCTGAAACTATATACGATTTTTAAATGCGTCATATATATATTTTTTAATTTAGCTCAGTAGGTATACGCGTCATATAAAGTGTTATATATTTTACCAAAATTACCCTTAATGGCTTATATTTATGAATATCTTACATTATTGTAAAAAAATGACTTGCATTATTTCACACATATTCTAACATAATCTATGGATTAGACACGGTTTTATTAAAATTGGCAGGACAGAAATTAAACATATTTCAATTTTATAAGGTAAAGTTCCTTAGCTTCATTTTTTCTATTTAATTTTAATTAGCTTAATTCCTTCTTAATAATTAAGCTCCTTTAATTTTGCAACTAACATGGTTATTCAAATAATATTAAATTCATAGAATTTTATATCACAAACAAAACTTAGCTATATTTATTCTAATATTACAAACATCATATTTAAGCGAGAGATATAAGCGATATTAGACTGTTCAAAGACCTGTTGTTTGCAAATGATAAAATTATTAGGGAATATACGTTAACTTTAGTTTTACTACACCACGATATTCACCATTATCGAAGTTTCCCGCCAGCGTTCATTACATATTTATAACTGAGACACGTTTTATCGTGAACATGAGACTGTAATTCTGATTTAAACTGGTGACGTGTTTGAAATCTTAATTTATAGGGAAGGTGACCACGTTGTAACATCACGAGTGAGCCTTTGCCAGTATTAAAACTCACAACTTTGTTTACGACATAGATTTCTAAAATGCTATAAAAATAAGACACGAGTTTATTAAATGTCTGAAACAATACACCAGCACACTAGTACTACCTTTTGACTACGTATCACGCGGTTTAATGTAGGTACATTTGACTTATACCTAGAAAACAGCTTTTTTCAAAATCAATATATCCTTTATTCAATTTACGCCCTGAGAAGGCGCTTATGAAAGTCAAAGCTACCACCGATTCGGAAAACAACCCAGTCATCGAGAAGAATCGGCAAGAAACTCGATCTGGGTAATCTATTCATGTTACATATTTTTATAAAGCATAAATGCTTACCAAGTTTTTAGGAGAGGAGCGTCATTTCCAGACATCACAATCATTCACATACAGGTCCACCCCATAAAGCCTTTAGATATTAAAACCCGCTTGTCATGGTTCTTGAACTCACTATCCGTCAAATCGGTAATCTGTTTAGGGATTTTGTTATAAAACCTAACACTATTACCTAAAAACTGTTATTAGACTGACTCCGTGAGTCTTTCTTTCTGTATGCAAGGTATCCCATGTCATTTTCTGTTACGGTCACTTAAGGTTAAGGTGAAGTATTACGTTGAATCATGTAAGCGTAATTAATATACATAGCAATAAAACTGAATAGCCTCTTATTTCTCCAAATCCGATGTATTGATTTTGACGACAATTTTGCTGGCAGATAAAAGATTTCGTAGTAAAATATTTATTCATATTATGCTCTAACAAAAGTGTACGCAATAAAGTTGAAATTTAATAGAAATAGATTAAAATCGATAAATGGATTATAGGGACTGAGTATCTATTATTAACAAAATTACAATAAAAAAAAGACAGCCCCAATCGACCGAAATCATGTACTTTAATTACACGAAAACGAAATACCAACTAGCGAGTGAGTTTAATTACAAACTTACATGCTATTAACTTTTCTTTAATGTTCTTTTTTATTCCCTTTGAAAACTTTAAAAAATATGTATAGATTTTAAAGTTTCCACCAATGTATTATTAACATAGTTGTATCTACTTGAAATACATGAAACACATTTTTATTATTTTTTATATATTATATATTTTTTAATATTTTTGCAATACTTATTAAGTTTACAAATTTCAGAAAAAAAAAGAAATAAGTGCAACCGTTCTCAAGTATACGAATACGCACATTCGGCAATTGATTTTTATTTATATGGAACAAAATATTGAAGGAAATCTAAGAGATACCAATTTCTAACCATACACAACTAATTCAAGTTGTAGTTAGGTATAGATTTTCTAAGTATTTATATGTGTATTTCGATTACTTTATGCGCACAATTAGTATGATTTATTACAAAGCTGCGTATATACGGACTACATAAAAAAATGACTGTAATAAATTTTTATAAGTATTTCGTCTGTATAAGTACAAAATAAAAATAAATGTTCGATACAAAGGTATTTCCGACAAACGTAAAAGGAGAATTTTTATTTAAAAAGAAGTGCGTGACCTTTTCTTCACATGCAAATTGGTTGTGGGAATTTCTGCGTAATTCCCACGCGAATAACACGATCGAATGTTAAGAGAATGTCTTCTAAAATAGGTACATTTTGAATAAAGGCTTTCATACAATATACATAGGTCAAGGTCTTTGTCCATATCAAAATTATATTGTTGTTCAATGGGAAAATGTATATTTATTGGGATGTTCAATGGATTGTCTTTCCTGAATGGGTGGATGGATGGAATTATTTTTTCTCGATCTGACTACGCTATTGACCTAGCAAATTATGGATGGAATAGGATTCTGGACGGAAATCCTTATCTTGACGCTTCCTCGACTATATCTAATTGATGAGAATTACATTTAATTGATAAGAATTGAATATTTCGGTAATTTTATGCGATCTTATATCTTAAGTCATCCAATGTGTATAGCTCATATTATCGTGGAATTTTAGATATGTCTGAAACAAATTATATCCATAGAATGTTAAGATATGTTTTATTTTAATTAATGTAATTATCTCCCATCTTTCGGGGTCTCTACAGTGCGTTTTGCACTAAAGAAAAATTTACAAAAATATACAAGTTCATAATATATCCAGCTGTAGATACGTCGTATGCGCGTTGATAGCGCCTTGTTAAAACTCGGCTTCTTTATTTTTTATTATTATTTTCGACAGATGTCCCATCAATCCGCCTGTATCTAAGCAATATATAACTATTTCTTTTTCACCACCAATATAGAGAATATGCCATCTTATTTCCACATTTTATCTAAGACAGTGTGGCGTTACAATATTACTTTACGTATGTGTGCGTTATCGTGCTATTTGTTTTATAGTGTTATAAGATATATCAAATTATCATTGAATATATTCAATCGTAATCCCATTACAGTGATACTTGCAAAAATGGAGAAACTTTTATTTCACGGTTTCACTATATTTGGGCAAAATACTCTGTACCCATAAATTTAACGTAGGTAATATATGTAAAGTATTACCCACAGTAATAAATGTAACATTGAGGGATATTGAAATTAAAACAGAGATATCACCCTCTTATTCCCTTGCGACCATATCATAAAAGAGCAGTACACCTGCCAAGTGTATGCCATAATGTACTACGTACCGTATCAAAAGCTTAGCATGAATTTTACAAACAGTATCTACCTTGGAGGCATTGCCAAAATTTCATCAACTGCAAGGGGGAGAGGGCCAAATGCGCCAACGAGGGGACAAGTGAAATAAGCGGCCGGAGGATTAAAGGGTTTGTGGAAAATTTGTAGGCCTCATAACGACTCTTCGTCCCCGCGTGGTTTTGTATTACCAATTATGTACGTTTAATAAATAACAAGCCGTTTCGATGGATCTGTCATCAGAATTACAAAGGTATTTCGTGAAAATATCAGACATTTTAATATTGAGAACGGATCGTATTACAGTAATTATAATAACGTTAAGATGCTTATTTTTAACTCGTGCTCGCGACATCGTCTGCGTGGGACCTTATGTAAAGAACAGTCATTAATAAAGTCAACTGAATGTACTAAGTCTGTTTACTTATCTACTTTTCTCTGATACTCACACCGCGTCGTCATTAAAAACTACAATAACTTTTGATAGAGTGGACAGATTTTAATGACACAAGGAAATAAAGAAAGAAATATTTATTGCCATAAGGTGTACACAAAATATTATTTAAAAAAACCCTTACACATAATCAAATCTTATGACAAAAAGACCTGGCGTCAGCATATTGCCGTCTGTAATGCCAGTTACAGAACAGTGGTGGTTTTCAGCCAGGCCTCAAATTTTCCCGGCAAGCATATATATGATTCATTTCTAAGACTAAGTTACTCTCGAGGATATGCTTTACAATTTTATTGTAAGCCTAGTATTTTAGCGTTGGCGCGTGTTCATACAAACAGACAGACCGACACAAACATTTCTAAAAATGATTGAAATGTATATACTAGTCCTTATTTCTAGACACCTGTAATTTTTTTTTCATAAAAATCAAAAAAGCGCAGATTCGTTAGATTTACATTCTTATTATTGACATTCAATTGTTTAATTACCATTTTGATATCATTATATGATCGTATTTTAAAGAGAAGGCTTGTCCTCATTTTTTTCGTCAGTCCATCTGTATAAAGCCACGGCAAGCGTTAGTAACAAGTAAATGTACTTATTAGGAATATTTAAAAGTCTTTTTTCAATACGCTACATCCGCAAAACATTATTATCCCGTCCCAAACACAACGATTACATCTTAACCCTAAATTGACCTAACCTTTGACTTTTACAATAACCAAATAGCAATACGAGTGAAACGAACCGTAACAGTTTCAGGTCTGCCGGAGACGTCCCTTGCTCACGTCCCATTGGAAATCAGCTGAGGCTAAACTACGAATACGATTTGAAACAGAGAATTATTTATATATGTACATATGTACTCAAGGGTATTGTGATTAATCGTTTAGGCATTATTTCCTAATTAAGCCCCTTACCCCTTACCGGTATGCGTTGCCCCGGGGAAAGTCTGTGAACTTGAAACAAATACAAATGGGCTGACACGGAACAAAGATAATCGCTAAATCTGTCAAATTAATGCCGAAAACAAATTTACTTACAAAGTTACTGGACTTAAATTATTTTGTTCTAATTTATAATTTTTACTTATATCTCTCTACCTATAGGTAAACATATTGGTTGTAGAATTAAAATGATAGTTTTTCTTGTAGATTAATAGATTTCAGTCATATGCATATATTTCAACGTGCCGCAACAGGATATCCTTCGAAATTGTACTTTATATAGAACTAGCGGACTCCTCGGACATTGTCCCACCCTGGTAATAAAGAAAACCTTGACAAATTATGTACCTAAATCTTCCTCATGAGTCACTTTATCTACTGGTGAATACCGCATTCAAATCTGTTTAGTCATTTTTAAGTTTATCGCGAACAGATAGACAGACGTGACAGAGGCCTTTTTTTACAATATGTAATGAATAACTTATATAAAATAATTTCACGGATACCTAAATTTTATATATATTAATATTCAGTGAATAGTTATTAATTACACTGATGATAACTGTATACATGTTTATGAAACCTATAATCCCATAAATAGTTATCCCTGAAGGATAAATAAACCTACTTAGTTAATCATCACCTTCGGTATCCACATAAAATATGAACACACAAGTCCGCATTCGAGTTCACCCCATTTGGAATGTGACGCTGACTTCACTGAAAAGGCCATAATTGTAGGAAATGAGATAAATCACCCTTACGTACTGTCTGAAATGAACAAGGGGCGATGTGTGTAGAAGGAAAATTTTGCGGTAAAAGACTCCAATATGCAATAAAAAATACACCTTACACATAAGTGGTGTAAAGTTGACTCAGGTGCAATATCTACCAATTATCATTAGGTATCTAATTAAAAGTAAAAGCGCAGTGTTACCGTCATTACAATAAATTCTCATAGTTAAAGCCTTGCTAAACTCCACAGAACATTCGCATTCACCCCAAAAGCCGCCATCATTATCAGTTTAACGTAGCCCTTCGACGAACAAAAAACAAAAAGGCCGATCTCAAAAATTCAGCTAAACTTAGGGGTGTAACGAAGTGTAGCCCACTTAAAACAATAGCTAAATACGAGGGTCGGGATATTGCCACCTCCACCCGCTTCCCATACTTAAAAATGTTCGAGACCACTCGATATGTGCCGAATTCGTAGAATTTTTATGGGAAACATTTTGGACTCCTTTATTGCTCTGGATATTTACGATGTACCATGGGTGCAATAAATTGCGGTTGAAATTTGAAATTGCCCACCACAGACGTTATTGGTATAATTAATAGTAAATAGTATATACAGAACAAGAATTACTACGGCCGTAGATTTCCTCTAATCAACGTTTGTTTTCAAAGTCACCCTGTAATGGTATGAATAGATAGCAAATTGATCCAATTTCACCCCTGTCTTCTTGTTCAAGCCATTAATTATTGGTCGATGCCTACTGTGCTAGCCCTCTCTAAGCCGGCTCCTTACTTTGTAGACCGTAAACAAACCAACATTTCATCCGAAGTTTGTTTATTACATTGGCTTGTAAACTTTTCATATCTTTTAGAATACTTTGCATTTTAAGCGGGATTCTGTGTAGCATTACAAGATTATTCTTTTGTTTCTCCTATTCGTTTATATCTTACAGTTTCAATTTTCTAAGCAGTTATAAATCTGATTTTCTACATATGTGTTAATTGTGTCGATATAAACTAAATCAGTATCTATACATTTAATAAGAATGTAAATCTAATGTGTCTGTACTTTCTCGATTTTTGTGAAAAAAAATGTCGCAAATGGCTAGGAATAAACAATAATATACATTTCAATCATTTTTAGAAATGTCGGTCTTTACAATAGAACCTCGAGAAAATCATAACTTGCTAATCATAACATAACATATTCTCGAGAAGTAACTTAATCTTTGTTTTATTAAATCGGTCCACTCTATCAAAAGTGGATCAACCAGTAAATTGAATTAATATATTCAGAAAAATTTTTTAATCATTGTTTTCTTACATAGGATTCCACGCGGACGGATTCGCGGTCACAGCTAGTTTATATTTAAAATTCTCAATAATGGTACAACATATAATTAGAATTGGAAAGTATATTCAGATAACATACATTTTGTTTTGCTCCTTTATATAATTTATATATTATTAAAAGGCAGGTATATAAAAAATTCAAGCGGTAATTTAGTACTAGTGTCTTTAGTGTACTTGTATGTTAAATACACTGTCGGATGTCCGTCAATTCACTCATCCTAAAATTGCGTCATAAGATTACTATGATCTCGTCACCTACGCAACATTTACACTCAATTTAAAATTGCTTAACTGAGCAACTGTTTTGCTTCGTTGTTGATGGTTTTATCACCATTTACACTGCGTGTAGTCTCTCTTGTGATTACAATACTCATGGATTATTAATTTGAAGGGGTAGTGATGAAATACAATTTTTTATACCGGATGACTACATTGGACTAAACTGGATGGTAAACCTATGTTAAAATAAACTCTGATGAACTTCGCAATTCGAAGATTTATCGACATTATAACTGGTAACTCAGTGCAATGAGGAACGCTAAGTATCTGGCTTTGATAATATCAATATTATGAAGAAGGAATTTACTCCAGTTTCCCAGTAACGAGAATTCTCTGAGAAATTCCTTTACAAAGCAAAAATAGATATCGATAGACGCTAAATCTAAAGAGCGTAATGTTTTTCCAACACTATTGTTTTATAGATTTTGTTGTGGTTTGCTGAAAAATTCATTTCATTTGTTATACGAAGACAAATTGTTAATGTACAAAGATTAATACTGAAAAGTCACGACGGCTGGCTTATTGACAAACATAGAGGGTGGTGAATCATAATTAATCTGGCTAGACGATGGATGGTCGTTTGATTTGTCTGGAATACAAATCGTGGCAACGCGGCGGCCATTTCGTATTTACAATATGAACCAATTTCGTTTAAAGTAAAATTGACGGGTTTAATTAAGTTTCACAACAAATTTTGGTTTTAAGAATCATATATCGTATTTATTACTACATATCAACGAAATAATTTCAAAAAGATTTAACAAAATAATCTGAAATACAATATTATTTCATGAAAGTTGAAATTAAAATATTAAGTTTCTGAAAGAAAGGATTAAACCTACACATAATATCTGGGAATTAAATTTGCTTTAACCCAGTTAAGCCAATAATTATTAAATCGCTGTTGTTAAACAAAAATTGTATTCTCCCAACATGGGTATGTCAACTAATTTATATTTATTTTTGAAAAGTTATTTTTAGTTAGTTACGTATAAATTTCTATACACTTTATATAACTTTTAATTTGATATATTACTGCCAAAATACCTATTATTAGGTTTAAAGTTACTGGAAGTTTTTTAATAAATTATCAACAAAATTAAAAGTACCAATTATAAACCAAACTCATAGTAAAATATTTTTTTTCTTAAACCTCCAACACTTTTCAATTAAAGTAATGTCTACAGTAAAATTAATAATGTGACAAGAAAACTCAAGAAAGATGAAGTGTATTTTAACCAACAAGCATTTATTGAATATATGTACCGTGTATATGGCTAGCTATAACTTTTAATACATTATATTTTAATACATTTAGACACTAATATTTTTCATTAATTTTTATATATAATATACAATATTTTTAGAAACTGTTCAAAATATGAAGTAACTCAAATCATAATATTTACTGCAACCATATCCAGAGAGACATAATCAAGATTCATTTGGTTCGTAACACTTAACTTTAGTTATTAAAGTTACAAATTGAAGATTAATAAGGCCATTAAATTCAGCCATTTGGAAAACTTGTATAATTTAAACCCTGATACTTATGAGATTGTTATAACTAAGTATCTCAGATAATGTATTAATACTGAACCACAGGCGAACACCTTATAATTTTCCAATATCCTAGTCAGGACTTATTATTTCCCAACAATTGTTTATATGCAAGATATATTGTTAAAATGAAACCTTATTATATGTAAAATCTTACCAACGTATACCTATTTAATTCAAATTGATGCTAGCAAAAAATATACCATAGTCTTCCCACAAAAATTAGAACGCAAGTGGACAGAATCACACGAGGCTTAATCATGGACAATCAAGACTCAATGTAATTCCCATCAACAAATTGACTAAACATGCAACAAAGAAGATGAAAATAAAAGTGTATGTAACTTTGAAGTCTATGTATATACAAACGATAAACTATTTATCACGTCACGCTATAAAAACCTACATTTAATTAATTAAATAATATATTTATTTGCAAAAAGAATCATATACACTGTTTATATTAATTAACTCTATTGGAAAATTTCATATTCTATCTATATCTAATAGACGGACATGAAGTCTACTAGTTCAAAATAAATAAGTGATGTCATATGACCGAGCTATTTTCAAAAATAATTTTTCCATAAAATTGGAAGAGAAGTCTAATTAACGTATATATAATGCGAATTACACACTATCTTACTGACGGTCCTAATACCTTTAAGAATTAAGCTTCCTAAACCTACCAATATACTAATTATTGACGCTTTGTAACAATTCCTAAATCAGGTAAGCAATTATTATTTCGGATAGTCTTTCTAAACTGTGCAACTACTAACATTTTTTTATAACACTGCAACTGGTTTCAGCGTGAAAGGTTCGGCTCGCCCGGGTTTGTAGCATCCTCTCACAGAAAACCGACGTGAAGTAACAATGCTTGCGATGTTGCGTTTCGTTCGGTCAGTGAGAGCGTCGGAGGCTCGCCTTCCCTCCCCTCTCCCCCCTTCTTCCCACTCTACCCTTACCCCTACCCCCGAAACACAGGCTGGCGACGCACTTGCAACTCCCCTGGTGTTGCTAGTGTCTATGGACGGCGGTGATCAGATGAACCGCATGTTCGTTTACCTCTTATGACATAAAAAAAATTCAGGAACATTGACTTTGAACAAAGCATATCCTGTGTCTCGTTACTAAGATGACGAAAAAAGGTGTTGCGTTTAGAAATCACATGTACCACTTTACGACTACCATTCATGGTAATAAAAATATCAAATATTGATTTTAAAATTGCTATATATTGTCTTTATCTATAAAAGTATACGGTGTAAGGGGTGTCGAGTAACATCTTAAGACTTGAGAAGGGTGTAAGGGGTGTCGAGTAACATTTTAAGACTTGAGACACCCAAGCCAACCTCACCTGCACGTGGTGAACCCTGCTGAATAACGAACGAGGTAATGGCGAAAGCGGAGTGGTAGGGTTTTACAGCCCGACTGGGTCGCAACCACCATGTATATGGCGAAAAAGCCCGTCAGAGTGACTCGCTTCTGCGCGTCGCGTTTCGGGATCAGCCTGTGCATATCCAGTACCGGGTGACTTTCGTCATTATGGCCGGCATGACAGCGGCGATCGGAAATGGATAATCTGTCTCTCGGTGGTTGCCGATGTTTTTGGATTGTACTATGCTTAGCATCAGGCATAGTGCAGTCACTATGTCGTGCTTCAATAAAAAAAAACAAACCTTACAATATTTGTTTAACTAAAACCAAATATACACTGATGGCAAGTCAAAGGTGCACGTAAATCCGGCAACGTTGTCTTGGAACACGCGCTGTTTGCACATCGCTTTGTTCAAAATAAACGAGAATCGTTGAAAATCCTGCGTGCCCTTATACATACATATGCCATTTTGTTAGTCCCCGAAGTACTTGTTTACATTATACCTTAACAGATTAAAGTAAAATAAGTATACTTAGAACTCAAACAAAAAAGACTTTACAATTTTCTGCAAATTTACTCTTGACCGTATACAGGACAGCGAAAATACTTACAATTAACTCTTTCGATTATTCACTTTTTTTCCTTCTTTATCTATTATTTCACCATCAAATCAATCTGTAGGTGGTAGAGCCATGCTGAAGCTATTACTGGTTTCAGCATGAGTGGGTTGGGGTAGTACCACCCACTCACGGAAAACCGACGTGAAGTAACAGTGCATTGTTGCGTTTCGTTTGGTCAGTGAGAGCGCCGGAAGACCATCCCCCCTTCTCCTTCTTCTCTCTCCTATCCCCCTCCCCCAACACAAGCTGGCAACGCCCTTGCGACTATCATGATGTTTCAAGTGTCTATGGACGGTGGTATCACTTAACATTAGGTGGCCCGCGTGTTCGTTGCTTTTACCGACCACCATTACCATTCCAATGATATTGATATAAATATGACTTGAATAATACATATCACATGTTTTTTTTTTGTTGTCTGTGAGAAAAATCGTATCTGTGAACAACTATTGGGTGTTTTTTATTTATTTTAAATTAACTATTTACTATTTTAAATGTCCCGCCGGAGTGGTTACGGCTCGATGGATGAACCTAGCTATATATTTCTTAAACAGTTCGTTCTTATTATTTTATTGTTTACAAATTTACGTTTTATAAAAGAAATCCGTATACAGACACAATTTGTATAACCTATTTATAATAATTAGATAGAAAAAAACGTAAATGTTTATGAATATCATATGGAATTACGAAATTAAATCTAAATTTTTGAACGCAAATTTGATAAAAAGCATTATACGAGAGTGTACTAGTGTTTATTGTTATTAAAATATTAAGTAGAATTGATATTTGTTCTTGTAAACATTCGTTTATTCACTATGAATTAAATACATTTTTTTAAATCTATATCATTTACATTTATTTTTATACAGTTTTGAAACTAGCACATTTCTATAGATACCCCTAACGCACTCAATAAGGAGTCGCGTATTTTAATTCGCAGTAGAAAAAATTAACACATTTTTATAGTTATTTTAATATTTGTTACCAAATGAATGTGTTAGGCATTATAAGTTTCATAAAATACATCGCAAGTGTGAATTCAGATCGATCAAGATGTAATATTCAGATGTAAATGAAGACTCCTTCAAATAAAACGTTCAATGAACTGTAAAAAACGATTTCTTGCGAAGAGAACATTTTATGAAAAATAAGCTAATTCCGTACATACATTCCGAATACCTTTATAAGGTCGTTTCCATAGCGTTCAATTATGAAAAATTACTTTTCTTCTCTTGTGGCATTGAAACATTGTCTATACTAATATTATAAAAAGGTGAAGTTTGTGAGTTTGTGACGTTGTAGGGGGTAATCTCAGGCACTACTACTGGTCCGATCTGATTTTTTTTTATGTTATATATCATGAGTATGAACGCATACACAATGGTTGTCTTATGTGTGACGTCATTATGTTAATACAATGTCATGATTTTACACTGTCATTGGTTTCTACACGTGTTTTAAATAAGAATATCTGAAACATCCAAAAGCATAAAGTATGTGAAAAAAAATCATTTATTATTTTAGGAAGAATTTATCGAATATTGATATAACATAGTGTATTATAAATTATACAAAATAAATGTAAAATAATATCGGTTTAATGATATCTCCATTAGTTCAGTATTGAGGTTATACAACCCTGTGCATGCTATTCAAATTTTGATACTTGCAATTACACAAGTATAAAATAGAAAAACACTTAGAAAGTTGCATGGAAGTTGCATAACGCATTTCTCTTATGTGACGATTTCTACTAGTCAACTCCTATTGCAAGCCAGTTATAGAAACTTTGTCCCAAAAAACCTGAAATGTAAATTAATCTAAAGAACAGTGATAATTAAGGTACTAACACTTTTTCACTCTCAAAATTTTAATCCCATTCAATAGTACGTAGAAAAGTAATTTGCTCGGGGCATTCCACTCGTAAGAGTTCTTGAGAAAGTGGCGAACCCTTATAATTTTCCAATTATATTTCCCGTTCAATTTTCCGAGGTGTCGCTCGCGGCGCTCGTCAAATGCAGCTCTAGATTATAATAGAAACGGTACGGACCCTCTTGTTGATATATTTATTTGTAACTGCAAGTCAGGTAGACACTCAAATTAAGGTGAAATGTATAATATATACAACATATTATAAATGTAATCAACACCTTAATTTACTTATAGATATAAAATAAAAATGACTAAAGAAACTATTAAGAAAATCTCAACTATATATATATATATTTTTTTTAAGTTATACTTTTTTTGGCGTGTTAGGGAAAAATGTTGAAAGCAAATTTTTACGATGCGCGCACACCGTCACGAAAACCGGTACCCTGAAGTTAAATATAGTCAATATTTTGTTTCTTTGTATTTGTTGTTTGTCTAGGCGAAAGATAAAACTTTTAAAAAAGATTTTTATCTCGTTACGCCCAAAGTACACGAACATTTTTTTATTATTTATATTTTTTGTGACACCAAAGATTGATCCACAGTTCACAGGGTACGTCTATCGCGGGTAGACAGAGACTTTTTTTATGTTGTTTTGTTTTTTACTCGTTTTGTCAATTTAATTTAATTTTGAAGTTAAACTTTTCGTATTTATCTCTTTAATTGTTATCTATTTTGCAATTCTAATTATTTTTATTTACTTGTTTTATTTGGGTTCTATATTAATTATTTGCTCTTCTTTTAGTTCACAATATTGTTTCTGTTTTTCAATTTTATTTAAGTTTTTTTTTACTATTTTAGGTTGCCACATTTACTTGCACTAATTTTAAACTGGTTTTCCTTCGTTGCCTCTTTAGTTTGCAATATTTATTTTAAACGCTAACTAGTTTTATTATATTTATAGATATTTGATATTTAACTTTTTAGTTTGTTTATTTCCGAATGTCTTTCTGAATTGTGCAATGTCATAATACTCTTTTTTAAAGACAAACAAATAATAGAACAACGGTGCTAAATAGAGCATACTCTATGTAGATAAATTACTGAAATGACAAGAACAAGAGTTTTGAAGAGATTTGTTCAGCATCACATCACTTTAAACTACTATTCATGGAGGTTGTATAGCCACAGTAGGTGATAGACCAACGCTGAAACTATAACTGGTTTCAGCATGAATGTGTCGGCTCATCCGTGGTAGTACCACCCTCTCACAGAAAACCGACGTGAAGTAACGGTGCTTGCATTGTTGTGTATCGTTCGGTCAGTGAGAGCGCCGGAGGCCCACCTCCTCCTTCTCTCCATCCACTTTCCCTCCTTCCCCATTCCCCCTCTCCCCTTCCACACCAACACAGGCTTACAACGCACTTGCGACTCCTCCGGTGTTGCTGGTGTGTATGGACGGTGGTGATCACTTAACATCAGGTGTCCCACCTGTTCGTTTGCCTTCAATCACATAATAACGCTCTATCGAATATTTATTTTTAGAAATAATTCGGAAGTGTCGTGTTTACACTAAATAATTAACACAATTCATTATTTTTATTTTTAACTGTCATTACTTTGTTTCTCTAGTTTCAAATTAGGATGTAGTATACAGTGTGTGTTGGTTTAAAATTTACTTCAGTAGTTTTTAAGTTCCACGCTTTCATAGAGACATATATAATTTTATAACAATAAAATAAGACACCCAAAAAGGCGAAGTAAATGAAAAAGAAGTAATAACGAATCTTAATATCATGTTTAATACGAAACAATTATCAATACTTTCAGAGCAAATTAATGTGACGTAGTATTTAGTGTACGCAGCCAATTATAGAAGTATCAAAGTTTCGTAAGCGAGCCCTGTTGGTGTATTCCTTTCGACGATAGTGTATACAACGTATGAAATAATTCGAAACTCGGTTTATTTGTTCAAGTAACATTTCGCCGACAATCTACACGTGCGTGTCTTTTCACGCCTTAACAAACATTATACACCGATGAAATATTATTTCCATAATTAAAAGGTGTATACACATACTTCTTAAATCGTAATTAGTTAAGCTATTTGTAATAAATATTATATAAAAAAAAATTTGAATACAAATCCTTAGTGCGCGAATATGACTCACATCTGCACGATTTCTTATTGTAATTTGCCAAAACAGTTTTATTATTTAAATGTTCTTCAAACTAAGATTAGCTCAATGTGTACTTGTTTTTACAAGCGATGGAATTATCAGAAAGAATTGTGATATATCCATACTTAACAGTGGTAAAACATGTTTTTAAAATATGAACTGGTATTGTCTTAGTTATGTAGGTCTAAGTATCACCCAGGAACAGTACATTTTTGGATGAAATCTGTCCTATGCCCTTATCTGTATCCCTAATAATATGTATGGAAAATTTTATGACGATCGGGGTTCAGTAATTAAGGCGGGAACACGTAATAAACAAATAAACACACATACACAGTTATATGACATTGCGTGCTAAATACAAGTATCACTGCAGTCACATAGTCAATTTTGGTTTTAGGCCAAAAGGATAATTATGTTTTCTGCTATTTTTTTACATGTTACCTAAGCTTAAAAACTTTTTTCTATATATCATAGGAGGCAAACGAACAGGCGGGTTCGATGATGTTAAGTGATCACCGCCGCCTATAAACACTAGCAACACCAGAGGAGTCACAAGTGCGTTGCCAACCAGTGTTTTGGGGAATGAGGGAAAGAGAAAAATGGTGAGGGGAGAGGAAAGGCGGAGGAGAGGTGGGCCTTCGGCGCACTCACTGACCGAACGAATTGCAACAATGCAAGCACTATTACTTTACGTCGGTTTTCTGTGAGTCGTGTAGTGCTACCCCAGGCGAGCCGACCCATTCATGCTGAAACCAATAATAGCTCCAGCGTGGCTCTACCACCTCCAAAACTGTTGAAAATTTTAAATTGACAATTAAAATATATATATGATCTTTTTGAAACTGATGCGCGATAATATTATGGAAGATAGAACTACGAGTTCAAAATCCTCCTTTGGCTACTCGGAATATAAGTCCGGTGAACCTGTAAAGACCTTGCTAGGTCAATAGCGTAGTCAGTTCGACAAAAAAAAAACTCGGAATATAGCCGTAATTCCGGTTAGAGCATAATATAGTCGAGTATTTAATACAAAACAAAGTTGAAATATTTATACCTAAATTTGTTTTTCGTGAAACTATACTCAAATTGGTCAGAAAAAGTATTATGTTTTCTATATTCTCCTATGCTCTATATCTGTCTAAAATGTTATGTCTACGATATATACTTAAAAAAAAAACCTCATTCGTTTTTTTGCGGAACACAAGATTTGCTACAAAACAATCACTTTGATTTCAATTTACTAAGAAGTTTTGTAATGAATTTCGATTTTACTAAAACCTAAGCTGTTAAAAAGCTACGGATTCTGCTAGCATATGAAGACCTGACTCGCAGATGCATCTTTTGGAACACATTTAGGTTTGCTTGATGACAGATGTTAAAGTGTAGAGCGGATAGATACTCAGGCTGATATTACAAAAACCCTGTAAAAATTTGTAATATTAATATAGACATATATGTATTTTATAATGATGTATGTAAAGGGTCGCCAACACGTCCATTCTTCATTTACTATTTTCATGCCAATGCATAACCATCGAGATAATCTGCACTAATATTATAAAGAGGTAACATTTGTGAGTTTGTGACGTTATGACATTGTAGGGGGTAATCTTAAAAACTACTGGTCCGATTTGAAAAATGATTTCAATGTTCTATACTAAAATTATAAAGAGGTAAAGTGTGTGAGTTTATGATGTTGTGACGTTGTAGGGGATAATCTTAAAAACTACTGGTCCGA
>JACEII010000027.1:3246575-3340316 GCA_014332785.1 Antheraea mylitta | reverse complement strand
ATGTTCTATACTAAAATTATAAAGAGGTAAAGTTTGTGAGTTTGTGACGTTGTGACGTCATATGGGGTAAATCTTAAAAACTACTGGTCCGATTTGAAAAATTCTTTCAATGTTATAGAATTCATTTGTCGAGGATGGTTATAGGCTATATATCATTACGCTAAAACCAATAGGAGCGGAGCACCGATGAAGAATGTTTAAAAATCGAGGTTTTTTTCTCTTGAGAGCTTCTGCTGCGTGTTAGGGTTAGCCTGAAGTATCTATTCCACGCGAAACGAAGTCGCGGGCAGAGACTAGTCAAACATAAAGGTTTATAGATAAAAATACACTACAAGATCGATGCCAATAGTTTTGTTCACCAAATGGCTTCATGCTAAATTACAAACCTGCTGTAATTTACATGTTCTAAAATTAATGATTTGTTTCAAGAAATACAACGTTTCCCAGATAATATCAAAATTATACGTTCACTTACTTTGAATAATCTGGGATTTTACGTAAAAGCTGATTAAATTTCCAGCTCATATATTGCAAACCTTTCACCCTCTTACGTTTATCATCTTCTTTCGCCGTGTGAACGCTTTCATTAATATATCAATTTAAATTAAAATTAGATACACTCTGTTCGGTTAATGAATTCATTCATTCATTTTGAATAAAATAATCTAGATTTACATACATTGGTATAAGGTTATTTGTATTCTATATGATTTTACATTATTAAAATGTTATAAATAATAGTGATTTCAAATGTGTGGTGCCAATATTAATTGCTTTTATTTGTAGCATTGTACAAACGCCGTCGTGTATGCCTTTGGGTGAATAGTGCAAATTATTTTATACGCATAAAAAAACTTGTGTATGTTTACGAACATTTAAGTACAAAATATTATTATTATTATATTAAATAAAGGTTTCAGTTCATCTAGTGGGATATTTACTAGCAACTCTTACTGATATTATAGACGTTAATGTACCTGTTTTTTGTAACACTTTAATGACTTAAATTTTCAACCAGTGAGCGACATATGGTTTTTTTTTTTATACTATTGGTGGCAAACGAACATACGGTTCACCTGATGGTAAGTTATCACCGCCGTCCATAGAAACCTGCAACACGAGAAGAATCACAGATGCGTTGCCGGACCTTAAGAAAGGAGTAAGCTCGTTTTTTGAAAGATGGTAAACTGTAATAGTCCGGGAACACTGCCGCTGGGAGTTCATTCCAGAGAACTGACGTACGTGGGAGAAACGAACGTGAGAACCGCACAGTGGAGGACTTCCAACCATCGAGATGGTACTGATATACTTGAATAGACCTTTTCAGAACTGCAGAAATGGATATAGAATCTCTACAATTAAAAAAATTGTACTATTTTTGAGGGATAATTAAAATCTACATGAACAATAACGAAACCGCAATCATAACCTAGTTTTATTATAAGGTAATGTTTCTGAAGGTCTAGAACTCATAGAAAGATGAAATGAATTTATAATATATATAATGTATGTAAAGTCCAATAGCAAAGTAGCAAAGTCCAATGATAAATAGAGCCAATGTTCTGTAATTCATTCAATTGAAAAAAAATATTAACGGTAAGGCGTGCTAAGTACCAAGTCGTGAAATAATAGGCATAAAATGTAACAGTAACTTTTATAATTAGCCTTCCAAGAAAGCTGTGTGAATAACATAATGCAAGTTTTCTCACAAAATTTAATGGAAAGGAAACGAGTCGATTCATAAATCTTTAAAGTTATAGTTGCAGATTGCGGTCATCCGCCAATATCAAAGCAATGTTAGTGCTAATGATTCGGAGTGAATAGCATGGATCGTAAATAGCCAGACATATTGTTACTTATCCAAAGATGTTATGTTTTATTTGTTGTTTAACATATTGTTAATAATATTATACATAATATCTTAACATACAAAACACAAAATACATCTATTGTTAAAAAAATATGATTTTTTAAATATTCATATACACATTTCCATTTTTGATGGATAATAAAATTAAAATGCATACTTTTTAATTATCTCATGATATATTGATCAGCTTATTAGGTAATATGATATTATTTCAAGATGAAAAAGATGAATGTACTTAATAAACATATAGATGAAACAATGTAACATAACTCAAAACTTATATGAATATATCAACATTTAAGTTTATGCTCAATGTTCAGCATCAATTATAATAGTCAGTAATTCGTCACGTCTTAAAACCAAATCACCTGTCCACGTATTCCTCCCACATAAATTGTTCATTTCTCTCGTACATTTTGTGTTTTGGATCGGCAAAGGATAAAACATTCATTAGTAGTCCCCGGCCAACCTCCCGAATGAATTCTAATAAAGTTAATCGCAATGGAGAAACTCCCCTCTATTTTAATTTGTGAATTCCAATCGGGAAAAAGTCCGTCCTCGGTTTATTGCTTTTAAAAGTAGATCACTTATACTTTAAAATGTTACTGTCGGTTTTGTTAATTATAAATATTTAATTGACTTACATTTTTTTATGGTCAATAACCATAGCGTCATACATCTTTTGTAAACAGCAGTTGGTGTGTCCTACCAGGAGCGCATACAACTCATTCAATACTAGAAATCAGAATGCTAACCCACCACAAACCTTAATAATATATTCTATACATATATCCATACAATATTATTCATTGACAGACTGACATATCAACGCAAACTTCAAACTACTAGGATTAGGGGTTGTTTGCATGGGGTTCCTATTACACTGTAGGTGACCACTAAGGAAAAATGTTTGGAAAATAAACCCTTGAGGGGGTGAATATGGAGATGAAACTTTGTATGAAAACCTGACATTTTTTCGTTTGTCATTCAGTCAGTTATTCTTTTAGCTATATAGAATAAAAAGTCGAAAGTAATTACTGCATAGAAAATGCATACAATGCCGCGGGAATTACCGAGTCAAATTATACATTTCTGTATTTCCATTACCAAAATACTCAAAAACGATCAATTTGTATCATCATAAAACTTTATGTTTAGGAATATTTCTAATAAAATATTATCTGAATTTGTTTAACGAACAAGCAAATTTCATGTAACTTATAATTGGTAACATAACTCCATGGAGATAACAATATAGGCCTTGAACAATTGTATGAAACTAAGCACCAAGTAGGAGAGACCTGCAAATAAATGGAAACATGAGTGGGCGAATGTGATATATCGCAAATTTGTAATTTTACAGAGCTGCTCTCCAAGTTTGGTTACATCTTAGATTATATTATATATAGCTTTGGTTTATATTTATTTCTAAGCCTATTTGTGATCGTAACATTTTGTAACACAATTTGCAATTTGGTCCCCAGTAACTGAAAGAAAATATAGGGGTTATACAGTGTTTTTGATTAGCAATACTAGTCTTGACTGTCTTACGTCCTTGAAAGAACCTAGACTGTACAAGCTTTTTATTACTTTTAAAATCAAATATCTTTATTGAACAATTTTCTACCTATAGCTCGACAAGGAATGAGAAAAATGTTGACATGATGTGCAGTCGTATCACGTTTCTGTATAGTAATGACAGAGCGCGACAGTGGCGCCGCCAACACGGTCGTGTTCGGAAACATAAATGAGAGAACTAATTATCCCACACATTCGAACTAAACATCTCTAACGACGTAGACAAATGCTAAACCATTAGCTATTGGAACCAATAATGTGTCAAATATGAATGCAAGGTCAAAATTGTTACCCCAATTTAGATAATAATCCAAGCGAATATATTGGTCAATTCGTTTTGATTGAAAAATTGTCTCTGTCACAACTGTTTATCAAACACCACTGATGTGTGATGCTCTGAATGATACGATAAATAATGTTGAATCAGGCTACAACAATGTGCACAACATACATGGACTATTTTTATAGATCTCCTAGCAAAAGTGACAGCACACATTTTACTCGCACCGATTTTTTAATGATATTGAAATTTATGACGCATTCCTCTTTGAAAATCTTGACTTATGTAAAATATGTAAAATGCAAGCACTGTTACTTTACGTCGGTTTTGCGTGAGAAGGTGGTACTACCCAGGGTGAGCAGACACATTCATGCTGAAGCCAGTAAAAGCTTCCGCGTGGCTCTACCACCTACAAATTTAAATAATACCTTCATTTGGTATTTTGATATTACACAAATAAATCGGCTACAATTTTAAAATCCAATTACAATCAGTTAATTCTAGTCGCAAACTTTTAAATTATTATACAGATGCGAGTTAATCAACAATGTAGTGTTTCACTGGTATTCATTTTCTCAGGATTAATTTTAAATAATACGTTCTTGAAACATATTTGCATCTTACGTAGGATATGAAAGAACGGACGCTGCTTGTTAGTGAGAACGGCTTTAGTGTGGCAACGTCGCGTTCGAGCGACACTTTAAACTTTTTCCAATATAACAGGAATACTCTTACTAAACTAAATTTGTTTTTTATAAAACTTGAAAGTAAAAAGCTCATACCATTAATTTACCAATTAGAATATATATATATTTAAAATAGAGACTAAGAATTGAATGCACTCATATTCAATTATTCATATTATATTTCTGTGTTCTGATACATATTTCTTTTCCATAAATGTATTGTATAACAAATTTTTTTTTTTCGATATGTCTACGCTATTGACCGAGCAAGGTCTTAACAGCTTCACCGGACTACTAAGGCGAGCGCTTAAGGCACTCAGCCGATTTTATTTTGGCAACCAGCTCAAGGGTGCACGGCACACCTCGGCTTGGCTGTTGCCTGTTGCATGCAAAATCGCGACCTATCTTAGCTAACCTAGCTAACCAATTTTGCATGCAACAGATTGTTTAACAAAGTGGGATCCAACTCGATGTGTGCGTCCCTGGTATAAGAGTATCTACAAATTATCATTTGTTCCTATGATCTACCTATGATTTATCAAGTTTAGGATGATAATATTAACAACTCACAACACGGATGGAGTAGTGTTATTTACAATAATACACCCATTTCGCAGGGCGTTTTAAAACTATATCTTATTCTATAAAATAAATGTCTTCTACAATAATTAGAACCCCAACATTTCAAAAGCGTTATTAAAGGATAACCATCCCTTTGAATTGATAATATTTATAAGATTTGTGAATTTACTAACATACCTAAAAAAAAAATGAAAGCACTTCAATAAATTTTTTTTCCTTAAAAAATTACCCGATCATAACCTATCTAGTAGAGTCTAAATGATGTGCGCTCAACGGCAGATCTCTATCATTTTATTTATGTAAATAGACCAAGTAAAATTTATTTTCAATTACTTTCATTAAATTACTCAGTAATACTATACATGGTAACAAATCTAATACTTTAATACGTAACCAGAACGTGTTTACTCAGAAAGCAGGTTTGTCACTGCCTTGATGGTATTAGGTTTGAACATGATCCGCTGGGGTAGTCGACTGATCTGACAAGACAAATTAGACGAGTTGACGCAACACCTGAGGACCGAAGTTTAAGCGAGACATACAGAACACACGAGGGAGAGCCCATCTCGTATGGTAGTGCTCATTGGATAGAGGGTTTTAGTAATTCATTACACAAGATTATATTGCCGTCCACTGTTTCTATTCAACAACATATGATGCAGTTGTTGTTACCTATATTGTTACAATTTTTAATATTTGCGTTTTAACACGAAATCATGGTAAATAATAAACATTTATACAATCTTTATATATAATTTTTTTCGTATTTATGTCACTGAACTCCTCCTAAACGGTTGGACAGATTTTAATGAAATTTTTTGTGAGTGTTCCAGTGGATTCGAGAATGGTTTACTTTCAAAATAGGACCCGGTAGGTGGCGCTGCGATTGGTTTTTAGGATTTTTTTAAATTATCAAAGCAGGACAACGTCCGCAGGGACCATTTTTTTAATTAATTAAATTTCAAATAAGGACAAGCTTAAGTCTACATTAAAAGTAGTAATCCTGATAAAAAAAATACTATTATGTGATTTGTTAGAAATGAACTTTGAAATATTCAGAAAAACAACTTTTTTCAACACAGAATAATATCTATATAGTGTTACTTTAAATTTCGACATGCTTTTTGAGGAGTGATAGTAGGAAGCCTTACTGTGGAGCTGACAGGTTATATGTCTGATCTCCGCGTAAACTGGCTTTTGTGTAATGATCACGTAAATGTCAGCTTTCTCTCTGGACGATAAACAGCTATAAAGTATGTAAGTCAACTGTTTAATTATTATAACACAATCCCTATTTTGGTTACATTTACTGTTGAACAGTCTGATTATATTTGATGCAATGTTATTGGATAATAAATAATATTCATATGAAAAAATAGCATTGAAAAATTGTTACTTATTACCTTATTTCAAAGTAATGTAGTCCTAACAATATTAAATTGTATAAAATCAAAGACTATAAAGTCCGATGTCAAATTTAGCTAATAAAAAAAAAACAATAAATTGTAATTGTATTCTAAAGTTTACAAGTCTCATAAAAGAATATCTGTATTTCTACATCATTATTAAAACCTTAACTTGCTGTTTGTCATTTTATACAATTCATTTACGGTCGTAAATTAAATTTTCACAATTCCTATATTCCTATTTTCACAATTATAATAAATTCCATGAAAGCAAATACCTTATTCCTTATTCTTCAAATATTTTAAATTAAGAAACAAAAAGAGTATACGGAAATCTAAATGGTGATATATGTTTGCCATGTCTGCAAGAGATTCCGTAAACGTAAATTGTGTATTTCAATTTGACATCTAATGTAAAATATCTGTATATACATGTACTTATTTGATTATGACCAAATCGACAACATAAAGCCGCTAAGTCTTTGCCTTCACCAAGAGTAAGCAAATATTGGCTTTGTTTATAAATTCATTCAGAATAATGAATGCGACCGTGGGAAATATAAGTGAATAAGGGTGCTCATGCATCCGTTGAAATCAAATATAGTTCACATGTCAATGTTTTTTTTAACACGCAACTGTTTCCGTGTCGACGAGTGCGATGTACGGCATGCAAATATGTTTTCCGCTCCATTCCCTAGAAATACTTTACTCCTAACAGGTGTTACGTAGACTTACAAAAACGAAAGAATTTCACTCGACCGATACGTTGGTGGAGTTAATGATTTGTTCTCAGCATATCTCTCAGTTCAAACGATAAGTTATAGTAATTTCTGATTTAAGGCAGAAGCAATTACACAGCTTTGTTCTAATTCCAAGATGTGGTTAGTAAAATATAACCTACACATTCAGCGTACTAGCTTTCAGAAGTTCTTTCAGGAGTTGCACCTTATTTTGTCTTTTACGTAAATGGACAAGACCGAGAGAGAGAGAGGTGGCCAAACCTTGACACGAGTCATATCCCTCCTCGCTAATGCGTCGCATGTCAATTTTATAACAATGTCCTACAAAGCTTAATCGTATGACGGTTTAAATATAGACCGATGTCCAAACACCATCAAGGGAATTGATGGCCAACTCCTTATTCATGAAGTCCAAAAGATGAAATTAAGATAATATGTGGGTATTCTTGAAGTAAATGTTCAGAAGATTAACCAGATGTTTTCACCTGGACAGGTGTTATTATCACTTATTATAACATCTGTCATAACAATTGCACCTGACTATAACTGACCCCAGGACTACAGTTCTATAGGGGTTGGTTTATATCTACGTATGTTGTAGTGACTACATAAAATTGTGTGAATATGGTAGGTTGCTAATAATTTAATAACATAGAAAAGTATAGACGATTTTAAACGTCGGAATCACAGTAACTTTTGCCATATATAGTGGGATTTTAACATAACAAAAGATGGAAAAATCTATTCTAACACCTGAATATTCGCCCACATTAAAAAGCTAACTGAACGTTGTTATTTTACGAAATTCAGTCATAATTTTGTTATCTTGTTCTAAGAGAAGAATATACTTAGCTGTGATATTTACTTCGTATAGTAGTCTAAAATTAGGTCTTCCAAGTGTATTTACCTGCAAAAGAATAAAAATAAAGATAAGTACAAATTTAATTTAGCTTTCAAAAAAAACTGTACTAGACAGTATATTTTGACGACAGATACAATTTCATGAACACATAAAAGTTACTGAACAAGATTTCAAGAAATCAATTTATGTGACAAAATAATAAAAAAAATCACACACAAAAGTTTTAATTAATGAAATCTAGAAGACGTTGAATCAAATAAATTTTTAGGACATCTATTTTTTTTTCGAACTGACTACGCTATTGACACAGCAAGGTCTTAACAGCTTCACCGACGAACCTTATTTTACTTTCGCTTTATTTTATTTTTTTATTGTCTGCGTGAAAAATCGTATCTGTGAGCAACAATTGGGTGTTTTTTATTTATTTTAAATAAACTATTTACTATTTTAAAGTGGGTTTTTAGTGTTGTTATTGCCTTTATGGAGGTTTTATTATGATCATACACTATATTAAAAACAATTATTAACCCGCTACTTCGCATGAGAGCAACAACAATAGTTATTGCGTAACATTAACTATTCAAGATGATTATTGAAATATCTATACATAAGTACTCAGCTTTTAATTTGACACGTCAAAGAGAAGACCAAGACAATCAGCTATACTTGTTTTCTTATAGCGTTTTCTTTGTCTATTGTAGTCATGGCGTTGGCGACAGGAAACACTCTACAGAAAACCGAAGCAAGCCGATCTTCGCCTAACGTCTTGCTCTTCACCCCGACATACCAAATCAAATATTGGGTATTGTATAAATTTCCATATCTATCTTTTTTTTTTCTCGAACTGACTACGCTATTGACCTAGCAAGTACTTAACACCTTCACCGGACTACTCCATGCCCATGGGTTGAACGATTAAAAGTTTATGTTACGGTATAAAAAGTAGACATACAAATATATGCTTGTATATACGGATTAAATGATTTAATATTTAATTCGTGTTACAACCGATGAAAACATAATTGAAAACGTGGTCACTAAAATATTTAAAATCTTGAGCACATGAGACCAGCGAGCCAGGAAAGTAGCGTCCAGAATGCAAAATGATGGTCAAATAATGAGACTGTCAGGGGTTACAAACAGACGGACCCCTGTTCGGAGCACTGAGTAATGTGAGACGTTTGGCGGTTCTAGAGCGAACGTGACCAGTCCCTACATATCCTTATAAAATCACCGGGTTTTAGAGGATAAGAACCTTTATTATACAATACATACTTTTTTTTTGCATAAAATATTATTGTGTTAAAAATTACAAGTACTAAGCAGACTGACTATTCATATGATCTTATAAATACATATAATGAAAATACAGATTCTTTAAGGCTAGTTAGGGGTACAAAAAAGATTGTAGGGTACCGCTCACACAACAAAAAAGTATACTGTTTCGGGGGGGCAAACCTAATCGTCATTATTGGAAGCGAACCCGCGGGAAAAAGTTTTTTTTTATATCATAGCAGTTAACAAACAGGTGGGTCACCTGATGTTAAGTGATAACCACCGTCCATAGACACTTGCAATTCCAAGTGAGTCGCAAATGCGTTGCCAGCCTATTTTAAAGAGGCGAAAGGGAAGGTGAGGAGCGGTGGGCCTCCGGCACTCTCACTGCCCGAACGAAAGGCAACAATGCAAGCACTGTTTCTTCACGTCGGTGTGCTGTGAGAGAGTGGTACTACCTCGGGCCAACCGACCCATTTATGCTGAAGCCAGTAATAGCTAGGAATATTATAATTTTGTTTTTCTAAAATATTGCAAAACATCTGGGTTTATAAAAAAAAATAAAAAGATCTATGATAACGTAAAAATAAATTGAAAGACATTTTAGATTACACAGTTCTGTAAACATAATTAAGTAGAGTGTGAACGTTACATAGGAGAAATTCAATTAAATTTAATTAAGTCATACCGGAGTGTCATCTCTGAATTTTATACTTTTGAGTTTAAAACAAAAATGAAACCCAATAATTTAAGCGTCGATGAAAATGTTTGAAGTTTGTTTTATATTGAAGTGAAACTTATACTACGATAGGGAAAAATTGTTACACGTTATCGTATGTATTTTTGCGTAAAAAAGTTCAAAGTTCCTTTGAGTGACTAGAAAAAGTACATAAAATTGGGAGAAATTCCTATATTTTTAAAATATTTTCAATTAGTTTTTGCTCACGTCTTCGCTCGTATCAATATAGATTAGACCTATCCTATCATTATCACCCGATTAGGCCTCCCACGGCAGCGGCTCAAGCCTAGGTTCGATCCCTCGGTAGGGAGCCCTTGAGTGCGTTGCTTGCGCGATACGGTGACACACAAATATACATCACCGCTACAACACTACACGATCACCCCCACACACGTGCACGCCTACACACACGCACATGAAAGTGGAAGGATTTAATTTTTTTTCCCTTATCGAACTGAAAAACTCTCAATTTTCCGATAGTAAATATATGGAGGAGTTGTTGAGGCGTGTATGCTTGGTACACATATACATTTCAACAACTCATACATATATGAATAGTTAGCTAGGTTATCTAAGATAGGTCGCGATTTTGCATGCAACAGGCAACAGCCAAGCCGAGGTGTGCAGTGCACCCTTGAGCTGGTTACCAAAATAAAATCGGCTGAGTGCCTTAAGTGCTCGCCTTAGTAGTCCGGTGAAGCTGTTAAGACATTGCTGGGTCAAAAGAGTAGTCACTTCGAAAAAAAAAAATCTACTCTTGAAGACTCCCATGTTATAAGATGACGGGAAGACACGCCGGGACTGAATTCCAATCCTTATCCTTACGCATAATGAATATGGAAGCAAATCGCTTCGTACGAATTATGGGAATATCAACCACGTAAGCGTGGAAGCCCTCACGACGCCTAGTCGTCCTCTGATGGAATGGAGACGGTGGAATTATATTGTGTAATTACTCTGTCCGTCTGATGATTATGATCTATAAAAGTAGATTACTAATAACAGCCTAATTACTGTACGAAATAAAGAATAATATTGGTTGATATCACTTGCCCTTAAAACCGCAAGTCATCGTATATCTGTTAAATATTTACTACAAAAATTTTTACATGAAAGGAGTATTGTTGTAGAACGGTCCAGTCTGAATTGTGTGCTTGGTACCTATTAATTGTATTTAGGTACATGGACCTGAGGGGATGCAGCCGGGGGGCTCATCCCCTCATTGCACAGGTCCGGCTGACGAGGTGAGGTGACTGGTTTTGTATCCAGTTGCCTCTCTATAGTAGGACGACGCCTGGCGACCAACTTGCCAGGCTGCCGCAGGGGCAGTTTCTCAGGAAGAGAGCCAGAACGGTCCCTGGCCGCCCCTAACATGCAGCCGACGGTACACCGTGGGGTTTTAGTCCGTGCGAGTCGGACATAACCCACCCTCTCCCCGGGAGGGTGGGTATCCGTTAGGGATTTCCCCACGTTAATAAAAAAGAAAAAAAAAAGGTACATACATTTATATTATACTGAGAAGACGCTTATAAACGTCAACTCTACCATCGGTTCGGAAAACAACCCAGTCATCGAGAAGAACTGGTAAGAAACTCGATCTGGTTTATCTCTTCATGTTATGTATTCTTACAAAACATAAATATTTACATTATTTATTAGTGGATGCACAGAGAGGAGCGTCATCTCCAGACATAACAATCGTTTACATATTGATCCACCCTATAATAAATAGCCTTTAGATATTAAAACCCGCTTGACATGGTTCTTGAATTCACAATCCGGCAAATCGGTAATGTGTTTTGGGACTTTGTTATAAAATCTAACACTGTTACCTAAAAAACTGTTTTTGGACTTAGTGAGCCTGAAACATAGAATGACCAATTTGTTGCTGTTTCTAGTATTTAAATATGTTACATGTATTATACTTTATTCACACGTTTTCAAAAACTACATAAAAGAACAATGGCCTTATTTTCTCTTGTTGCTTCATTATGGTAATAGTAATTATTAAATTATAATATATCGTTTTAATTGACTAAAACAGAATTTGAATGCACACTATGTTTTCAGAATGGGTCGGCTCGTCCGGGGTTAGTACCACCCTCTCACAGAAAACCGTCGTGAAGTAACAATGCTTGCATTATTGCGTTTCGTTCGGTCAATGAGAGTGCTGAAAGCCCACCTCCCTTTTCCCCTCATTTGTCCTCATCCTTCCACTTTCTTCTCTCCTTCCCCCCTATTCCCCCATCCCTCTAAACACAGACTGGCACCGCACTTGCAACTCCTCTGGTGTTGCTGGTGTCTATGGACGGCGGTAAACACGTAACATCAGGTGAGCCGCCTCTCCGTTAGCCTCCTATATAATAATAAAAAAACTCTACTTATGCAAAGATCTGATTATATTAAGATATCATTCCTATCTACAAACTTATAAATATATTTATTGTATTTAATTTTATTCTGTTATTAATTGTGATATTTTTAATTCCTATTACGTAATAACAACTTAGGATACATTACTTAAGATTTAATCTATAAATATAACATATATTGATGAATGAGTTCATACAAAGAAGTAATAATAGGTAACCTAATTATAAGTATTGAATATACAAACCGCAATGTTTTATCTCATCTTACCTACTATTCGCAGATAAAGAAACAGAATACCTGTGACCTTTGGTGTCATAAGATTGACTCATAATAGTTATACCACAGTTTAACAATTATTAATCAGGCTATTAGCTATAATTGACGCTATAGTCTGGTGTTACATTAGCCAAGTATATTTAAACAACCATATGCGTTGTCTACAGAATTTATAGACTACTGGCGAATCACCTGATGTTATGTGATCACCACCGTCCTTAGACACTTGTAACAACAGAAGAGTCGCAAGTGCGTTACGGGCATGAGTTTAGGGGAAGAGTGGAAAGGGACGGAGAAGGAAGGAAAGGGAAATCCGGCGCTCGCACAGACCAAACGAAACGCAACAATGCATGCACTGTTACTTCACGTCGGTGTTCCTGTGGGTCGGGTAGCACTACCTCGGGCGACCTGACCCATTCATACTGAAACCAGTAATAGCTTCAGCGTGGCTCTACCACCTACAAAACATCACTGAACGCGTAATACTTATAAAAACTGTGGTTTCTTAAACTTTATATTAAACGATCATATCGAAATACTTATTTTTTTAAATGAGGTCCAAATGTCTAAGTAGTCAAAAAAGTAAAGAAGTAAACAAATGTATAGAAATCTGTTTTATAGTTTTACCGTGATGCGTGCACTGAGCAAAATCTGTATGTAAAATTTTTTAAACTGAATTTAAAATATTCCAGCAAATTTTAGAAAAAGATTTGAAAAACTGTGTAATATTTTGTATTTGTAAACAAAATTCAATTTATCTACTTAAAACATTGTTCCTGTGTAAACTTCACGGAATAGACTTAAAGCCGCATTTAGCCAGGGAGCCGTGAACAAACTAAACGAAAACCGTGAGACTGCACGAAAATGGTTTGAACGAACACGTATAAAATGTTTACTCTGTTTCTGTGGAGCTACTTTTTATAAGCGGGGAAACGTAAACGACAAACTACCAGCGATGAAATGATACTCAAATGTCACACTTGTATGTCGTACCGCAACATAACACTTTGACCGCCCGTTTGGTCATATACGACCTGCCATATTTTCGCTTGTGACTCCACGGTGGTCAGTGATGACCGGAGCGCTAGACCTTTTTACAATTGTAAAAATTCATACGTGGCGTCCTAAAAGAAACAAGTGAATACGTACCGCAACATAACACTTTGACCGCCACGTTGGTCATATACGACCTGCCATGTTTTCTCTTGTGACGCCAAGGTGGTCAGTGATGACCGGAACGCTAGACATTTTTATAATTATAAAATTTCATCAGCGGTGTCCTCAAAGAAACACGTGATTACGATGTGGCAGTCATAGTGTTAATGATAAGCGTTGCAATCTTACAATTACGTTGCAATTTTGGCAAATGTAAACGACGTAACTATGACATTTTCTACTGGTTAACTTTTTCGTGGAAAATATTTCCGATGTATTTACGTAGCTGCACTTAAAATCTAAGCTCCTGTCTCGGCATAGTGAGGTGTACCTACTTCGACCTCCTTCGTCCACTTGATTGTTATTTAAAAGGACATGTCCTTACTAATATACTAAATGCAAATGTGAGTTTGTTTGTTTGTTACACTTTGACGCCTCAACTATTCGGGTGATCATTATGAAATTTTGCATACAAATTGTCACATGTACTTATGATGCACTTTTCATCCAGATAAAAAGTACTGTTCCCGAAGGATAGGTTAAATTTACATAAACTTGAGCAAAGTCGCAGGCTAAATGTAGTAATAATATTGTATTTGATATTAAATCAACAATAAATATTTGCGTTATTAATTATAAAAATGGTAGTATAATAAGTTCTTGATAAAAGCCCGATAACCATAATTAAATTAAAATACAAGATGGCTATGTACGAATTTTTCCATAATTTTATCAATTTACCTATTATTAAAACTAAACATATTCCTAACGCCAGCATTACAGTCAATAAACTGCTAAGTTAAAAAGAATTTTTAAAATCGGACTATATTGTAAAAAGTTATGCGTGATCACACATAAAAACAATATATATACACGTCGAATTGAGAACCTCCTCAGTTTTTTTCGTCGATTAAAAATGACTATCATTCGCTTTTCACTTAAAGAAATAATATAGCAAAACAGTGGAATGGTACGTGGACTTGAGAATTTTTAAAGTTATTATTATTTGATCTAGGAATATTCGCCATTCTGAGATACTCTCTTGCAAATGCATTTTCTTTGTAAGATATTTACAAGCGATCCTAAAGCAATTTTTCCTCTTTACACAATTCTCTGGCTACTCATATCTCTTACAATTCTTACCGTTCTTAATCCTCTCTCTAGACATTGTTGAGCCTTGGAGTAACTTTTATCGAGTTATATTGCAGATACGTCTGTTATTTTCTACTTTGATTATGTTTACCACTCGTGATTTTGTCTTTGCGACAATGTTCTTGATATCCTGTTCTTTGTATTACATATTGCTTTATATTTTTTATAATAATCTATCTCTTCACAATTTTGTTGATAAAACTCAAGAATGATAGTTAAAATAAACAACACTCTACGAGGGTGGTCTGAAAAGTTTCCGACCTAACATAGACACAAGAATTTTTATCATAAAATTTATTTTTATTTTTCAACATAGTCTCCTTGTGACTCTATACACTTCTCTCAGCGATGCTCCCATCTCTTTAATCCGTCCAAATAGTACTCGGCGTTCTTCTCTGCAAAATGGTTGATCACGAAGGTGATTACCTCCTCATTTGACAAAAATCTTGGCTGAAACTTTGGTGTGTTACTGTCAAAAGATGCACAACTATATTCCCTGACTTTTATTGACGAGTATTGCCATTTTCAAGTTGAGGTCGGAAACTTTTCAGACCGCCCTCGTATAATTTATACCCTTGAAGCGAACTCATTGCCTAAAATTTATTCATTTCTTTTAGGATACATCCTCGTACCTCATGGCGAAGAATACGTCCCTTCTCTATTTTATAAAATGATAAGCTAAAATGATAATGGAACAAATAATAAATTAAAAAAATTATATAACATAAAGTATCACATTATAATGCATAATTAGCACAATTATATGAATATTTCTTCCTGAGAATAAAGGGGAAAATATTTATAATTATGCCAGTTTTAATTCCTCCAAACAAGCTATTAAAACACCAACAACAACGAATACAAAAGTTAGACAGTAAAACAAAATGAATATTCATAACTCAGCGTTACATCTCTAGGACGTGAAAAATGTAATCAAACTCTTAAATAACTACGTAACAAGTTACTTACAAGCGATAAACCACCCGAGACACTCCCCGAAATTCTCATCTAATCAAATGTAATCCTGTTAAAACTTTTCCAATAATTTCACCCCAGATGCATTACTCCATACTGAATCCACGCTGACGTCATAAAGTGTTGTTAATTTATTAGGACGGGTCGTGACCGTTTCATGATGAAATACACGAAACAAAGATCTATATGACAAAATATGAAGCTTAATTGCACATTAAACAGTTTTATTCCTAAAGAATGCTTACAAAAAAAAAAAAATTATACATTAAATTCCTAAGCGTGTTGTGAACCTTGTACCAGGAAAACAAATCTTGGAAAATGCTAATGTCTCATTGATAAAAATAAATCCATCACGGGTTTCAATTTATTTCCATTGATTAATGACTAACTTTATAGCAAAATTTAAGTACTGTTGGACCTTTGTGATACATTAAAGTATAACTTGAATCGAAAATAAGGAAGACTATCCCAAATACTAATGTAATATATACTTAATCATTTGCATTTATTTACTCATGACTTCTATATTTTTAGGAAGTTCATAATGTATCAATAGTACAACTCATTATTTTTACGTAAAAATCGTGATGTACTTTGACTCGCTTTAGGATCTCGGGACTCGCAGTTTCGATCGATTATATTTATGTATAGATAGATGTCTATATATATATATCTGTGTACACACTTTCTCGTGCATTTTCACGTTTATTGTGTATATAATTTTATGCATTTTGTGTATCGGCGAGTCTTGTATTTACAAACAAACGATTTCTTTATGTCTTTCCTTCTATAAAGTGGTAAGGACAAATTATAGTAACTAATTTTATGGTAGCAAATTTTTTTTGACATTTTTATTGCTTTCAATCAGATTTATGCAACATTTGAAAACACTTCAAGAATACTTTTTGTTACAGAGAGTAGTTTTGTTTCACAATTTGTAAAATTAAAACAACTTACATCTTAACATTTTAAAACATTATACTCTACAATCTCATATCATGTCATGTATCATGTGACCAATTTGAATAGTAAATCACACACTTATTTGCCATTCATTAAATGTACACTTTATTGCAACATGTCGTGTATTATTGCTTTTTCGTGGTTCTTGCAATGATTATCAAATCTCAAACAACTCTCATTTCATTGAAATATTATTACGATACCGCTATAATAAAAATAATGCATAAACAATAAAACCAAGATATAAAATTTAGTAATAACCACATGACTGGTGTCATAAGTAATTTAAATAATAGCTCGCATTCAGTGTTAGTAATCGGTATTCTTTTCATTTGTTACACCAAATACTATTGGGAAACCACATATCTATCTACACTAATACTACGAATATAAAACTTCAGCGATTTTTTTTATTATTTAAGCGGATATTTAATGATCACTCAGATCTGCAAATTTCTTTTTGAAATTTATAGTCTACTAGGGGGGTCCGGCAGACGTTGTCCCGTCCTGAAAATAGAAAAAACCTTGACAAATTATATACCTAAACCTTCTTCATTAATCACTTTATCTACTGGTGGAAACCACATAAAAATTTGTTCAGTAGTTTTTGGGTTTATCGCGAACAGACAGACAGACATGTCAGTAGATTTTGTTTTATAATATCTAGTGGATTGTTGAAGAAGTTTATATGTTGTGTAACAATTCGTTAATACCCTTAGGAGCAGAACAATTACCTTACAAATTATAGGTCACAGAGTACATTAAATGAGAGTGAAAAAATTATGTGGGCGGGTCGTGTGTCCCGGATACCCTGATCGCGGGCTGATAGTTGGTCATCCGAAGAAAACCGAGTATTACCGAGAAGGGCCGAAGTATGAATGCTCATGGTAGTGCATTACTGTTTTAGATGTCCGTTGCGTAGTCGCCTCCCCATGCAATAATAGTGCCTTATGCGAATTTTAAAAATAAAACGTAAGTGAACCCGCGTGTCACAACTTGTATATTATAAGCCGTAATAATGAAGGAAGCTAAACCACGCATGTCACGTTTCGTTAAGCACAACCCATGTTACTTTAACAAAACCTCTACAAAGCATGCAGGTCGCAAAACTACTAATCAAGTTGTAATTAGTATTCACCTTACATCTAACGTTCAGTTTTTCCCTTTAAGTTACCTTTAGAATTAATACGTAAGGAAGTTACAATTTGTTATATATAAAACTAGTTTTTCTCATAGTTTCTTTCGCGTATGTAGATGTGGTGTAGACTTAAGTTATCCCTCAGAAGCAGTACCTTTTTTACTGAATGAAATTAAGACATTTTCTGATGTCTGTGAAGTTAACATAAAAAGGTAATGGACTCGTGAAACAAAGATGAGTTCTGATATTCTGAAATTCTGTTTCTGAAATTTAGAAAAATAGTTCCGTATATTAAAGACATCGTAAGGGCATAAGACATAGAGGGGTGCCAATTTCACGTAGATTTCTGAAGGGTGTTCTGGGCTTCTTTTCAATAGTTCTGGAGTTCTTTGAAATATGAGTAATAGTTCTGCATAATGAACGCCATGGCAGCCCATAGAAAATCACGCCGTATAAGTTATATTCTGTAACCCTTGACATCTTTTGTACAAAATTTCTTTATGATTCATTCAGTAGTTAATGTATGAAAACGTAACAAACAAAAGAACTCACGTATGCATTTATAGCATTTTTAGTAAGGAAGGATTCAATATACATAAAATTAAATGTTTTTCGTCGGTTTTTCAAGTATAAAAATGTACCTTGGAATTTTGTATAAACCTAAACTTTTGTATAAATATTGTCAGCGAATTTTCCAAGATGTTGCTATCATTAGGGAGCCTGCTCAAGTCTACCCGGTGTCTAGTAATACTCAACGCGCCGTTTAACTAATGAGATAAATTTTCTTTCGCCGGGGTGATTTTGTGATTTTTACCCCACGGCAGTGAGCAAGTAATCTTTCAATCTTTTAATGACTTAACTTCGGGAAGATGATTGTTGGATTTTTCGGTTCGATCGTGAAATTATGAAGTTTAATTTGAGTTTAGAAGACATTTAAAAATAGGAAATACATTGTAACTACATGTCGACCTGACGTCCATTATACCAGTATGGAGATAAAATAAAAAAAATATTTGTTTTATTATAACATTATTACTTTTTTATATTATAATAATAATTTTTTTAAAGAATTTAATTGAAAAATGAATTATGTATATAAAGTCAAATATTGATTAGTGTAATTGGTTTTCTAAAGTAATTCCATGTACAGCTAATTTGTCTAAAAACGAAAGAATGAAACAAGTTTTCTTTGATTGTTATTTAATGCAACTGGTAAAACAAAAGGAGATAAATAATGTAAGATTTATAAAACGACGTCGAGCTTAGAGATTACGAGTCTGTAAAACTAAGAATAATAGTTTTACATTTACAAAACTACATTGTCTAATGTAATATGATATATTATACAAAACTATATTGTCTAATGTAATATGATATATTATATGTAATTTATAAAAGTCTAACAAAATGACGAACTAATCAACAAAAGAGCGGCCATTCGTCACACTTCTCCAACCCCTAGACAATGTAATGGAACGAAAATGATAAAAAATGGAATCCATTTCCTTGTAGTTGATGACTTCGGAGATGCGCAAATTACATTTGCGAACATAAGTTTGATGTTTCTAAATTAATTTAAATATTACAGTTATAATCTTGTAATATTTCTGTATTTGTAGTTTATGTATTAATTGGACTTCATTATTTATTTATTGGCCAACAAAACTGACTACAATCTAGTTATATACTTAGAAATAAACAATATTGAAAGATCATGCAATAATTGCATTCTTCTAGATGTTGACACAGCAAGTACATAAGATAAAGAAAAAGACGTTGTGCGGTACATTAATCCATCATAAAACTAAAATCACAGTAATTACAATATCTAAGCGTTTAAGATTATATTAATAGAGGTAACAGAACCTAAAAATATATCAAACTCTGTGCCCCAGCGTCACAGAAAGAGGACATTCTTGGCAAAGACATTTGTTAAGGATAACAATATTTAATGTTTGTGAGAGTTAATATGCAATGTTATTAGTTTTTTTTTTTTTCAATACAATAACAAAGAAAATGAACTTATAACGAATTTATAATATCAATAAATTGCGTACAAATTTTACAAGCTGAATGTGTATACATTATCCGTTGTTTCGGTATTTTGTACCGAATGACTAACCCAACTAGGGTAACCGAGTAACATTCCCATTGTGGGATGGGAGGCTTCTTGCAAAATAACAGCTAGAACCCCTCTTTATATTAAATGTATATAGTTATTGGTTCCATAAAGATAAAAAGTAATTGTAGTGAAACAAATAATAGGTAAATAAAAGTGAAATGTTAAATTGCGCGTTAAAATTTACGAAAACCGTTACGACTTCTCGAGTGAAACATGTTTAATACGTATTTTGTATAAAGTTTCTCAAGGAAGTAAATTAAATGAATGTAAAATTTTAATTAAGGTGTAAATTGTAATCAACAAAATTCTATATATTACTTTCTTTTCATTGAAATAACTATTTATACATACTAGTGGGCTCCCAGTGATCGACATTCGACCATAGTTAATTGATTTTTTAAAGTTTGAACTTTATTAGGGTTCTTTTGTCAAAGGGTATTATCATACTTCTACAATCAAAAGTTTTCATCATGGCTACTCAGTTATTTGTCATTTGCCATGATCTTTATTGTATAATCATTAAAAAAATCTACGTGTAAATGAAAATGAAAATTAATTATAAATTGGAAACAAAAACCACGTGGTAAAGCTCAAATTTTAACCAAACATAACTTTACGAAAATAAAGAAATTTATCGCAATCCATGACACAATTTTCAATTAATTTTACATGAACCCATGGGGTGGTATTTCTGGGTGATGTTGAATTAAATGTAATCTGTTCATTATGAGAAATAGTGATATGCCCAGTATGATCGTTTGGAAAAGTAATGGATGCACAATACAATCAAATGGTGAATCCAAGACAAAGACACTACCATTAGCTTTTGAAAATAAATTCTTTTTTGTTGATACATGAGGTTGAATTGTAACATTGTAACCGCGGAGGTCTAAGTCATGGATTATTTTTATGAACAAAATCCATATTTTGATTATACTTTATATTATTTCGAGCATAGCAACCTCCTTCCTTCATAACCTTTTTTGAAGTTCGTAATTATTGACGGCTGTCAAAATGTCTTTTTTATTTACATGTGTGTATATGTTGTATACAATTCGAGTAGTAGTGTGAGTAGTGCATATTTTATTTAATTTAATGTACTTCTAATGCATTTTGTATAAAATAAACAGCTTTCTGCGCTTCTCCGCGATATAAACTTTAACTATGCCAAATTTCAAGTTCACCCTTTGACGGGAAATAGGTTAAAAAGGGGTACAATTTTTTTGCTTCACGTATTAATATATAGATATCTATCAATATTTCTTTAAATATGATTTTGATTATGATTCTTCATTGAATATCTTATACTCTTTGTTATATATTATTTTTATTTTATTGTATGTTTTATATGTATGTTCTTCAATGTAGTGTTTTTAATGATTTATCTGTCATATTTTACTTATACGCTGAAAAGACTCCCGAGTCTTGCCTCTGGAGGTATGTCAGGAAGAGATTAGTATCAGTAATAAGATCGCCATTTGTATTAGCCACATCATTTGAACAATCTAACAATATGTATGTATAACGATGTACAATAAAGAATAAATGAACAAAAAAAAAACTTCATAATCTAGTTCCTCGCGTGATGCGATTCAAATTTTCAAATGACATAACCATTCCAGTGCATCAAGATGTGTGAAACAATCATAAATCTAGATAAATGCACTCAAAATAGTGGTAATTAAGAGCCCGCATAAATTTTAGCACGGCTAAAATAAAGTTATACATAAAAGCGGATGTGGAACAAAACATTCACTTTAAACAAAGACAGTAAATAAAAACGTAATTTGACCGACGTAAAAGAGCTTTAATAAAGTAATTGAAACTTCCGGTTCTCGTTCATCATGCCAAGTTTGTGACGCAGCAGCGCGATACAGACTCGGTATCGTAAACCCGTTGGGAATTAGCTTTTACCAGTTTGTTTAATTTACCGAATTATTTCATCGCATCTGTCTGGATTGGAAAATAGATTATGTCAGTAATAGGATCGTAAATTTATTACATTAAGTCCATAAAGTACACCGTTCTAAAACTAAACAAGAGCATAGTAAAAATTAAACAACTGGCTATGTCGGCACCGTTTCTTAGCTGATTACGTTACTTTTATTTCCGTACGAGTAGTCCGCTGAAGCTGTTAAGACCTTGCTAGGTCAATAGCATAGTCAGTTCGAAGAAAAAAAAACTTTCTGTAGGTTATCGTCCCAATAGGCCTGGGACTTCTTTACATAAATGATCTTCACCACGTAATCGAAATGTAAATTTTTTTCTTAAATTCCACACGGTCGAAATCGCGGGTGTCAACTAATTTCAAGTAAAAGATTTTTTTTTCTCGAACTGACTACGCTATTGACCTAGCAAGGTCTTAACAGCTTCACCGGACTACTAAGGCGAGCGCTTAAGGCACTCAGCCGAGCAAAAGTGTAAAGTTGCTATGGATACATGTTAATATATCTGTTACGCAAATATTTTTAGCAATATTTTAATTTTGGTTTATTATAATACGGCAAAATCCAACATATCATTGCCGCGCCCTCTTCCGACGTTAAACAGCAAAGCGTACAAAATTATGGCGCATATTCCATAACGCATGTCGAGTATTCGGCTGAGTGCCTTAAGCGCTCGCCTTAGTAGTCCGGTGAAGCTGTTAAGACCTTGCTAGGTCAATAACGTAGTCAGTTCGAGAAAAATAAAAAAAAACATGTCGAGTCACTAATTTTAAGGGCTGTCAGTTGTCAGACAATTGTGGTGGTAGTGGAATCACTCATACTTACTTGGTAAGCTATAACAGTAGGTACCTTATACTATTCTTGTGGTTTAATAAATTATTTCATTTTGGATCCCATAGCGCAGATATATGAGTATTCTAGAACTATTATTATTTTGCGCATAATCAATCACACTGAGTTTTCTTAGCATATAATAATGTTGTTGCAATTAAGGAATATTTATATACCACATTTTAATGAGAGACAAACCTTTTACCTATGATAAAAATTATTTAGATAAAAAATATAAAATTACACTCCTTCTATTAACATTTCTTTTCTAACCAATTAAATAAACGTAACGAGAGAGTACACTCAACCGACGGTTTTCATTTGCAACAATAATTTTATTATGAACTTGCATTAACAAGCATTTCAGTTATGTCCACAGCACACGCTCGTTAGCGAATGCGGTTTTAGCTTGTATCTGTTTTAGATGCGAACAGTATTAATATTAACATGCAGATAGCTAAACATGATTATCGTACTGTGGCAGTTTGAGATAAATATAACATTTAATATTAGGATTATAAGAATTTCTCATAAACAGAAACAAATAAGAAAAAATGATCATAGACTAACAGCCGTCTACGATTTCGTCCTGTCTTAAATTATAACAAGTAACTAAATAAGTAACATTAAAATACTGTCTAACGCCATCTAGCGACACTTAGGTATGCCAATTTTTATGGTTATTGGTTAAACGGTGTTGAAATGTAACACTCTCATATAACATTTATTTTTATGTACCAATTTGTCAGATTTCACCGTCGATTTAAAAATACTCAGTACTATCCATTAACTTGATCTCTGGGTTACTGAGATTAATCGAAAACTGTGGGCAAGTGAGTGACGGTAAGACGTAGGAACGTGAGGTGATGATTTATTTATTATGTGAAAGTTATCCGTGATATTATCGTGGGAACAAAGAGGTTAATTGTAAAGGAGTTTCGGAGATGTAACGTGATATAAACAGATAGCTTTAAATAAATAAAAAGTATACAATTTTATCGTCATCCTATCATAACATGCGATGAGATATTTAAATTCATAATCACTCTTTAGTAATCATACAAATATTATCGTGATATTAATTTTTAAAACCGATCTTCATCTTTACTTCTAACTAATTACTTGCCCCAGCCTTTCTAGGGTATATTAACAAAAAATATTAGACCAAATTTTCCGTTTATAGTATGGCCATGTTATGAGATAAAATGGAAACAGAACGTTGATCTATCAAGTATGTCAATAATTTGGAGACCTCCCTACTATGTCTGTTTTTGTTCTGTTGTCTGTATGGATTTTGTTTTACATACATTTTTCACAGTTCTATACTATGTCAAACATTTTATTTCATACAAACCATTTCCTAATAATTTCAAACACAATAAAAAAGAATCAGCCATACAGGTGCTGCCAGTCTGATGTGATGTATTTACGTACATTCGGCAAGTATATCATTTTTTTTACGAAAACATAGTACTTTAGTTATCACAAAATCTTAGAATTTCATATGATAAGATAGAGTACAGGTTTTGATTATTTTGTGCTTTGATTTTGTATTTGTAAGACACTTTAATTATACATTTTTTTTTATTTAATTTATTACTACCTAAATAGCACGACGCCCATTAAGAGCCACTATGAAAATTAAGATTAGAACTAACCTATAAATGATATCTCATACCGTACACAACGTTCTTAATTATTCCGAGAATTAAATTGTTAATTAAGCCAAACATGGCAGAGTATATGTAATGAGCGCTTCGCATTCTTACTATATATAAATAAATACACTGTTAAGTGTGTCATACGTTGAATCTAAAGCTACTTCGTCATTATTTCGTTTTAAATTATACACTGCCCCATTTAAAACCTTATAATAATAATTAAGGATAAAACTTTTTAAATGTAAATATGTATAGGATATAATTTAGCAGTTTTCGTTATATTTTATTCATAACCTTGTTTATTTGACTCTATATTTCGTAATATTGATGGTATTTTACGAAATATAGTTTGGTTATTGGACACAAGTGAAGTGGATGGGAAATAATACATACCACGGAGCATGCATTTTGAGATGCCATAAAAACTCACTGAAAGGTTCTAACAAGAGAGCCACCATGTTGTTAGAACATTGAAATAATCACAAGGCACTGATTCGACAATGAGAGTGCTAATCTAGAAAATTACTCGACAAAAAAAAAATAGAATACCTCTAATGTAATAAAACTTATAACATTCAACTTTATATTTAAATGTACAAAAATTAAAGTATGATTTATTGAACATTGTCAAAATAAGTAGAAATTATGGAGCATTAATTTCTTCCTTTCTTTGCAGACTTCTTAAACTTTCTCACATTCAAATAATCACATTATACGTTCATTCAAAATCAGCTTTCTAAACTTAACCGTTAAGTTATTTTAACCATAGTATTCAGACTTCAATTTGGCTAAAAATAAACTAAACACTCTAAAAAGTGTTTAACTGCCAGGAATAGTTCTCGCTGAAATAGCGCGCCATTTCTCACAACCGGATTGCAGTGGTCGTGTAAACATTCTTATTAGTTTTAAGGTCAATGACTTTAAATCGCGGTGAACCAATTTATTTTGTAAAAAATAAACAAAATTAGTATAAACATTATGCGAAAACTGTATTTTTCTTAGAACTGTGAGGTTATTTTAAAAATTTACCAAGATTTGTTTTTGAACTAGTTCGTATCAGCAACTCCTGTTCTATTATACGGTCTTGTTATTTCATAGAAATTCAGTATTTTATCTGAATTAAGAATAGCTTATAAAATCCTTTTTGTTATCATTAACTTTTTTTAGTTTCTTTTCTTAAGTTTCTATCTACCAGTTAAAGTCTTGTCAAAATTAGAATAGTCGCTTTGGCGATTAGCCTCAATAATCAACCTACACTACAATTTTATGTATTTATTACTTTATATTTCCTAAACGGCTTGACAGATTTTCATGAAATTTTGTGTGTGTTCCAGTGGATCTGAGAACGGTTTAGATTCATAATAGGACCTGTTAGGTGGCGCTGCGATTGCTTTTCGAGAACGTCCGCAGAGACCGCTATAGTGTTATGTAACTTTCTAAGTCCATGTGAATTTAAACACACACTTCTCAATACGAGTAATTTTAATTCCTATAACACAATCTATAGGTATTGTTAGTAAAATCAGAACGTGTATCCATTAAGAGCCCTTAATGTCTGTTCAAAAATAAAATAACGAACTACAAAAATAATATAGATATCAAATCCTAATAAATATCATAAATTCAAACGTAAGTTTGTTTGTTCGCTTTCACGCTTTAAGTACACAATCGATCAATATAAAATGTTGCATACAGGTTATCAGGAAAATACAGAAAATATACATATACCAAGTGAATGTTTAGACAGTAGCAATATTTATGAAGGACACAATGCACTCGATTCTCGTTCTAAATCAATTTAAAGAATAGGTGCTTAATATTTGATCTAATTATCTGGAAACATACAAAAATTATACGCTATCTTTTAAGTGTTAAAGCACAGATTCAATGACACTCGGGTGAAATAAAAACGAATTAAAAGTGAAGCCACCCAACTAATAAAGGATAATTCTTCGAACAAATAAAAAGGTTTATTGTACATTTTATTATCGAAAGTTAATTAACTCCGGGTCGACGCTCGCAGGTTTTATAAGCGGTCATTCAACCTAGATTTATCTGAGTTATTATCCATACTTTTGAAATTATTAAAACAAAGTTTACCTAAGGTTATCTTTGTTGTCTGTTAGTATTTCTTTTGATATTATTATTTTATGTGTTAGATGTCACCATGAAGTATATAGACCATCCTAGAATACTGCGAGTGTCTAACCCTTCACCTGGTATAGTGATCTTTCATTCAAACGAGATTTACTGTTCCCGAGAGACTTACTCTAAGTTAACGTGAGCAAAGCCGCCGAAAAATTAGAATTATTGTTGTTTGTGGTATGGACCATTAATTGTTTAGGGAAAACAATGAATAAACTGGAAATGAGTAGTTGGGAATTTTAAGTTTAAACTCTATTCATATCAACTTCTACATTTCTGAGTTGGCTGAAACGCGGTAATGTCAGAGTTTATCAGTTATGATTTACATAATGGAAATGCAGATTAAATATTATAATGCGTACATAACATTAACACTACGAAGTGTACAACAAAAACATTTTAGCGGAGGGCCCGTCGACTGAATCTTAATGCGTTAATCTGAATTTCAATTACGTTAATCTTGTCAGAAGTAAACCTTTCAAAACGTAACTTATTTACGTTTTTCGTGAAATCGTTGACAATGAAGACGGTGAATTAAACTTCATTTATTTACTTTTTTCTTTCATTAAAAAATTGAATAAGATAAAATTCTTTTAGGAGTAGATTGCTATCTCTAGATCAGTATTTTATATTTTTTTACACATGTAATATCATTGTTTTTTTTTATTTAAAGAACTACATAACATATTTATAGACTAATAAAAGCTATCAAAGTAAGCGGTTAATTATATCGTTAATTTTGTTTAGAAAATAAAATACCGAACTTCGCGGAATTCGAAAATAATGTCGATATATAAAAGTTTCGGTTTATAAGGAATTTAGATTTAGACATGTTGTCGTAGATAAATATTCATCTAGCAGAGAATTAAATATAAATCTGCTTAATTAAATACACAGAATTGAAAATAATAAAGTGTTTCAAGTATAGATTATTTCTAAGACAATATTTAAGAAAAATGTTGATAATACTATCAAAGTAGTTAGTAAAACTACACCTTAATAATTTTTTCACGATATATAGAACATCATCGAGTACAAGTACTGAAATCAAACATTGATAAGTTGGAAATACACAGGTCACATTTGCTTGTTTTCCGGATTATACTGTGAAATATTAAAACTACCTCATAAGGTTATTATTGATTATTTAGACTTGTATGCACAGAATTCGAGTGAGTGGAGTATTGGAGCTTGAAGGGGAGAATCAAGGGTTTTTCTTATTCGAGATACAACTTTTAAAGAGTCTACTTTAGTAATAAAATTACGCTTTTTATAGAAACATTTCTATATAATCAGTATACAAAATGTATGTGTACGTATTGTATGTATGTGTGTTGATGTAGTGTATGTGTTTTCCTGATGAAGGTTCAACTCAGTCGCAAAAATTTGAGCTTGCGTCGATCGCCGTTGTCAGAACAAATAATCAAGGGAGTTATTATAACTTTAATCGTTCCATATGTTATTAAACTTTGTAATATGAACTGAGTATGAACTGTATAATCGTATATATGAGTATCTAAAGCCTATTTTACATATTAAGCATACGTTCATATTGACAGCAATCAAAAACAAAGACCTATTATATACGTGTATTATTCGAAGTTTTCATTGTTTTTGTTGGCTCGAATAATAATAATTAAATTATGTCGTTTATTCCATGCTCGTTCCGTGCCCCCATCGTATGAATGCAACTCGCATTGTTATTTCGCGGGCATACTGTCATTTATTCGTTCAGTGCAATCACAACGTTCATTCATGAAAATCCTGGAATATTATCGATGATGTACCGATATGAATTATAATATACAGGTGTTCAATAATAGTAATTGTTGTATTGTTAACCTGCATACCGATTCAATGCACGAAAAAAATCGGAATCAGTCAAACGTGAACTTCATAGCATAGCGATATGAATAGAGAAACAGCTGTATACAAAATAAACATATTGTGAATGCGTATGTGAGTTTGTTTATTTGTTACGGTTTAAAGCCTTAACTTCACTAAAGAAATATACAGTTCCAGAGGGCGAGGTGTCGTTCAATTTTATGCCAATGCGAGAAAAGCCGCGTGCAACAGTTAGTAATATTGTAAATAGGAATGGGAGTATGTTTGTTACGATTTCACTTCCTGATTACTCTTCCAATCATCATGAAACTATATACACTCCCATGATATGGGGTACTTCAAGCGCAACGTGAAGAATTTTAGGCAGGCCGGGATGACAGCGGCAACCGGCGATGGATAGAACGTCTCTCGGCGGTCACCACTGTTTTTGGATTGTACCATGCTTACCATCGGGCATAGTACAGTCACTATGTCGTGCTACAATAAAGGGTTTTAGTCAAATAGACATTAATGCGAGTGAAGCCGAGGATGAAAGCTAGTTAATAACAAATTGCTATAAGTCCTACAAAAGAATTCGTAGAGATTTCAATCACAGAAGTATACGACATCCTCTTCACAATTGTACGACCGTTCCGTAATTCACAAAAGCTATAGGAAGCCACTCGATATCCGTTCTAATGAAAACCGGATACGGCTTGGTACACCCGGACGCGATCACCGCAGAACACGCGGAACCCACAATACTTTTTGTCCGCAATAAAAAAGGGACACCCCTAAATTCCGGGAACACTCTATCAAAACGGAGTTAGCGATTTAAAGTTTTCAACGAGAGTTTTTGTTTTGTTTCTACATTCCCAGAGCTTTCGACAGATCCGATCACAAGTTTTAATTTAATTTATTCAGAATGCGGTATTGTATGTACACTGTTTAATTGCTGAATATAATCTGAGGATAATAATATAATATTATTGTAGATTTATTCATTTGCAATATACATAAAATATCCTTAATCAACGCTACCAAATGGAAAAACATCTACAATCATCTATGGACTAACTTTATGATTTTTAAGTTTTTAGCTTTTCTATACTAATCTATACTAATATTATAAAGAGGTAAAGTTTGTGAGTTTGTGACGTTGTGATGTTGTAACGTTCTAGGGGGTAATCTCAGGAACTACTGGTCCGATTTTACTAATTCTTCAGTGTTATATAGCTCATTCATCGAGAATGGTTATAGGCTTATATATCATCACGCTAAGACCAATAGGAGCGGAGCACAGATGAAGAATGTTTCCAAATCGGGATGTTTTTTCCTTTTGAAAACTGCTGCGTGTTAGTGTTAGTGTATCTATTCCACGCAAACGAAGTCGCGGGCAGAGGCTACTTATTTATAAAGTTATATTTTATGTGATCTAATTTATCCAAATCATTTATAGTTCTGAAACCAAAAAGAATTTGATAATTTAGCAAAGAAATATATAAGAATTATACATCAAATACATGTCAGATATTTGAAAGTTTGTCCATCACTCGCTCTCAAACGGCTACAGAGATTGTAATAAAATTTGGCTTAGAAGTCGATTAATTTGTGGACAGAAAATAGGATACTTACTATCTTATATACATATGATAAGAATGTAAGTCTAACGTGTCTGTACTTTTTCGATTTTTGGGGAAAAAAAAAAATGATGCAGGTGTCTAGAAATAAGGAATAAAATAATCTTTAAAAAATGTTTTTTAGAAACGTCTGCCGACTGTTTGTATGAGCACGCATCGTTGCTAAAGTACTGGGTTCACATTAAGACCTCTTAATCATAAAATGAAAAAATATATAAAACATATTCTTGAGGGTAATTAGGTCTTTGTTTCATTAAAATCGGTCCTCTCTATCAAAAGTTATTGTAATTCGAATGACGGCTCCAGTTAGGTACGAGAGAAATAAAAAAAATATATTTAGAAGATTTTACTGTTCGTTCATATTAGAATCCACGCGGACGGAGTCGTGGGCACAGCTAGTTAAGAATAGAGTAGTAAAACATACACTAAATGTAACGGCCACTGGGCAGTGGACACCAATTCGTAATTCCTCTACTAATTAATATTATAAATGTAAATGTTACTTTGATTGTTATATACATTTTTACGCCTTGTCTACTCAGTTGAACAAGAAGAAACTTTTCATACACGTTGTATGTACGTACCTCACGTACGTACTCACGCAAAATCTCCTAAGGTACCTTTCATTCAGAAAAGTACCGTACCCTATGAATAAGTCAAATCTACGTTAACACGAGTTAGTATGAGTGTTAAAGGCCTTCCTAAATCTAAAACTTCATGAAATCGCCCCAAAAACATTCAGCCAATATGTATAAATAAGTCATCGAGCACACACAAAAACTTAACAAACAATTATTACTAAACCAAACTCTATCTTATTACTAACCCAAAAATATATGTTAGGTTTACTCAAAAGTCACAAGAAAGTCAAAAGAAACTTAAGTTATGCTCAGAAAAGGACAATAGTAATATATCCTGTGGATACTAAACAAACCCCAATAGAAAACAAATTGACATTTCAATAGGACCAGCCCGCGGACCGTCCCATTTGCAATTCTAAGAAGCAGTCTTCAATAACATGCCAACGTATGGGAATAAGTGTGTCTTCAAGATCTGATATCCTTGTGCATATATTCACTTCTTTCAAAAAAGCACGTTTTTAGCAAAAATTTAACTAGATTAAAAATATTTTATTCGCGATAGGACTCAAATACTATAGATAGGCAAAGTCTTACTTACGTATTATCAAGTATTTCAATTCAACAACTTATCTACTTCTATGAGACACAGCTTGTTAATTTTAGTTACCTTTATCAACATAATTAAAGCCAATTATGGTAGCTTTGATAAAATCCTTAAAATATGACTCATAGAGTGAATTACGCTTCGAAAATATTCAATTTTCAGGACTATTTATTCTTGGGATTTCTTATTTTCTCATGTAAATACTGATTTATTTTTTCTGTGCGTCAAAACAAAATCAAAAATGATATGTAGTATGTATTGGTATACATACATTACATCGACAACAGCAATAAAACTATATTACGTGTGTATAAAATGCATTAGTAAAGTTCTCCAACCCCAAATGACGAGGAAATAGGAATCCCTGCGGAGTCGACGCGCCCCGCTGGTTAATTCTACGGCATATAAGTTTTTATTTATTCGAGTTTCACCACAAACGTACCTTACTATATAGAAATATTTTACATAAAAGTAATACCTTGGTTTATGGAGTTTTAAATAACAGTACCTGGACGATCGAGCCTAGCTCAGTTCTTAAAAAAAATCTTAAAATAAAAATTAACATTTTTCTACAAAAAAAAAAAGATATTAAAAAAATATATGCCTTCTGCTTTCACTCGGATTAACTGGGGTATGCGAAGTAATCGATTTCCATTTGAGCTAACTTTATTTTGACAGCGGCGGCGAAATTTTCCTTTATATTCTAGCTATATTTTTTCATTGATGAAATCTCAGTTAAAAAAAGTTTTCTATGAATAAAATCTAGTTAGACCGATTTATCGTCCCCGAAATTACCTACATACTAAGTTTCACGGAAATACATGACGCCGTTTCCGAGATCTTGAATATATACAAATATAACAATATACAAGAATTGCTCGTTTAAAGGTATAAAAATTTAGACAGTTTATACTTATTTAACTTTGTTATTATTGTCCACGATCTATAACATTAAAGGCTTAGTCTATGATTAAAAAAATCGTAAGTTCAGATTTATAAGTAAAAAAGATCTTAAATCAAGGAAAATCATTCATTATATTTGAGAGATAAGATATAGACATATTTTGAAAATACATTTGATTGCAAGAAAAACTCACAACATCAGAGTGTTATACACTAATTATTTATACACTAACGTAATTTGTGTTATGTATTACATTATATGAGTTTGGCGTCACATTTTGCTTTGAAGCTTAGCCACTACTGAAAAGAGATTTGGAAAGTAGACTATCACTGTTCTATTTTTAGATCACAATATTTTCATTCAACAAAAGTTCAGGCTTGTTGTAGGTGAACCAATGGCAATGAATGTGATATTCAAACGGATTACTATACTATGGATCCCTATTATCATTTAACCATAAGATCTTGATTATCAGTAGTATTCATTTTACATATCTTCTGTTTAATTTAAGATAAAGTACGTTAAAGACCGAATGTCTTTTAAAGCTTTCAAAAAAAATTCATTGATAACACCTACTTAGATAAGGATAGAAAGTAAAAAATACCGAAACATAACTTTTCTTTAAAACCATTAACACATGACCTAACGTATCGGTAGAATCGTTTATTTATTTTTATTTATAAATTCGTTAGATACTTATTTTTTAATCAAATTTCATACTTTACACATTCAATACGGTTTACTTTGAAGTAGAAAATGAAAATATATAATATTCTATTGAAAATATTCACTCATGTATTTTTGGTGATCCGACAACGTTTATAATTCTACGAACGGAATTATATGATACAAATGTATACTTCACGTCATATTTCAATTTACACTTCATGATTTTATCTGTTTCACTATATACATAAAGTACCAATTATTTCCCTTCTAATAACAATATCATATAAGCCTTTCAATCTGATACTCTAATGTGATGACAGCTTAATGCGATCATGTGGTGAGTACTTATTTAAAAAAAAAAACTACTCTTCCTTTCATACACCGCAACGTGAAAGTACGACTTACGTCATCGATTCTTTCTGTTGAGAAAAATGCTATTCCAACAAAAAAGGGTTCGAATCCGTCAACTCTATTATAATCCGGCAAAAAGTTGAGGACGAATGTACCTTTGTACGTACTAATACAATAGTACATTGACAGTGTTTTTTAAACTATCATTAAAACTTATTTTTTTCAGAGTGGATGGTGAACTATCGCTGCCCCACCCGATACGCTCAGGTGTGACACAGGGCTCCATACTCGCGCCCACGCTCTTTAATCTATTCATCAGTGACCTACCTCGGTCTCGGGGGGTCGAGGTAGGTTGTTACGCTGACGATACCGTTATTTACACTTCCGGCTGGCGGTCGGACTTTCTTAGGAAGCGCATCGAAAAAGCCGTTCATACTCTCGGTGAATGGTTTCGTCGGTGGCGCATAGAAGTTAATTCCGATAAGAGTGCCGCAATACTCTTCGATCCCACGAAACGCGCAAATAAATTTGAGGCCATCAGGCTATACGGAATCGATATCCCTTGGGTCGAAGAGGTCAAATATCTCGATGTTACATTAGATAAACATTTAAAGTTCAATTCACATATAGACAGAGTGCGAAACAAAGCCGCTATGGTCTTGGGTCGCCTCCATCCGTTGCTTTGTCGTAAGAGTAAGATGTCCCTCAGACACAAGCTCATTTTGTATAAGACGTGTATCCATCCCGTGATGGCATATAGCTGCCCCGTTTTTGCGCATATGTCCAAAGATAACTTTGATAAGCTGCAGGTTCTCCAAAACCGTGTTTTACGTAAAGTGACCGGTGCCCCGTGGTACATCCGGAGAGTCCATCTCCATAGAGACCTAGAGATCCCTTCTACTGGGCGTACGTAAAATCACTTACGATTAGCTATTTTGAAAAAGCCACGAATCATCCCAGTCCGTTAGTGGTATCCGCCGCAAACTATGAACCCGTACCTAACGCTGCGCGTTATAAAAGACGTCCGCGACACATTTTTACCGACCCTCCTGATTCAATCACGTCAGCGAACGGTCAGTACCAGCCTGTCCCTCGGAACAGAGCGTGTTCACGCCCACGCCCGCGTAACCACAGATCACGCCGCCGTGGTCTGGGGGTTAATTTCGCTCCCGCACACCCGATTAGGCCTCCCACGGCAGCGGCTCAAGCCTAGGTTCGATCCCTCGGTAGTAGGTCCCTTGAGTGCGTTGCTTGCGCGATACGGTGACACACAAATATACATCACCGCTACAACACTACACGATCACTCCCACACACGTGCACGCCTACACGCTTACACATGAAAGTGGAAGAGTTTACTTTTTTTTCCTTATCGAATTGAAAAACTCTCAATTTTCCGATAATAAATATATGGAAGAGTTGTTGAGGCGTGTATGCTTGGTACACATATACGGTTCAACAACCCATACATATATGAATAGTTAGCTAGGCTAGCTAAGATAGGTCGCGATTTTGCATGCAACAGGCAACAGCCAAGCCGAGGTGTGCCGTGCACCCTTGAGCTGGTTGCCATAATAAAATCGGCTGAGTGCCTTAAGCGCTCGCCTTAGTAGTCCGGTGAAGCTGTTAAGACCTTGATGGGTCAATAGCGTAGTCATTTCGAGAAAAAAAAAATTAAAACTTATTTGAATTTAGAACGTCATGGAATGAGTTTAACAGAATTGTAAAATAACTAGAGTTTGTGAATGAAAGAGCTTAGTATTTTTTTAAAGTGACAAAAGGTTTGGCTGTGAACACAAGAATCTATAATTTAGTTTAAAACTAATTTCACTATATGTATTTCGTTTATAGAATTCTTAAAAAAACTAAGCAAATGTAATATTATAACATAAACAACATCTTGAAGATTATAAGCGTAGTGAATCGACTACGAAAACATATTAGATTATTTTTTTATTAATCGTTTTCTCTATATTATTCGATCACAACTTAAATATTGCAACAAGCATCACAATTCTCGACATCTCTCGTGCGACGAACAAAAGCAATAGAAAAATGTCGAAGTAAATACAATGATTTTTAAACCATTTGCATCTACTTAAGTTATATTTAGACAAAAAAAATGGCACGATAACGCACATACATACCAAATCCATTTGTAGGTACGACCGATTGCGCCAACTATTGTAACTTACTTGCACTATACCAATAACATTCGTGCTAGTATATGAAATAAATCTAAGGTCCATATGAGATACAGTAAATAACAAGAGAAAACATTCTTTAATTCCCGATAGCACATACAACATCTTTAGAATATATACTATAATACTAGAATCTCAATAAATGAACTACAAAATTGTTCATCAAATAAGCTTATAGTAATCTTATTGTTACTATTAAGTCTATTATATGACGTCAGCAAGAATTGAAACATTTTTACCATCCCTACTCGTGTATCCTGCCCGACCGCCACTAATCCTTATACTCGAGTTTTCAAAGCCACGAAACCTTCGGCTTTGTATTATATTACAAGTTAGTTTTGTAAAAGGAAACAAAAATATATACGTGGGCAGTTTCAATTTTGTGAATAAGTATATCTTAAAACTATAACAACAGGACAGCAATTTCGGATAACATCTGTTTCACAGATGGGTACAATGTATTTTTTACACAAACTTTAAATATGAGAACAATGCGAAAGTCGATACTACGTATTTGTTAACTTCAAGCTAAAGGCGTTATTTTATTTTAGAAGCCAACAACTCATTACTAACTTTAAATAAATCCTGTGTTATAAAATCTCACAACTGTATTACGCAACCATCGCAATAAATACAAAACAGAATAAGTCTCTTCCTACACGTGTTAGTCACGTTGTTACGAAAAATGATATAAATCAATTTAATGTTTATACATATTGCGTAGAAACGGAACGTACAGCGTCCTTAGGACCTCAATTAAATATTACTTCGTCTTTTGTTACCGTATGATAAATTTGAGTTCGTGTGAAACGTTCTTAAGGAGGCAATATTAATAGATATCAAAACAGCTGTAAGTTGACTGTTTCGTCGTATTTTTAAAGGTTCTCTCAAAATGGATCTCCTTATTCTATTTCATTATAAAGGTACTATCATGTCAGTTTATATTCAAATGACTGAATCAAGGAATTGTTATAAAAATAATTATTTGTGAAACTTTCACTGAGCAGTTCTATAAAAATGCAGATACAGTTGTGATGCCAACGATCCTCTAAATTAATAGCTCATAAAATATAATGAAAATATGCATATTGAAAGCATGCATCGTGTTTACAGCTAGCAACAACAAAACGCTTTGTTGTGCTATGACGTCATCGATAGAAAAAATAGAACCGTTCTTTGTTAGTTAAAAAAAAACGTATATCAATTTTACTCTGTGACTATTATTAATCCATTGTTGACGGTTTCAAAGCCTACTCGTGAACATTTAGGACTCACATAAAATTTAATTGACAGGCAGGAAACAAAGGTCTTTGTCTTTATTTCTTTTTTCAATAATTTCGTCAAAGACAGCGAACACATTATTTATGATTTATTTTTGTAAAAGTTATTTGTATTTTTGTCCTGTAATCAATAATGGAAATAACATTGACATTCGTTGTGACTGTATTGTTGTTCAAAGCAATCCATTAATGATGGCTGCGTATATTATTACGAGCTCCGAAATGTTGAAATATTTCTTTCATTGAATAAAATTTGATAAGACTCTTAGATTGATGTATTCATTAAATATGAAAGAAAAATAATACCCGCAGAAATGCTTTTAAAATAACATTACGTTTCTTGAGAAATGCTTATGAAGATAGTTTTGAATGTCCTCTTAAAAAAGGGTTTCTCTTTACTCTAAAACCTCGCTTTAAAAGACATGAAAATTATCTTTAAAAATAGTAATTCAACTTTCTATGTCGTGGTTTCATAGATGAAATATTTATTTCACGGTATAGTATGTCGGTATGTATAAAAAGAATGTAAGGTTATCGCTCGTGTATGATGAACTTACGATATTTCTATTATACTACTTTATATCCGTTTGTACGTTACACCTTATCGACGCAAAGCCCTTGAGGTACTTGATTGCTCTTGAGAACGCTGATAAAACAAAAATAGAAATGCAGAGCGGTACCTTTTAAAATTGTCCCAGTAAGAGCAGTGAGTTAAGTACGTACCTGTAAAGAAAAAGATATTTTTATTATATTATAGATATTACCTGTATGTTAGCCGGTAAAAATAGAAAATAATAATTAAATAATCATCCATGTAGAATCTGCATATAGGACAATGTATTACAGTACCCGCCATTTGATTTGACATGTCGTAGACAAGAGTGAGACGTGCATTTAATATCGGCTTGTTTAGTTTTTGTAAAGCGTTATCTCTATCGCACAACGCAGTGACTACGAGAGACAGAAATAACGCTATGGGAAAACTAATTACTAGTTTAAAATCAAAAGTCAGATAAAATTAATACATTACGTAGTAAAATCTATGACTTATCAGATATTAACTATTAATTTACCTTATGATTAATCACTGTTCAGACAAATTTGTTTAGGTTTATATCATTAGAGAAATTATCTTTTTATTTACCCGATTAATTATTTCTATCGGGATTGAAACTTTTTTTAACTTCTAGACATCCACTTTCGACTCATCTTTTGAAATTAACATTACAGATAAAACTATAACTATAATAAATGTGTATATTACTCGCGATTATTTTATTAGAATAATACTTTTAAAAATATCAGCAGTAGGGAATTAGAACTACGACAACCATTAATATAACATTTTGTAGAAGTTTATTGCGAGTGACGACTCAAGATTAACGAGATCCATGTACGCGCCCCATCCAATTACTTACTGTAATATACGAGGAGATCAAACTATCTATATCTGATCTAAAAAAGTCACAGAATATACACGTTATGGCATCCCTATTGATATTATATCTGTAAAGCAATTTTATTTTGTATCGGCACACATAAAGATAAGATTTGAATGGGCGATGGCGTTTTGTATAACTCATGAATTTATTCGTAGGCGAAATAAAATGGTAACGTGAAAAAATCATATACAAGATATTTATATTTTGATTAGATTTTCTTGTTTCCAGATTTGTTATTGAACTAGTAAAATACATTTATAAATCATTCTTTTAACACTGCCCATCATTTAATACGACGTATCTATCTATACATATGATAATAATGTAAATGTAATATGTTTGTATTTTTAGATCTTTGCCTTGGAATAGGCAATAAAATACATTTCAATCATTTTTTGAAATGTATGTCTGTCTGTCTGTCTATGTGTATAAACAAACATCACTGCTAAAATACTGGGTTCATTAGATATCTTTCCATTAAAATCATAAAGCATATCTTCCAGTAATATTTCGTTTTTGTTTCATTAATATCGGTTCGGCCTCTCAAAAATTATTATACTTTTAATGACGACACGACTAAGTACGAGAGAAAAGAAGATATTAAATGTACTGTACATTCAATGATTTTTTTTTTCGAAATGTCTACGCTATTGACCCAGCAAGGTCTTAACAGCTTCACCGGACTACTAAGGCGAGCGCTTAAGGCACTCAGCCGATTTTATTATGGCAACCAGCTCAAGGGTGCACGGCACATCTCGGCTTGGCTGTTGCCTGTTGCATGCAAAATCGCGACCTATCTTAGCTAACCTAGCTAACTATTCATATGTGTATGAGTTGTTGAAACGTATATGTGTACCAAGCATACACGCCTCAACAACTCCTCCATATATTTATTATCGGAAAATTGAGAGTTTTTCAGTTCGATAAGGGAAAAAGTAAACCCTTCCACTTTCATGTGTAAGCGTGTAGGCGTGCACGTGTGTGGGGGTGATCATGTAGTGTTGTAGCACTGATGTATATTTGTGTGTCACCGTATCGCGCAAGCAACGCACTCAAGGGCTCCCTACCGAGGGATCGAACCTAGGCTTGAGCCGCTGCCGTGGGAGGCCTAATCGGGTATATATTCAATGACTTTTGTATTTGCTGTATTTTTACAAAAGGCTTCACGCAAACGAACACAGCACAGCACAGCTAGTAAATATAGTTCATCTCTATTATAGCACTATGTTTACAAAAAAATATGTCTATCAAATTGGATAAAAAAATACTATAAGGTTCGGACGAACGTTTCTCATTAAAATATGCAAACATCAAAAGAATAAATATTAAAATGTTAATGCGGTAAAATCCGCAAAATGTAAACTGAATCCTCGCTGTGGATTCTCAAGGAAATTAATTATAATATAACATTCATTCCGACAGTGCTTTAAAATTATTCTATTACTGAGATCCCGTAACGCCCACAATGAAATTAAAACCTGTATTCTGAATCTAGAAATCTGATTAAATTTCAATTCGAATTTAAGTGAACGTTAACGTTCTAGAGTACACAATTCAACGAAACATAGAGAGAGCTATGCTGAAGGAATTTCTGTTTGAAACGAAATACTCTCTCGAAATTTTAATCAGGTAAACGAATTCGGTTAAGCAAAGTTTTCAGGATTAAGTTACCTCGTCGGTTTCACTGAGAGCTGTTAAATTTGCTAATAACATTTTGTATTTTTTCATTTAACAAACAAGCTGAAAGTAATTCTCATACGTTTTCAAACATAGACTCAAGTTAATTTATTTCCTTTAGCAAATGATATAGATTTCTCGATAACTTTTATTGTTTTTTTTTTTTGTTATTGTTATTTTATTACACTATTACTTCACGTCAGTTTTGTATGAGAAAATGGTACTACCCCGGTCGAGCCGATCCATTCATACTGAAACCAGTAATAGCTTCAGCGTGGCTCTACCACCTACTAAATGTTCTGAGTTAAAATATTTTATCCTTTGATATACAGCCTACCGCTTCTTCCTGATTTAAGTTTTATTCACAAACGTTTACCTACCGTGCCTATAAGAAAAATAATAAAGATCACTATCAACAAAATAAAATGTGACTAAATTGTATTTTTCCATTATTGCTTTCATAAGCTAGATATAATTTTCTTTTTCGGGAATGTAAGTACCAATGTAATGATATTAACATTGTTTTAATTATATAACAGTGGTATGAAAATATTAAAAATGTAATTTTCTCGTTCAAATATATTAGAGTAATATATACACGAACAATAATGAACCTCTATTTGTATATTTAGAAACTATAATATTTTCTATACTATTCATAACTGTTTAGAAAGTGCACAGTAATTTAACGTCTTTAATATGTACAAAGTTATAAACATTACTTGCATTTCAAAACATATGGAAATTGATAGATCAGAAATAAACTTTAAATTACAAACATCTTGTAATTTCCAAAGCTTCTGGCTTCGGAACCACTCTTGAATTTCAATTTTCCACTTGATTTATTTGAAGATAATTTAGGTAAGCCCTGGGCTAGAGCGAGGGTGGATATGTCGGAGATTCTAGTAACTTGTATGTGAAACTAGGTTGAGTAAATTCGACAAGGATTACGTAGAAGTTCCGAGATCATGTTGGTTAGCTTTTTCATCTAACGATCATGAATTAAATAACTTCAAGTAAATTTATTTATAAATTATATTAAAATTGTTATAGTTTACTAAATATATATAAGAGTTGTTGAGGTATGTATGCTTGGTACACATATGTTTCAACAACTCATATATGTATGAATAGTTAGCTTAGCTCAGATAGATCGCGAATTGCACGTATCAGGCAACAGCCCAAGCCGAGGTGTGCCGTGCACACTTGAGCTAGTTGTAAAATAAAATCGGCTGAGTGCCCTAAGCTATATAGTTATTAGTTGCTATGTCAATAGCGTAGTCAGTTCGAGAAAAACAACCTTAAGCGCTCGCCTTAGTAGTCCGGTGAAACTGTTAAGACTTTTGCTAGGTCAATTAATCAGATCGAGAAAAAAAAAAGAAATTACAAGTAATTCTAACAAATTTAAGATCATGGATATCACAGGACTGATTTTAATAATATAAAATAATACCTATCATACGATTATAAGCTATTGTGATATTTAAAAAAAAAACTGAAAATTGTAACAAAGTTGGATAACTCTTATTAAAGCTTCTTTCAGCACTAATATATCCTAATATAATCACTAAATAAATTCAGGTACAAAAAAAAGACCAATTAAAAATTGAATTTTAAATTATTGTACCTTAGAATATCATAACAATATTTGAACATAAAGAAGTAATAATTTGAAGCTTTAATCGTTAGAAGTTTACCTAATGAGGTCTTAAACAAAAATATTTTATTCAAATGTAAAATAATTGACACTTGACATTTGGAAATGATAAAACGGATAATAAATTCAATAGAAAATAACAATGAATAAATGTAAGAGGCAACAATGGAGAATTTCGGTAGCGATCCAATTAGTCCGGGATATCTTTTTGATATTCGATTATTCTTTAGACTGCGTTAACAAAATAATTCCGAGTGTAATTTAGAACGAAGAGATATCTTTCAAGAAAACAACAGCAAATTTAAAATAAGAAAAGATTAAATATTCGAAATTTTGAAAAGATCATGAAAAATTTGTAAATAGCAGCATTATAAAGACAAATTCAAGTGATTTTAGAAACATAACTATGGTCTAGAAGAGTAGTATCTATACTACCTCTATATACAGTCTAAATTTAACCTAAGAGACAATTTATAGATAAATAGCATAGTTTAGTTTATATTGTGCCTCACCCATAAACTGAATTTGAAGTCGGATTTTCGTCACTTTTGTTATGTTTTTATAAATTACGTCTTGAGAGCGAAAAATTAAGTATTGGTATTATACTAATTATATATACTTTCTATCATAGAAAAGATATACGTTACAGCAATATATACGATACAACTTAATATATTTTGGAAATTCGAATGAATTCTATACTAATTACTCGCGAAAACTCACTTCAACACCAGGAAAACATATTTAAGAGGAACCATATGAAACTCGGGCAAACTTGATACAACGCCACTTCAAAGTCAATATTAACTTTTAATTATTCTGGGTTTCTATATCTGCTTTTTAAAAATATGTATACTATATATAGCCTGCTGAGCGAAAATACAACATATAAAAAGTCACATGCAAAAATTAAAAAACACACTCTTTCATTTTAATTATATAGCCGTCAAATTTCACACAGAAATACGATTATTCAGTTAACAATAGATAAGGAAAGAAAATAAAAAATTTGCCACGTTCCACCAGTTCGGGACCGAAATTTCTAAAAATATTTCCCTCCATACCCTCCCTAAAATCAAAAAATTATTCAAATACTCGGAATATTTAATCAGGAGGAGTCATATTAATCAGCTCGCTTTTTCATTTGGAATAAATAACAGAACCGGTAGCGGGATTCGATTTTCTACTCCAATAATTTCGGATACATTTAATTCGACAAAGCCTCTTTAATGTTCTGACAAATCTATTATTAAAGTATATTAAGGTTCGTATCTAATCATATTGAGAGGATTACTTTAATACGTTACTTTTATTAGATTGTTAAGTAAAATGAAATAGTCATTATTATTTATTTTATTAAAGCCAGAAAGTTATTATTATCATGAAGGCTGGAAGATTTTAAAATTGAATGTATAAGCGATTTCCATTTTAAATTACAAGTTACTATTAGAAACATATCGTTTTCCAGGCGGTCATCTTTATCTGTAAATACAAGTTTAATGTACGTGTGTTTGTAAATCTTTCACCTCCTAAATGGCTTGATAGATTTTGATGATTTTCTGTATTTATGTTTGTTACATACTGTTGGACCCGATTGAGTGGTCTTATAGCAACGATAAAGATTTTTGAATATTATATTTTTTATTTTTCAGATAATATACGCATTTTCCCAAATTTTCAGGTGTAAAATTTTATCTGTTTAAGATATAGAATAAATTGGAACATCCGATGAACGAAAGCAACATGGTAGAACCATAGCACTTTGATAGAGCTCTTTTAATTCATGCCTACGTAACTACCATCTTCGAGTTATAAATCTGTCGCAAAATACCTATATACATATCCTAACAGTTGCATTTCTCAGACAGTAGACTTCTGAATTTAACCTCTTAGGCTATATCACAATTTGAACATCAAGTGAGATAAGGTATATAGAAAAATCAAATAACGCGCGTATAAGTTAATATCAGGATCTTCTAATGTTCAGGTATATTAATAAGCGTAATAAATATTTTGGTATCGTTTTATATTTTAAGCTATAATAAATACGGGTTAAATATAATAATATGAAGAATATAAAAGTATCACATTTTGGAGAGATACGAAATATCTTATAAAGCGAATGAATTCAATAAGCGCCAATGAAATACGACCAATAAAGTAGCGCGAGTATTGTTATTTGGACGCCTGCGGACGATACCACAGAGCGAGAACAAACGAATGAAAGCTGCTATGAAACTTTTACAGAAAACTATATTATACTTTATATTTTTTACAACAGACATAAAACTCTTTATACAAAATAACTATATATTCTTGAAAAGTACTAAGCTTGTAATATCACAACCTTAATCTCCGGAGAATTTTATACCACTATTGCAATTGCTGTAAAATTTAAATACAGTTTTATTCTATTGACAATTATTTTGATGTTCACATAAAGAGTTGAAGCACAAATCTTTTCTATATCACAACCTGATGATAGCAGGTGCTAGTTTTTTTTTAATATCATATAGGAGGCAAACGAACAGACGGGTCACCTGTTGTTAAGCGATCACCGCCGTCCTTAGACACCAGCAACCCCAGAGGAGTCGCAAGTGCGTTGTCAGCCGTGTTTGGAGGGAATGGAGAGAAAGGGAAAGGGGTAAGAAGAGAGGGCAAGGGAAAGGAGAGGGGAGGGGAGACGGGACCGAACGAAACGCAACAATGCAGTACTGTTACTTCACGTCGGTTTTCTGTGAGAGGGTGGTGCTACCCCGGACGAGCCGACCCATTCATGCTGAAACCAATAATAGCTTCAGCGTGGCTCTACCACCACCTACTATAGTAATATAGTAATAGTAATTCCACAATAAAAATAGGTAACACTAAAAAACTTAAATACTCTTACGAATCGAAAACTATGAGCAGTATTGAAACATATGAAGCAATAATTCACGCTTGGATCGAATTAGAAGAAGTAATTCTATCACCACATAGAATATATTGAATAAAATTTTCCTTTTGTACATTTCATCCGACATTTCCCCAGAACAATAACGCCTTAATGTAATGCCACAAATGAATACGGAATTCCGAAGGGAATTACAAAGAAATGAGAGATGTTTATACGAATGTGGAAATATAGAATGATACTTGAAGAAACAGACATGGATAAATTAATACGCTGAGACGTGCAGCTTTCGCAGAGGGAAATAAAATAGACGGGTCACTAATAGCTTATGTCCCATTCAATGTAATTTGCTTTCACCAATTGTTATTACTCTCATGGGCATTCATGATTTTTACGGTTCAATTTTTTTACGATATATAGACACCGGATAATGGCGTTCCGAATAAGTAATAATCTTCAAGTGATGTATTAATATAATAATGTACTACGGTTTTACATATATAGTAATCTATGATTGATTTTTACCTTGTAATGCAATTATTAACCGACTTCGAAAAAGGAGGAGGTTCTATGTTTGGTTGTATGTTTTTTTTTATGTATGTTAATCGATATCTCCGTCAATTGTGAACCGATTTTAATGATTCTTTTTTTGTATGATTCGGCTATATTCCAAGGTGGTCCCATATAAATTTGAATAAAATATTCAACCCCTAAGGGGGTGAAATATCGTTTTAGTGAATATGATTCAAAGTTTTAAGAGATCGGTCTGGTTTAAAAAAAAAAACATTTTACGAATTCTTTATATATTGTTTTTAATGCTTCATACAATTTAAAAAATATGTGGAAAATTTTGTATATAGGTGTAAAATGTGAATGTGAGTTTGTATATTCTAATTTAACGCCTTAAATACTCAACCAACCATCATAAACTTTGGCAAACCCCATTTTTCTGAGTACCAAAAGGGGCATACATACTTTATTTTAGAAATAAATTTTGTTACTGAAGAATAAATCGCATCTTTATTAATGCAGTCGAAGACACGGCCTAAAGGTAATAGATTAGTATAGTTAATATAATTTTCATGTGAAACATCTAAAGGCGCGGGTAAACCTGTGTTGGCGTGGCGAGTTTGTGAGGCGTGGCGACGCGATGTCATGCGCAAGCGACTGTGCATAATCTCTCTTGCCGCACTGAGCTCGCATACCTGTAGTGTAACTTCAGAATTCGAGACTTTGAGATTCGTTTAATTCAAGCAATTTCAATGTTTCACATCTGTCAGGCGTCTTGTAACAGCCCATTTTTTTATTTACGTAAGACGGTCTTTCTTGAAACTGTAAAGTGAATTCTCAAAGTAATAACTTGGTTACAACTTTTTTTAATTAATAAAATGTAAAATTACGTAGAAACAAAATAAAAGTACGTTTATTGAACACGGTGGTAAACAATGCTTAAAGTTTAAATTTCTCGGGTTTAATGAAAAAGTTAATGAATGAATACTCATGCGATCGTTTCAATTCAAAATACGAGCCAAATTATATATGCTCGATCTGTATTACAAACACTCTTGACCACATATTAAATATTGGTATTAAATGTAATCAAAAATCAATGAACTATGAAATCGCTCTACTGATTTCATAACGACATTTAATTAATGTTTTGTATTAGGCAGCATTCAATCAAAACGATCGTAATAACTTAACATTTTTTCCGGATTATCCTCTTCTACAATATAAATGGGCACAGATATAACAGTTCAATATCTGTTTCTTCTCTGTTCGTCAAATGATTTTCTTCATTTTTTTTTTGGTATCTATTAAAGAGGTTTTAGTGTTATCAATAAAAATTAGATAACGCTTTATTCTTTTTGCGTACCATTTACTAGTCGAAGTGTTTATTTTAATCTTAAGCATTTTTTTTTAATTGACTATAACTATTTGCCTGTGACGCCTTTACCGCTTCACAGGACTTTATTTGTGTTTCTATTTATCATACCTCCAGATTCTTACGTCTACTAATATACTATATTCGTACACTCTTTGGAAATAAAAAATCTAAATAATAATGAAACAAATTAACGAATTATGGTTTAATTTTGAACACTACACACTGCATAACCACTACTTTCAATTTATTCGACAACATTGAAAATCAAACAACAAATCTTTTCCCAAAAAAAACCGTTTTATTAAACAATAAGCCATTTAACCACATATAGTATATAGCTTCCGATCGCGACTCCGTTCATGTTAGATTACAGAATAAAATGGCGAGTTATAGTAAAATGTATAATATTCAAAACATTCTTTATAAGAAAACATTAAGGTGTGTCACCTTTCACAATGACCAGACAAACGGTATTGGAATTTACTGATCTCATATATATGCCAATTTTTGCATAAGTATTAAGAGAAAGGTGGTTAAAACAGAATTTACTAGACAAAATAAAACAATATATAACATTAACAATGATTACTATTAAAAATATTATGGCGTTAAAGTTAGAACATATTTTTTTATAAAACTGATATTTATTATTTTATGGTGCATGCGGAGAAAGCTCCAATAAATTTTGATGGAGTATATCCGGTTGTATTTTCGCAGCTTACTGCTTTTCCCGTTCGGGAAATATAATAAGCGGGTTATAACATTTGCATATAGATCACCGTGTCCCTACCCCAGAAACAGATTCGAACTCAGACTAACTTCATATGAAACAAATATATATTATTTATTGCAATTTATATTTACAAACAAAATCACATGAAATACTTAGTAGATTCAAAATTTATGAATGAAGCTGTTATTCCATACAAAAGTCATTTTAATAACATTATGGGTGATAAGACATTGTGTCAGAGTGTATCACAACAACCAGGCCTAGTGGACATTTTTAGTTCGTCGCGTTTCGGAATCGTTCATTGTACTACCAAGAAGTTCTTAAGCGAGTAAGACAACCACTTCCAATGCATTATAGATGTCTCGCTGATCGCCATATTTTTTATTGTACTATACTTACTATCAGGAACAGTGCCATATCTATGTCGTGCTATAGAAAAAAGGCTAATCGAATACTTAAATTTAACTATCTATTGGTGTGAAATATCTAAAATATCTTTATACATATATCGTGAAAATATAGTTACTTTGAGGCTGGGTAACATCAAAAGTAATGGATACATCGGCACATAACCATTCGATGCAAAATATTTCGTAGATGCTTCTATGCTCCTTTTATTATTCCAGGCAACTTTTGCAATTTTTATAATTTCCAAAATAGCGGAAATTTATAGTTTAAATTAGAATCGAATAAAACCTTATTTGTATGTTAGAAATAATAAGAAACAGTATCTCTTTATCTTGTATCCACTTACTCATATATTATTTAACCTTGGTCATATAACTGAAACTGAAATAAATCGGAACAGTAAACTTCGACCAGAGACTTTCAATTTATTTATGAACATTCAGCCCTTGATTCGAGTCTGGAATATTCTTATATACTTGTATGTTGTTATTTATGGATTTCTTATGAAGACCAAGTGAATAACGGGTACACGCTTTCACATTTGCACAATACATTCCTCTCTCCTATATTCGTGGTTAAATAAATTAAAATAGGAATTTCGTGTCCGTATTTACTTGAAAATATCAACATATATTCTTCTTAAAAGTTATATAAAAACTGTAGCTAATTGTGATGTATGTACAAATTTATTATTGCTGGGCGAAGAGAACCCTAAGGGCAACATTTTGTTTAAATTATACCAAAACTTAATGAATAATTTAGCACAATAATAAATGTTGAACAAAAATAGTGGCATTTTTTCGATAATGTACATTATATAAAAATAAATGTCATATAATTTTTATTACGTAAACGCATTCTCGAGTTAACGTTAGCGTTAGCATTAAGTAACTATTCCACGCGAACGAAGTCCCGGCCAGAAGCTAGTTGTAAACAAAAATTCAATTGATAAATGAGATTTGTAAATAGAACAAACCTATAATTATAAACCAAAAGTATTTTTAAAAGCGTAAGCTTATACTCAACTTTGGAACTATTAAATACTTCATGAACAAGTCAATACAAATGAGCACATCAGTATTTGAAAAATATTCTTAGAGAAACTCCAGAATACGTATACTCCAATTTAAATACATTTTTTCGTATTGTAATTTGTACTGTATCTATATGGGGGTTATCAAAATTCCGCCTGTGTCATTACATCCGACGGGGGTACAAAGGATACGAGACTGGCAGGAAGACCTGTTATGGTAAACAAGTCCACATTCGTCACGGGAGATGCCACCCACGGAGATTTAATAGCGAATAACATTATATTTTTATTTGTAATTTATCACAGTGATCGTCCTTTTAAAATAATATATATACTTAAAGAAAATGGATGTAAATTATATTAATACATTTTTCTTCAATTTATTACTTTGTAAACAAAACTAGTGCGCCATCATCTTTCTAGAATTAAAATGTTTTATAAACACTGCTTTGAAAACGAAATAAGTGTTATGCCAAAAATGTAGTCATTTTAATTACTACAGAGAAATAATTATAAACTTCGTTTATAATAAAATCTTCATATATATTTTTGTCCGTGTGTATGTATGTGACTAAACTCCTCCTAAACGGTTGGGCAGATTTTGATGACATGAGTGTTCAGATGGATTCAAGAATGGTTTAGATTCACAATTTGATCCGGTTGAATTTTAGAACAAAAAAAAATATATCAAGGTAGGACGATATCCAGCAGGACAGCTAGTTTATATGTCAAAATCGTTTCCTAAAGATTAATAATTTGGCTTAACTCAGGGCTTTACTCGCGTATATATTTTTCTGGGATAAAAGCTATGTACACTTTGTACTTTTCTATTCCCATAACAACGTGAACGCCAAATTTCACGATAACTTGTTAAATAATTAAACCTTGACAAACAAACAAGCCGACTCACTTTCGAATTTATAATATTGTTTTATAATTCACGAAATGTTGTAACACAATAAGTAATTTACGATAAATATGGTAAGAGTCACCACCATAAAAGTTGCGAAAAAAATCGTGTCACCACAAAGAATTTCTACATTTATTGTATCAATAGAATTGATCCACGTTTCAGTATTGCCAAATGAACCGAACTGAAGCAGTACGCTCGTGCCCGGTGCACCTCACGTTGAATTCAAATAGGATTTGAAGATGCAATTTCCTCGTCTAACAAAAGCTGCCCTTTGTCAGGTGCTGTTGTAACATGAATCACGTAACTCATTTTGATGCGACCAACAATGAACAGATTTGGAATTCTGGATAAATATAGCCATTTATGAGCTCTTTGAAATCCAATTCGTTAGTAGATGAATTAATCAACAGGTGTTTTCAAATATGACGTGATCAACTTATCGTGCTCTATTTAATTTAAAATTTCTGGTTTGGTATATTTTTTATGAACTAGCCTTTGCTCTCGGTTTCACTCGTTTTAGTGTAGATTTAACGGTTTTTTTTCCAAATGACTACGCTATTGACCCAGCAAGGTCTTAACAGCTTCACCGGACTACTTAGGCGAGTGCATAAGCCACTCAGCTACTAACGTATCTCTCGTGAACAGTTGAATAGTTAAAGCACTTAGCGTAACATACAAACAAACTCACATTCACATTTATATTATTATATTACTAAGGACGCACTAAAGTATATTTACGTATATATAATCTTATATCATGCAATACAAATATTGTTATCTGTTTACATTTTGAATACAAAAACAGTTAAAAACTTATCTAATATGTACTTTGAAATAAGTCATAGCTTATTTAAATTAGCACTCACATTTTAATAATATGTGCAGGCTAAGAATAAAATGATGTACATTTAATTCTGGAAAATGTACAAGAGAATGTAAATATTATAATATATAATTGTGATCATTATATAGACGAACTTACCTTCAGAGCGGATTATATACATAAAATAGACGAAGATATTATCCATTGGAATCTGATCTATCATACTTTCTCCTACAGAATACCCTATTAATTACATTCTCTGGAACAAAACGAAGCAACAGTGAACATCTTAATCCGTTTTATCAGTATGAAAACAATAGATTTAACTTTCTAAGTTCAATAAATTGACTTATCAAGATGGGCGGCGACAGAGAACTACGAACGGGCGTGATCGAGTAAAGTTCCAATTTCTTTGTCTCACCGGCCTTCGCTGATCTGAACAAATTGATTTTTTAAGGAGAAAGTGTATTAAGTCTATTCTAGTGAAAGGTTATCTGTCAGTCCTGTCATTTATAATCACCTTTTACTTAATTAAACCTGTAAAGAGTTACATTTTAAGATAGTACTTACATAACGTTGATTTTCATCTATTATTAGGAACAAAATCATAAATCTTCGTTCACTGACAGTAAGACACGAAAAAAAATGATCTAGTTAATAAAATAAATGACAAATGTCCAGTTTCTGAGGTACATTATTTTTTTTTTCGAACTGACTACGCTACTTACCTAGCAAGATCTTAACAGCTTCACCGAACTACTAAGGCGAGCGCTTAAGGCACTCAGCCGATTTTATTTGGGCAACTAGCTCAAGGGTGCACGGCACACCTCGGCTTAGCTGTCGCCTGTTACATGCAAATTCGCGACCTAACTTAGCTAACCTAGCTGACTATTCATATATGTTTGAGTTGTTGAGACGCATATGTGTACCAAGCATACACGCCTCAACAACCCCTCCATATATTTTTTATCGGAAAATTAGAGTTTTTTCAGTTCGATAAGGGAAAAAATAAAACCCTTCCACTTCCATGTGTAAGCGTGTAGACGTGCACGTGTGTGGGGGTGATCGTGTAGTGTTGTAGCAGTGATGTACATTTTTTTGTCACTGTATCGCGTGAGCAGCGCACTCAAGGGCTCCACACCGAGGGAACGGACCTATGCTTGAGTCGCTGCTGAGGGGGGCCTAATCTGGTGTGCGGGAGCGAAATTTACCCCCAGACCACGGCGGCGTGTTCTGTGGTTACGCGGGCGTGGGCGTTAGCACGCTCTGTTTAGAGAGACAGGCTGGTGCTGATTGATCACTGCCGTTATTTCATCGAGAGGATCGGTAAAAATATGTCGCGGGCGTCTTTTGTAGCGAGCAGCGTTAGGTACGGTTTCGTATTTTGCAGCGGATACTACTAACGGACTGGGGGAGGTACTTTAATTGTAGTTTATCTCTTCAGTAACGTTATCGGTTCCATAACTTGTCAAATTGCGTTTCTGAATCTATACTAATATTATAAAGAAGTAGTTTGTGACGTTGTAGGGGGAATCTCAATAACTACTGGTCCGATTTGAATAATTCTAACAGTGTTATATAGCTCATTCATCGAGAATATATCATCACGCTAAGACCAATAAAAGCGGAGCACAGATTAAAAATGTTTCAAAATCGGGATATTTTCCCTTTTGAGAACTGATGCGTGTTAGTGTCAATGTATCTATTCCACGCGAACAAAGTCGCGGGCAGAGGCTAGTACATAGTAATACGATAAATGTCAGTAAAACTCAACGGGCCATTTAACAGTTTATGTTATGGGCAACAATGAGATGAGTCAATAACTATATATATAACTATTGGTCGTTAAACGGAGTATCACAAAAACCGGGCATAATTCCATTATTTTTTATTAATTATGCGTTATATAATATATTTCTATATAAACTAGACATTTATTTCATAATAACAACATATCTATAACTTATAAAGAGATTTTGGGGCAACAAACCACTCGGAGCTTTTAATAACAACAAAGTAGACTGGTTAAACATACTCAAAAGACTAATACGAGTACTTGGGCTTGGAATTATTATCCCAAGTACTCCTATGGATTACTATAATGCCATAGTCTTAGGACTATATGAATTAGGATAATTTACATTTATAATAACAATTATATAAGAATATTCTTGACAAATTTTCACTAAAACATTATATTATTAGCAATTTCCAAAATATAACATATGTAATACAACATTTTATGAGATAATAATATAAAAAACAATTTCTAAATTAACTTGATTACAAATTACTATAATATATATAGATTGCGATAATATGCTGCTGGGACTATAAAACGAACTATAAAGTACTACAAATAATTTTTAAAATAGTCCTACTGTTATTACATAAGTTAAAAAATCAATAGCACATAATGTTATAACATAAAGAACATAATTTAATCAAAGTATCAAAGAGATGCCAACAAAAGGAATCCATACATGAGGCCAATCTCTAAGAGAACCCACTACTAAGGTTTCGACGGCCGTGACTACAGCTTAATTAGTATTTTCCAGTACATCTTTATGTTTATATTGAATCTTGTGGGTTAATAAAACAATATTATTAATATCTGAGAGTTTTTAGGGTATAACAGAAGAGCAAATCATTGAATCTAAATTAATGTATAAAAAAAATAATTATGTTACGTTTGTTCCACATACAGAAGATATTGATGAAAACCACACTTCGTATATCTCGTGTAAATCCGGACACGTTAGTACACAAAGATAAATCCACGTCGAATCACGTACATTAATGGAATCTCTTATTACTTTTCACAGATCACCTTACACTAACCGGAGTTTATAGAAAAACCATCAATAAAAAGTTTATTACGAACACAAGAAATACAATTATTTCGCTTCACTAGACTATGAAGTTTTTGCAAATAAGAAGGGTGGGTTTACTTACCGCCAGTGTACACCGTAGATCCATCAAAATGCGCATAAATCAAAAGTTTGGACAACACCCGCGTCCGATTCTGGAAAGGAACGTCGCTTTCGATCACCGAAAACGTTTTCCGAAGTTGTTTACCCTATTTTGTTTATTTCATCGACGGAAAATATTTTTTTTCGAATAAACTTTATTTTTATGACAAATAATTTAATCACGTACGGAGGAAGTATCTAGAAAAATTGGTACGAATGCTATATTGAATATATTTAAATATATAAAAATCCAGTATCATGATGTTGGTCGACGATGAAAGCCGAAGTACTCAACCCATCTTGATTAAAATTAGCATTTATGTCCAATTTGGTCTAACTTAAGGGGTAGGATAATTTATATTTCGATTAACGTTCGTAATATTATTTAATTACAAATTGAATTAATGCCAATGTTTTTCTTTTTTTTACTTTATTTTTGGCAATCAATCTTTCCGATTATTACTACCATTGTCACGTAGTCAATAATATCACAAGCGTCGTGAGATCATTTCAATATTAAGCGTCGTGTGCATCAATATTCTCACAAGATGGTGGATCCCTTGCTAGAACCTTCCAGATAGCTTTTGTGGCATCTCAGAATTTCATGCTCTGTGGTATTATTTTCTATTCACTTCACTTATGCACAATAAACTAACTATATTACGTAAAACACCATCAAATTTACACAATATAGAGTCAAATAACAAAAGATTATGAATAAAATATAAAATCCACTATACGACACACTGAAATCCCGCCAATAACTCTAATGCCAATGTTGATTATTGTCTTTATTATAAGTTTCATTCATATCGAAAAGATGGCGCTTTAAATTAGTTTGTTGACAGAAATCTGCATGAGTGACTGTTCTCAGATTTTAATTTTGATATTCTTTTTAATTAACTTAGCCAGAGCATCGCGTGGCGTATCATCTCTGTTCGCGGCTATGCTTGACATAAGTTAGATTTTGAAAATAGAATATATATTTTTTGTTTTTCGAAAATGATTCTTTTGATTTACGCTATTGACCCAGCAAGGTCTTATCAGCTTCACCGGACTAAAATAGAATAGAATTCGTGTTGCTCGCTGATAATAGTTCTGTAGGTAAAAAAATAAATAAATCGGTATTATGTTTTGTGTTTGTCAATTACAAACAGAAACTAAAATCTCTTTCCTTTGTAATGCCAAGTATTGCTCATTCCTTAAGTATTTATATTAAAACCTAAAAAAACTACACTGGCATTTTCTAGTATAAACGATTTATCTCAAGTTTCTTTTTGTTCGCCTTGCTTTGAGTGTAGAGAATTGTCTAAAAAACCTGATTAAACATTTTCTCAGTTAAACATTATAGTGTTTACGAAGCTATCTGTTGGTTAAGTTGTTTATATAACAAAGCTTAGAGGAACGAGGAATTAAGTTATTATATCTATTCTTTTATATTTATACCGTGCTATGCTTCTTTTTAGAAACCTCATCTATATATTCAGAGATAATATAGGCTCCTATTATATAATAATCTTGGGTATCCGGTTGACAATTTTGGGGTACTTTCAGAAAACACATTGATCAGTATAATAATTAGATGCATCACAAAACACTTCTTATTTGTTAATATTCTAAAATTATAAATTCTGTAAGCCACTTATAGTCAAAAATATAGAAACTCCTTGGAGAAAGTAATTTCGATTGATTAATTTTAGTGGACCTTCTACATTGTTGAAATTCATATTTAAAACAGTTCATATATTAAAGTGTTTAGAATCAAAATGAAAAGTGTTTATACAAAACCGTCATATATCGTAATATAAGCTTTAAAAACGTTGTTTCATATTTTACATAACTTAGTATAATAACATGAGAGTAAAGATTGAAACATGTTTGGACCCATTAATTTCCTTAATAAAATACGTGTTGTTGCTCAGAGAATACATATTACTCGGATCACCTAATTTCCAATACAAAGGCCGATTACTGCAAGTAGTAATAGCATTAATTAATCATCTCAAAGCCACATATTCAGAGAATATATCATATCGTTTATTACCACAAGACTGGTTAACATCGTTAGCGGTAGTATAGTCTAATCACTCTATATTATTTGTAATTAGGATAACTTATTATATTATCTACAATTTTTATTGAAAGCAAATTAACTTTTCTTGTACCTATGTATGTAAATGGTAAATATTATTTGATTTGACTATTTATTGCATTTTTAATTCATTTCATTATTTATTATAGTTAATGCATAGTTTTCATAAATATGATTTAGTACGAAGCAACATTAATATATCAAAAATAACGTAATCACATTATATCATATTGTACAAGTGAAAAAAAGGATGAAAGTTATTATGAACAACAAACACACCTTGAATTTATGTTTAGGAGAATGTGTATTTAAAAATTCAATTAGAAAGCAAAAACTATTTGTTTACTCCCTAATTCTATAATTATCACAAGCCAGCATGACAGCGGTGACCGACGAAGGAGGACGTATCTCTCGGCAGTCGCCGTTGTTTTTGGATTGCACAGTGCTTACCATCAGGCATAGTGCAGTCACTTTGCCGAGCTACTATAAAAAAAATATATCTTGTATAATCCTTTATGAAGTTACGAGTGCAGATGAAATCCGGGAGGCTGCTAGTAATATTTATAAGACACTCTAAACGCAAACCGAGTGCTAATGAACCCTGCGTAAGAGCCTAAATAAAAATTAAAAGAATTAAAATGTAAATAGTAGGATAACTCAAATTAAGAACAGTAGACAACGTAGAAGCAGTAGTTAATAATGACAATGTCAAATATCGAGCAATCAAAAATGCGTAGTCAGTCGTATCTATCCTCACGGATTGTACACATAAATTGTATTTTTGCTTAACATCCTTGTTTAATGATAATTGGTACTAAATCATACAGAAATGTAGAAAGATATAATACTTAAATGGCAACAATCAAAGTTATACCTACTCTATAGAGAATGTTAAATTTTCTTCACTAAACTGAAGTCTCAGAAGTGTACATTCATTTTCATTGTTACATATTCCTAACAACAAGATAACAACATTGATCAAAGTTATGTAGCTTTTCGATTACTTCAACATATTAAGATTTTACATGGATTTCGCTTCATAACATGTAAATAATGGAACAAATAATAATGTATGTTATTTTATCTATCTAATTAATGCCTTCGAGTTATATATTTTTATTCATTAGTTTTTTGTTACAAATACTATAGGTGTGCGAACTATATATTTTATATCATGTTTGTTCAACATCCAAGCATTACGTAAATGAGCCTTTTGAGAAACATATGTAGGTGTTTTTATATCATAGGAGGCAAACAAACAGGTGGGTCACCTGATGTTAAGTGATCACTACCGTCCATAGACACTAGCAACATCAGGTGAGTTGCAAGTGCGTTGCCAACCTGTATATGGGTGAGGGGAAGGGGAAGGGAAGGAAAGAAAAGTGGGGTGGGAGGAAGGTAGGTGGGCCTCCGGCGTTCTCACTGACCGAACGAAACGCAACAATGCAAGCACTGTTACCTCACGTCGATTTTCTGTGAGAGGGTTGTACTACCCCTGACGAGCCGATCCATTCATGCTGAAATGCAGTCATAGCTTCAGCATGGCTCTACCACAAACTCATTTCACTATTTTAATACAATTTGAAATTTATGCAATTATTTCACACTCGTAAATAATTTATAACACATCAAATCTCACTATCGACAAAGCCCCGTTTATACAATCAGTATTCAAAGCAGAAACAACCCAAGCAAATAGGTTCATGCCTATCAGCTTACAACACAACCTGACATTACAAGCGGTACGTAATCGTGAGTAACAACAGACGACGAGGATTAAGCCGTTGGACAACAGAACCGGTCGATAACCTATATTAGATAGCAAATGTGACCTACATCAACGTCCGAGAATAGGCTGAATTATATTAAAATCAAGCAGCGGTGAAAACAAAATCAAGTACTTATAAATTTAAAACAGGTCTTCTTTTCATTTCAACAGTAGTAAAACTTTTGTACTAAATAGTGATAAAACAAATTTATTCTCAAGTACAAACATTTGTAATGAAAAACCTCTTTACTTAATAAATTAGTATGATTTACTATTTGATTTAATATGATATACTATTTGTAGGTGGTAGAACCAAGCTGAAACTATTATTGGTTTTAACATGAATGGGACGGCTTGTCCGAGGTAGCACCACCCTCTCACAGAAAACCGACGTGAAGTAACAGTGCTAGCATTGTTGGGATTCGTTCGGTCAGTGAGAGCGCCGGAGACACATTTCCCTCCCCTCCCCCTTCCCCTTTCCCTTTCTCTTTATTCCCCCAAACAAAGGCTAGCAACGCACTTACCGACTCCTCTGGGGTTGCTAGTGTCTATGGATGGCGGTTGATCACTTAACAAAAGGTGACCCGCGTGTCGTGTTCCTTTGTCTCCTATATGATATAAAAAAAAGTAAAGTGCTAATATACCAATTTTACGATGGGAATCAAAGAAGCTATAAAAATAATTTGCTTCATTAATTCATTATAATTACTTCAAAGGTTCCCAAGCTTGAACGTATACGCATATTCCCATAAATCTGAATACAGATGTTAAAAAAAGAGCACATGAATGCAGAACGTTGTGTAATAAACGATGCTCAAGTAAAGTGCTCACGCCGCGCCGTAAAAACTTAAAGCGAAACTAAAGTTTCACGCGTTAAGAAAATGCTGAAGGTCTTTGTTCTCGGCAGCCAAAACAAACGTTCTGTTTGGGCATTTACTACAATAACAAACATTCGGGTACAAACGCACGTTACTGGGAACGGGCAAAAACGTGCCCAATCGAGCTATATGAGAAATAAAATCGCCATGATTCGATAACGACGTGTCAAGTTCAGCGGAATGCGGATTAAGAACTTATTGTTAGTAGAATTCGCAACACTCTGACGTGTACCTGCATCACAACGAAAGGTTGTAAATAGTTGATTTATGGAACTATTTATTTTACATCTTACCTTTACATTTCATTTATGAAACGAGTAATGATGTAAAAAAAATGCTAATATGTTATGTATACGCATTTTTTTTTAATATCATAGGAGGTAAACGAACAGGTGTGTCACCTGATGTTAAGTGATCACCACCGTCCATAGACCCTTGCAACACCAGGGGAGTCGCAGTTGAGTTGCCAGCCTGTGTTCGGGGTAGAAGGGAAGAGGAGAAGGGGAAGATGAGGAGAGGTGAGCCTCCGGCGTTCTCACTGACCAAACGAAACGCAACAATGCTAGCACTGTTACTTCACGTAGGTTTTCTGTGATAGGGTGGTACTACCCCGGACGAGCCGACCCATTAATGCTGTAACCAATAATAACTTCAGCGTGGCTCTACCACCTGTTTGTTGCTTTAACTATGCAGGTTTGAAATTTTATATAAACGAGTAGTCCGGTGAAGTTGTTAAGACCTTGTTAGGTCATTAGCGTTGTCAGTTCGAGAAAAAAAAATTATATAAATGAAATAATAGGTATGCCGTTGTGTGCACATAACGCAAAAAACATTGTATAGACCTATTTTTTTTTTTTCATTTTGCTTCTTTACACACTTGATTCTTAACTAAAAATATCACGATAGCTCCATTTAAATATAGAGTTATTGGGGTTTTAAGAAGCTACGATTTAATAGGTACTACGTATGCAACGGATATGTACTTTCTTGCTGTGGAAATGTGGAGCAAACAGTGTGATGCTTATTTTTTTCCTCTGTAGATAAGACATATTATTTTGCGTACAAAAATTCAAAAATTAATGGCCGTGAATTGCAAACTTATATATAAATGATAAACAATACTTCTAGTAATTGATCAAAAAATATTACAAAAAGATAAAATTGTATACAATTCTCAACCAATTTTAATGAAATGTTGTATGTACATGTGAAGAATATCCCATTTGAAAAGTAATAGATTTTATGATTTATCATGAACACTTATAGAAAACATAAAATATTACTAAAGATATTCGGTGTTATTACAAATAAGTTAAATACGTATTGAATACTTGCTTTATAATGATTAGGTTTTGAACGCACCGCGCTCGCTGAATGTTCGCCATCTTGCTCTTTTGTCTCGCTTTGGTTAGGCTAGGCTATACTAGCGAAAAAAGGATAACGCGAACTTACCTAGGGCTAGCGCGGTGCATATTTAGTACGAAACCTTTCTAAAGCAAATATTTAAGCATATTTATTTAATATTTATTTAACTTTTAGGTAATAACACCGATCGAGTCGAAAATAATTATCGCTTTAAAAACGCACACCGATCAGCTGGCACATAATAAATTTGTTTATTATGGATCGGCACTAACATAGTCTGTCATAGTTCTGCTCATTTTATTGCTCTTTAATCGTTAATATGTTGAAATAAATATTTAATGGCTAACATTTTACACTTCTGTATATTGTGATCTAATAATTCACAATGTATAAACAAATACCGTTTTTTAAACAAAGTGTGGTCTATTCTAGTATTCCTAATGTAAATGAGAGATTCATAAACTATACAAATACTAGTTCAACGTAATGACGGATTTCCTTCTCTCAAATCAATATTGTAAGCTTTGTTATTTTATTTCCTCTAGATATATTTCATAATTAACTTCGTGAAAAGATCAGCATTAATTCATATATTGTTGTAATGGAATGAATAATAGTTAATATAATACGTTTAGAAATTGGTTAGTAAGAAACAATTTGAATTTTAGAAAGATTCTATTATGGTCTTTTCTCTTGTCATTGTTTAATTCGCTCTTGGGTTGTTTTTTTTGAGATGGCTTTTTAGTGCTTAATATATAGAATAAGTTAAAAAGGGTGAAGGAGTTTTATTTTATGAAGAATAGACTAGTATTTATATTAATATATTCTATTTGATATTTAAAGACACATTTGTTTGGCAGTATTATTATATCTAAGTAATAAAGTAAATGTGATCAATAAATTAAATTGTGTGTTACCTTTGGAGTATAGCAATCTTCAAAGGTCAAACCTTAGGTCAAATCAAAATATAGTATTCAAAACAAACCGATGTGAATTAACAGTGCTTGCATTGTTGCGTTTCGTTAGATCAGTGAGAGCGTCAGAGACCCACCTCGCCATCCATTACCCCATCATTATATTTTCGTTCACAGAAAGCTTCAATTACGGAATTAAAATCAAAGTCAACAATACTTTATTCAGTTTAGGCCCTAATAAGGCACTTATGAACGTCAAAACTACCACCGGTTCGGAAAACAACCCAGTCATCGAGAAGAACCGGCAAGAAACTCGATCAGGTACATTTTTTAACATATATTTCCAATACATCATACAGTAGCTTTTAGTGGATGTACAGAGAGGAGTCAGTTCCTGACATCATTATCATTCACATATTGCTCCACTCTGTAACATCTTTTTGACAGCAAAACCCGCATGACGTGGCGCTTAAATTTACAGTCCGACAAATATGTAACATGCTTTGGGACTTTATTGTAGAACCTAACACTATTACCTAAAAACCTATTACTGGTTTTGCTAAGTCTGAAACATGGGACGACCAGTTTATTACAGTTTCTAGTTTTTAGATTATGCTATTTACTACATGCAGTTTTGTAAGTTTTTACGGACATACATTAAATTATCAAGAATGTATAGGGAGGGTAGAATTAAGATACCGAATTTCTGGAACTTCGTTTTTAATGATTCGCGAGGTTCCATATTATATATTGCTCGAACTGCCCGTTTTTGTACGAAGTTTTTACCCAATTCGAAGCTACGTCGATCACCGTGACGTCCGGATACGTCAACAACTGAGCCACCAAGTTTAATAAACGGACATAAAGAAATAGTTTTAATATTTCTAAAGAGAACAATTTCTCTGCAACCCTAATGCTTATTCTCAAAATTAGCGCAGTCAAGCGATCATTAGGTACTTGAAATTCATCGTACGAAAACACATGCCCCAAATTTACAAGATAAGTTGCCCTCAAAACTGCTGCCACATGTCGCGTAGCCATTTGCAAAAATCGGAAAAAACCGTTACCTGCTACTCAAGTGGAACACTTGAGATCGTGACTACAAAACCTTCCATATATTACAAAATTCAAATATAGCTACATTTTGTTTGAAAAATAGTAAATTCAGTACCACCCATAATGTATTTTAAAGTAACTCATAGGAGAATGTTGATATTACATACACAAAGTAGCACTCTTGAGTCTTTTGCAAATCTATGTTTCTTCCTTCGGTGAAGCTATGAAGTCCGCCAAGTTAATAGCGTAGTCAGTTCGAAAAAAAAAACAAATCTTGTATATAATTATAATATCTAGATACAAGTGCCTTTGTCTTCTGTCTGTGAACCGAATTTCATTCTTTTTTCTTGTTTAGTAACTACTTACATGAACCTTAGTGTTTACTCTCAATAAAAGCTTTTTGGAAAAGGTTCGTCGTTTTCCATACTATTATATCGTTGAAAAACGATTATATGCGAGTATATACCTGTTTATGATATTTCATCATCCTTATATGTCTCTACTGTACCGTGTAATGTTCTGCGTGTTGTAATGTACAGATATATACTGTACTGTGTGCTGTACTGTGTACCGTACTGTATACTTTTTTTTTCAGTACTGTGTTGTGTACTGTACTGCGTACTGGACGAGCACTAATTGGCATATTTCATTATGTAGAAATTATTACCAATTTTTGGTATCGTTTTTCTCTTATGAAACCCCTAATCAGTGGGTCAATTTAATGTATTAAATATTTTAAAGTAATTATCAAATATTGTTAAATAACTTAAAAAAAAAACAATGTCTCAAGTTACCCAAATAACTTTATTACTACTAAGTTACATAAATATACTATATCCAATTAGTAAAACGTCAATAAAGAATTCTGAAACAAGAAACAAAGTAGACCTTTCAGGCTGAAATTAACTGTCGACAAATCGTAAATTAACAATGAGTTATGTACAGAGAAATTGAAGGTTTTGAAGTAGCTTGAAACGGTAAAACCACGACATATGACTATATGAGGGTGGCATCGTTGTCGGTTAATTACGGTAAACGTGACAAGCGTCTATGTTCCACACGTCATAAGCGGTTTTATTGCGATACTCATACAAATAATTGCTACAAAGACAAACACTGTTAGGAACCGGTTCTAAATATAAAACATATTCTATCATTTGTTCCTTCACTCATTAATAAAGTTTCATGAATTGTAATTACCGTTTATCTATACTCTATAATCTATACTAATATTATAAAGCTGAAGAGTTTGTTTATTTGGTTGAACGCGCTAATCTCAAGAACTACCAGTCCGATTTGAAAGTTTCTTTCAGTTTTAGATAGCTCATTTATCGAGGATGGCTATAGGCTACATATCATCACGTTAAAACCAATAGGAGCGGAGCACTAATGAATAATGTCTCAAAATCGGGCTATTTTTAGAGCATCCGCTGCGTGTCAGTGTCAGTATTATATGCGTTGCCATGGTAACATGATAACATTCTATCGGAAATATTATTAAGGTTTATTATGTGTTCCTGTTCAAAAGTTTATTCTACGTTATTTTTAATTCCAATTTTTTATTATAAGTATTATGTTGCTATCGCAAACATTTTTAAAGTCTATTTTGTGCTGCTATTCTAAAAGATGAGTAGTAATAATATTCGTCCATCAATACAGGCGAAGGAATTAATCCATACTGCCAATTCTGAAGTTATAATTATAGGTAGTTGTTATGTATTCTCTACCCAGTTTTCTTCTGTCTAAATTGATGTAAAGATATAAGCGCCAAATATTTCGTAAATTTTTATCTTCTTAATTTTCAAGACCCCAGAATACATGTGCTCCGTGGTATTATTTTTCATCCATTTCACTTATGCATAATAAACAAACCATATTACATAAAACGCCGCCAATTTAACACAATATAGAGTCAAATAACACAAGATTATGAATAAAATACAAAATCCCCTACATGACAGATTGAAATACCGTCAAAAACTCCTCAAAAAGTTTATTCTACGTTAGTTTTGTTCTGAATTTTCGGTTTGTGATATATTACGTATTTCTATACTATAATAAAACTGTAACAAGTCGAAATCTGTACATTAAATATTTTTTGAAAATTTTAATCAGGGTAGACTATGTTATGGATATAGAAGCCAAAAATAATCTTTTTACAATTTTTGTCTGTCTGTCTGTCCCTATGCACACGCATCACTCTGAAAGTACTGAACCTATCTTGACGAAACTTGAAATAGTGATAACTAATATTACGAGATTACATCAAATATATTTTTTGTCCCATGAAACGCAAGGGGTTCTCCAGGATAACGAAAAACAAAAATTTGTAGTTAACGTAACTAGACTTTTTTGCGACACCTTAGTACAAGAGCCGGCAACGTTAAAAGAACAAGAATTGTAGAATACCTGGCTCTTTAATATATCAATATATATTTTTTTATATCATAAGAGGCAAACGAACAGGTGGGTCACGTGATATTTAGTGACCACCACCGTCTGTAGACACTAGCAACACCAGGGGATTTGCAAGTGCGTTTCCAACCTGTGTATGTGGGAGGGTAAGGGAAGGGAAAGAAGGAGAGGGCAAGAGAGGTGGGCCTCCGGCACTCTCACTGACCGAACGAAACACTACAATGCAAGCACTGTTATTTCACGTCGGTTTTCTGTGAGAGGGCAGTATTAGCCCAAACGAGCCGACCCATTCATGCTAAAACCAGTAATAGCTTCAGCGTGGCTCTACCATCTACAGAAATTATCAATATATCAATAGACAGAATGTAGGACACTTGGTAGCGGGTTAACATTGTATTTTTAATAGGCATTTTGATTTATGATTAATCAATAATAAGTTTAGGAACATTTTTTTCAGTAACTTTTAAACGCAATTAAACATTCAGACACATTTTTTATAAACAATCATATACCCGCTGATATATTTTATAGATAAAAAAAAGAATGTGGTGTCGTGGGACACCAGGTAGGAACAAAGTTCCTTCGGCTAATGAAGAATCGACACTATTTGGAAAAAAAAATCGTGCTTAATTTTATGTAATCGTAATTCAAATTATCAGTTAAAATAACAAAATATGTCTCTTTATTTTAACATAAAACTACATAGAAATAGAAATAATTACAAAAAAGGAGAAAGAGAAAGGTATTATACACTACTCGTTTGTGTATACGACTGTCGTGCCTGCGCACGTCTCATTTAACTGTTTTATTCCATGCACTTTTCGTTACAGTTTTACTATCACATTTTTTTCAGTTCGGTCGCGCAGCAAAATGCCTATCTCCTCCAAGCCTGCCGTAAGGAACTTCGTTCCAATAATAAATTTCAAACCAATTATTTTTTTTCATGGCAAAGAACAAATTTAATTTTATTAAACATTACCACCATATACAACGGTAAACGTAAACATATGACTTGGGATTGACGCCATCTCAAATATATGCGTCGTCGACCATCATGCTATACAAAACCGAAATACCTTGGGCCGGCGAGGTGAAATATCTTGGTGTTACTTGAGATAAACACTTAAATTTCGATTCACACACAGAAAGAGTGCGAAACAAAGCCCTATGGTCTTGGGTCGTTTCTATCATTTGCTTTGTCATAAGAGTAAAATATCCCCCGGACATAAACTCACTTTATATAAAACTTGCATCCGTCCGATTATGACGTACAGTTGTTCGGTCTTTGCACATGCGCAAAATCGTATTCAAAAGTTGCAGGTTCTCCAGAACGGAGCCCTACGTAATATCACCGGTGCCCCATGATACGTTCGGAATAAGGATCTCCACAGGACCTGGAGATGCCTTCTGTCTGAGCGTATATAAAATCACTTACACGTAGTTATTTCGAAAAAGCCGCGAATCATCCCAGCCCGTTAGTGGTATCCGCCGCGAACGATGAACACGTACCCAACGCTGCGCAGTATAGAAGACGACCGCGACACATTTTTACCGACCCCCCTGATTCAATTACGTCAGCGAACGATCAATACCAGCCTGTCTCTTCAAACAGAGCGTGTTCTCACCCACGCCCGCATAACCGCAGATCACGCCGCCGTGGTCTGGGAGTAAATTTCGCTCCCGCACACCAAATTAGGCCCTTCTCGGCAACGGCTCAAGCCTAGATCTATTCCCTGGGCGTGGAGCCCTTGAGTACGCGATACAGTGACACAAGAGTTCTACCCTTATTTTTCGTTATCCTATCCTATCCTATCCTATATCGTTTAGAGGATATTTTCCTATACAAAATACATATAGGAGTTGTTGAGGCACGTATGCTTGGTACACATGCATGTTTCAATAACTTATATACGTATATAAGTTACCGGACTACTAAGGCGAGCGCTTAAGGCACTCAGCCGATTTTATTTTGGCAACCAGCTCAAGGGTACACGGCACACTTTGGCTTGGCTGTTGCCTGTTGCATGCAAAATCGCGACCTATCTTAGATAACCTAGCTAACTATTCATATATGTATGAGTTGTTGAAACGTATATGTGTACCAAGCATACGCGCCTCAACAACTCCTGCATATATTTATTATCGGAAAATTGAGAGTTTTTCAGTTCCATAAGGGAAAAAAGTAAACCCTTCCACTTTCTTGTGTAAGCGTGTAGGCGTGCACGTGTGTGGGGGTGATCGTGTAGTGTTGTAGCAGTGATGTATATTTGTGTGTCACCGTATCGCGCAAGCAACGCAGTCAAGGGATCCCTACCGAGGGATTGAACCTGATCCTGATGTATAAAACTGGCTTGGTTTGAAGGTGATAGGTAGTATGTTGTGAGTGGTACAGAGATTATTTTTAAAAATATATTGGAAATATATTTCAAATACGTTTTCGAAACAGTTTATAACTCTTACGACAATAGTTTCAAGCAAGTGACATTTGACGCTTTCGGCGCGATGTTTGACGCTTCAATACGGTGTTTATATATTTTTCTTTAATACAATGGAGTATAAAAAGGTTTTAATACAAGTCGAAGATAGTTATGATAAAGTAAGTGGTAGAGATGTTTATTCAGTTTTATGTAGGTTAGTTTTTATTTTAACTGATCCTGGTAGATGACGCTACGAATGGATACTAGGCTTATTAAAAAAAAAATGTAATCTGGGTATATGTTTGAGTGAATCCATGCATAGTTTGGATTCAGAATTGGAAACGGTGGTTGTGGCTGCAATCGGGTATCAGTTTTATTTGCGGGGTGGTAGGGCTCTACAGTCTGACTGGGTCACAACCACCATGTACAAGGCGAAAAAATACGTAATAGTGACTCGCTTCTGCGCCTCGCGTTTCGGGATCAGCCTGTGCATATCCAGCTTTCTGTAGGCCGGCATGATAGTGGCGACCGCCGATGGACAATGTGTCACTTGGTGGTCGCTATTGTTTTTGGATTGTACTATGCTTACCATCAGGCATAGTGCAGGCATTTTGCCGTGCTAGGAGAAAAAAAAAACAATTTTTTCGCGTGATAACCAATTTGGTGCAAACGAAGTTGCACGGGTCAGCTAGTTATAAGAATAAAATGTGTGTATATAATACTGAAATAAAAACTTTTTGATGAATACATATATCTGCGGTGCTACAAATATTAACATCTTTTTTTTAATTCTGTCGATATGTCTGTTTGTTTATTTGTTCCGGGTAATCTCCGAAATGGCTGGACATATTTGAATTTTTTTTTTCTTAGAAATGACTACGCCATTGACCTAGCAAGGTCTTAACAGCTTCAAGCTGTTACTGTAGATGATGTGCGTGTCATACATACAAATATTTTTTTTAATTTTTGGAAGAATATTTACACATCTTATAACAATTTAAAATTACTTGACTGTATTCGTGAATTGTTGCCTCTTACGTGCCAACAGCATACAACAATAATGTTAAACAAGTAAGATTACTATTATTAAAACTTATAAAATAAAAAAAACATGTTATTTAGTGTCATATGCATACATGTACATAATTTTATACACACAAATAAACGCATTAGTTTATAGACAATTTTATCTTCTTCTATACCTATAATGAAAATGTAAATCTAGCGTGTCTAGTTTTTCGATTTTCGTGAAAAAAATTGTTGCAGTTGTCTAGGAATAAGTAATAAAATACATTTCAATCATTTTTAGAAATATCTGTCTACCTGTCTGTTTGTATGAAAACGCATCACGATAAAACCTCACAAATATAAATAAAGAATATCCTCGAGTAACATTTAATCATGGTTTCATTAAAATCGGTTCAATTCATCAAAAGTTGTAATTTTAATGAAGATGCGACGTAAATATGAGAGAAAAGTAGAAAAATAAATGGACTTAATATATTCAGATGATTTTACTTAGTCACTGTTTTGTTATATTAGGTTCCACGCGGACGAAATCGCGGGCACAACTAGTATATGAATAAAATAATAGATGACTAATTGCGCGCACTATTTAATAACTTTTGAATAGATTTTATTATTTCTTTTTTAATTTGATTTCATAGACACTTGGTTCTTATCCGAAAAAGCTGAGGCAGTAATAAGGATTGCCAAAACTGAGAACTAAAAACAACAGTATAACTATGTTTATTTTTTTAATTGTTAAATTAATTGAAGTCTTTATTGTTTAAATTTCATTATTTGTAAACTAAAATCATCACTGCTAGTCTGGTTTTCACATCGGTTGGTAATCCGAGCAATATTTTTATACATTATTCTACAATTTATTAATTAATTAGACATGATGATGGGCAGCACAAAATACAAAATATCAAAATATACGAGTCACTAGGCTGCACTAGGTAGCACAATACGTCACAAACATGTCGAGATCATCGGTAACCCGAATCCATAAATTTTTCCACTACCAAAAATCGTTTATCACAGCTAAAAAATGTTCACTTAAGTTATTATGATACTTAATTTTATATAAACTTAAGAAAACTAAAGTTTTGTATAAACGCGATGCATGGTGTCTCTTTGCTCAGCCGTGTGAGGTGGAGTACTCATATTTTCTTCTGAACATTTTGTTGAAATAATAAACAACGTAGACCAAGTCGCCAGTATCAGCCAGTATTATGAATTGTATGTAGGTTAGAGACAACACAGCGCCAATTAATACTGCTTGTGGCATCCAATTTGCAGCTGTCATTCTTTAACGCTATCGTGACGTCTGTACCACGTAATAAGCCCCGATGAGATGCGAACCAAGGCGAGCACGACCCATCGTAACGCAATATTCGCAAAAGTAAAACCGTTTTCTTTATCCGAATCTTTTAATGTAAGATATTATATATAAATCTTCGTTCAATCTTTGCACGCTATATTAGAGATAACTGTCACAAATACTGAAAATGTAATATTGTTTTATAAAGTAGAGCTGATAAAAGGGACTTTAATATCATAAAAATTGTATTGTTTCTTCGAGGATATTATGAGTTTCATCTGAACTATTCGTGTTATTTTATTCTTATATAGGAATTTTGATTATTACCCAATATGATACTTTTATTAGTTTTAATTTACGTGTACCATTCTATCATTTCTACAGTGGGTCGTGAATAACAGCAATACGTGGTGAAAAATAATTAATGTAATTTGTATTAACATACCCTAATTGCACGCTGTTATTATACCGTACGATTCAATTACTCAAACAGTCAACAAATATTATGAAATGTTTATTAATGGAGCCAATGCATACGATGTTAATGTATGGGAGCCATCAATATTCTTATAGTGGCATACAGAAAAAATATATATAATAGATTCAATTAATACAAAGTTATTAAAGTTTTACGAAACTATACTTATTAGAAACACAAGGCGTTCAACGATGTGTGTTTTCTCTCCTCCGAGAGACGGATCAAATCTACATTCAAATCAAATCAAAATATCCTTTATTCAATTTAGGCCCTGAGAAGGCGCTTATGAAAGTCAAAGCTACCACCGGTTCGGAAAACAACCCAGTCATCAAGAAGAACCGGCAAGAAACTCGATCTGGTGTCTCTTTTCATGTTACATATTTTTACAAAGTATAATTTAGTTACAAAGTTTTTAGTGGATGTGCAGAGGGGAGCGTCATTTCCAGACGTAACAATCATTCACATACTGGTCCATCCTATAATAGCCTTTAGATATTAAAACCCGCTTGACATGACTCTTGAACTCACTATCCGTCAAATCGGTAACATGTTTAGTGATTTTGTTATAGAACCTAACACTATTACCTAAAAAACTGTTATTAGACTTCGTGAGTCTGAAGCATGGAATGACCAACTTGTTGCAGTTTCTAGTATTTAAATTATGTTGGTCTTTTACTTGATCCAGGTCTTTTACTTGATACATTAAGGCGTGCGATGCCGCAGGCAAAAGCTAGTAACTTATATGTACATATAAAAAAAGTTTAGTAGTAGTATACGTTGTAGTGAAAACCAAAATATTATGTAAGCTCTACCATTATTATTTATTATTATGTAAAGGACATGGAGAAATATGATGAAGTTTTTCCATATGACTAAGCTGTGTTTGGTATTACAGTATTGATTTTTTTAATACTTGACTTTTGCAGGTATGTATGTTATATGCTGCTAATAAAAAGAAGTCACTGTGACGAGTTTGAGGAAGATGGTAACGATCCAGTCGGTCACAATACAATGAAGGTAAATGTAAAAATACAATACTTAATTTCCCAATAATAAATTTAAAAAAATATATAATCATGTCATATAATCATATTAGTATTAATCATTATTATATTTTTATTTATAAATTATATTTCAGTAACAAATACACGGTTATTTTCCGATCATTCCCATTTTCTATTTGTGTCGAAGCGGATGTAAAATTAGCGTTCGTAATGATTCGTTTCACTGAACTAATTGTTCACAATCATAAGAATCTAATATTAATGAATCATTATGTTTTTCCAAAAGTTATTTGGTGGTCAATTGACTTAGCCTATATAAGCTTGCACTATATTCATATTATATTGTAAAATCTTTATAAAATCGTTTGTTGTAATGTTACATTTAATATAGAAATTAGACCAATTTGGTCGGTTTACAACAAAACCATTTATCTGTTCTCTTTTCTCCATATAACGAAATCTCTTTATAACAAAAAAAAAACTTAGTCCCTCGAAATTTCGTTATAAACAGTTTACACTGTATATCTATCAAGGAACGATATCTCATGTATTGGTACAAAGTTATTTAATGCGAATTTCCCTCGAGTACGCGAGGGATGGAACAGGACACTGTAATTTCCATACGAAAAGAAGAATTTGTAAAGAAAGGTAGTCTCTAGTAATGTTACTTCATATAAAAGATAACGAACAATGGTAAACTTCAGAGTTTTTCTTCAAGTGCCTTTTGTTCAAAACCATTTTGGTCTACTACTTATGATAATTGTAGTTTCTTATAAAGTTTATTACCGTTGCATTGTAAGAAATGGGCGCGAACTGCATATAACGCTATAAATAAGTTCTAGATTGCTTAAATCTTTATAAATATTTGTATCTTGGATTTTAACAGAAAATAATAATCAATTTATTGAAAACATACTTTATAATTCTAATAAGAATATTAAAAATGGTAGAATGAATTATTTGTAACACTTTTGTAGGTGGTAGAGCCACGCTGATTCTATAACTGGTTTCATCATGAATGGGTTAGCTCGTCCGGGGTAGTACTCTCACAGAAAACCAACGTGAAGTAACAGTGCTTGCATTGTTGCCTTTCGTTCGGTCAGTGAGAGCGCTGGAGGCCCACCTCCCTTCCTGTCCCTACCCTTTTTCCGCTTCTTCCTCCACCTTCCCCAACAACACAGTTTAGCAATGCACTTGCAACTCTTCTGGTGTTGCTGGTGGCTATGGACGGTGGTGATCACTTAACATCAGGTGATCCACCTGTTCATTTGTCTCCTATGGTATAAAAAAACTCAATCGATCGTCAAGAGATTTTGTATAAACATTATCAAAGTTATAGAAAATAACATGAATAACAATACTGATCACGAAGGGTAAGTTAAATATACAATGGCGAGAGCGACGCCATTGGTAAAAGCTAGTAAAGATGTAGATTTATGTTAGACTTAAAAAACTTATAACTTCATATAATACTCTTAATAAGATATAATTATAATATATCGAATATAATAACCCAGAACAATCAATTTTAGGCCTGAAAGAATAATCGCATACTCAAAAAAATATATACAAAATGCAAGGCAAAACACTTTCCGACAACAGGTAATGATTTATGAAGTGCGTACAAAGCGATGATACAGAGAAGCCTAGCAACATTAGACCGCATCAAAATAAGAAAGGGATCGTATCAAAGGCAGCAAGGCATCCCCAAGGGGTGGGGACTTTTATTTATGGTTCGCGCCTTTGTTGGCACGAGAAATATAAATAGTTCACATTGAAATATAGGAGACGATGCTTTTTGGGGGTGCGATATTGTAGAAAATTAATGACGTGGTCAACGCTACTTGGATTGGATTAAGGTTTTAGTGAATGGATTTACGAGACATGCTAAAAGACTCGAACGTATTTGTATGGCTTTGCAAAACAGAGTTAAGTGAATTGCGGAGATATTAGGGGTGTCGTAACAAAGGGTGTTCCTTGCTGGAGGCTTTTATGCATCAAATAATTTAGTATTCATTCTGTTGACGGTATTACTTTAGTTGTAGGATCTTGAAATATAATATTTAGAGTGTGAATATATTTGAAAGTAGTTAATATTAACAGTAATATTAATTCTTCATTTAAAATAGTAATTAGGGCTATGCGAATAATTCAAACTTACGAATAAAATTTGCGAATAATATAATAATTGAATCGAATATTAAAAGTCGATTCAATTCGAACGATATTCGCGCACCCCTAATAGCAATAATTAATGCATAATTTATAAGTAGCCCAGATTTGGAAACTTACTTTGAAGTAGTACCAGTAGTTTTTGCATCATGCGAGGACAACAGATTCTGACCTATATTATTTTATCTATTTACTATATAATTTTATTCGCAACAATCAAACAGAAAAAAGCTCAATGATTTAACTCACTCAGATATTACACGAAGCAAAATTCAAATATTAAAAACAACATATTGTAGCATATAGTTCGTCTTACTACAACTTTAAAAAGAGTGTGAAATAATTATATACTAATATTATAAATCTGAAAGGTTTTTTTGTTTGGTTGAATGAGCTAATCTCAGGAACTACTAATCTGATTTGAAAAATTCTCTTAGAGTTAGCTCATTTATCTACTATAGACTAGATACTACAGACTATACACAGACTGTACAGACTATATCATGATGCTGAGACCAATAGGAGCAGAACACCAATGAAGAATGTTTCAAAATCGGGGTTCTTTTTAGCATTTGCCCAAAGCAACTATTCCACGCGGACGAATATGCGGGTAGAAGCTAGTGTATTCATATTACGAAAAAAAAAAATTAGTAAAATAGTGAAATAATGTATCCAAATATATAATGTAAAAACAAAAAAATGTTCAATTACAAAGCTCCGTTTGTAACGAATTCCTGAGAGCGTCGCGGCAAAACTTACGCACCTAAAAGCATTTATCACCTCGTTGGAATTTCAACGAAAAATTCCCATCTTCTAGAGTGTTCCCGAGGAAAGCGATGCGAAAGCTATTTGTCACTCCAGGGTCTTAGTTTTTCCCGAAAGATAAAGGATATTTTTAACCCGTTTACGAGATCACAAAATTTTTTAGCGCTCACTTGATTTTTACTTGAGATCCAAACTGGTGGATAACGATGTAAATTACTATTTAACGGTCGGTAGCTGCCGAGAGTAAGTGTTTTTTAATGTGAGAAAAGTAAGTGGGTATATTTTTAGGTATATGAATGATTATCTGAATTCATATTTCCACGTAGTATTTATATTATGAAAGTAAATTAATAATCGAAATTGGGTAATGGATTTTTATTTATATCGATTCACTTGTTTAATAATAACTAACTCCTTTTAAAAATACGAATTCCCATTTGGTCACTCAAATGTCAATATTACTATCTTTTGCCGGCGGTTCAACTCGCATTATGTAGATTCTGTAAAGCTGCGAACATGTGTTCAAAATGTCATGACAATCGATTGATAGTTAAAGCACGAAAGCGCAACAAACAAATAAGCTTATAATCTAATATAATAATAATAATATAATTTAAGATATTTATGATTACACCTGACAAAACACATATTACAATGATATAAAACAAAACTAAGCCATGCCATTCCGCTCGTAATTCTGCTATTTAAAAGTATTTTATGTAAGTTTAAATATGACGCATACATCCATGACCCCTTCATTGCAATTCATATTACTAATTTTATGTATACCAGGTAAAAGGTTAGACACTCGCAGTATTCTAGGACATGACACTTCATGAGCACATTTAACATGTAAAATAATAATATTAAAACAAATACCAATAAACAACAAAGAAAACCGAAGTTAAAGTATGTTCTAAGACTTTCAAAAGTATAGCTACAAACGTGTAAATAATAAACTTAAGTGCAGTGACCGTTGCCAAAAGCTACAATGGGCGACCCACTTTCGATAATAAAACGGGCAATAAACCCTTTTGTTTTGTTCCTGACAGTCTCACGTTCCCTTTCAGATGAACGTGAAATCACCCGACGGTTATTGACAGTATGCTTTAACATAGACGCGTAGAGGATTAAGTATAATTCTTATATTTTTCTAAATAATTTAGTCGAATAAAAAGCACCTATTTTTTTAATTGATTTACAATGAGAGTCGAGTGCAAAGTGTCCTCGATAAATGTTGCTACTGTCGAAACAGTCACCTGGTATATTACCTATTTATACGATCTGTATAACACGTAATTTATTGTATATGTGGTACTTTTTTGAAAAGCTAGAAGCAATGAATATTTTTGGGTTGATTTATTTATTTCAAAGCGTTCAGGCAGTGCACACCATATTACAGAATTTTTGATCACTTTATTTATATATATTGTTATTAATCCTTGCAAATATATATTTATCAAAATAAAAAGTAGTTTATAGGACCTGAGTGCTGAAAACAATATACCCTTCTAACAGTAAAAGAATTTTTAAAAAAGTATCAGTAATACCCCAAACATACAACAACCCACTAACTTCACCGCCTTATAATATTAGTATAGATTATTCAAGAAGTATAAACTATCATTTAACTATAATGTTATCTACCTTTATTCATATATAAACATACTATGTATATGTACGTACATTTTCAATATAGTATAGCTAGGTTAGCTAAGATAGGTCGCGATTTTGCATGCAACAGGCAACAGCCAAGCCGAGGTGTGCCGTGCACCCTTGAGCTGGTTGCCAAAATAAAATCGGCTGAGTGCCTCAAGCGCTCGCCTTAGTAGTCCGGTGAAGCTGTTAAGACCCTGATGGGTCAATAGCGTAGACATTTCGAAAAAAAAAAAAAAAAAACAATATAGTATTGCGTAATATCTCTGTGGGAAAAAGCACAGTATCTACCCCCTTTTAGTGATTTGGCTATGGTGACATGTTGCTACTGTCAATCATTCTACATTGTTACACCGAATATTTAATTTTTAATTAATATTTGTAATTAAGTTTAAAACGTGTATTTGCCATACTTGACACTGGAAGAATTGCCTACATAGGCAGAGGCCATGCCGAATAAAAAAAACTGTCACTTATTAAACACAAATATGAATTGAATGTTTAATCAGTAATTTTCAAATTAAGTTACTTTAACGACAATAAATATATTTCTCAGGGTGAATTAGTCCCTTCAACATTAGTATATGTTTAGAGTCTGTAACTAAAAGAGTTAATAGAAATGATATCAGGAGACAACAACCTCAATTGGAACGGTAAATTTGAGGACCGAAATCTTAAACAGTCTATTAACCTCTTTGAAGAATGACTCACGTTTGTTAGCAAAAAAATACCAAAGCGTTCCACTACGACAACCCGCAAAAGTGAAACCGAACAAAAAACAGTGAAATCAGATTCCGGTAAATACGAGTGATTGGCTTATCTCAGATTTCCTTACTATAAAACTCTGTTATTTTTATACAATGTATTCATCTATACTAATATTATAAAGAGGTAAAGTTTGTGAGTTTGTGACGTTGTAGGGGATAATCTCAGGAACTACTGGTCCGATTTGAAAAAAATCTTTCAATGTTATATTGCTCATTTATCGAGAATGGTTATATGCTATATATCATCACGCTAAGCCCAATAGGAGAGGAGCACCAATGAAGACTGTTTAAAATTCGTTTTTTTCTCCTCTTGAGAGCTTCCGCTGCGTGTTAGCGTTAGTCTAAAGTATCTATTCCACGCGAACGAAGTCGCGGACAGAGGCTAGTTTTTTATAATTGTTTCAAATCGTATATGATATTTGTCATTAATTTCTTAACAATAACGTATGTCTTTAAAAACGATGGCTTAATTTTAGAAATGAATATACGTGTTAATTATACATTTCATAGTTAATTATATAATACGCATGTTAATAAACAAAAAATAGTACTTAATGCGTTTTAGTGTAACAAAGGAACACACTTTCAATTTTGTAATATTATTTAAGACTAGCTGTGTCCGCTAATTTGTCTGCGTAAAAAACAGTAAGTAATTAATAAAGTGAACTGAATGTATTAAGTCCATTTACTTGTCTACTTTTCTCTCGTACTTACAACACCGCGTTGTCATTAAAACTGCAATAACTTTTGATCTAGTAGACCAATTTTAATGAAACAAACACTAAGTTACTTCCGAGGAAATGACTTACGAAATTCTTGTTGAGAATTTAATATAAATCCTGTACTTTAGTGATGCGTATTCATATAAACAGACAGACAGACATATATTTCTAAAAACGATTGAACTATATTCTATTACTTATTCCTAGACACCTGCAATATTTTTTTTCTCGAAAATCGAAAGAGTAGAGATATGATCAATTTACATTCTTATTATATGTAGGTATAGATCAAGAGGTTAGAATTAGCACAGGATATCACGTAAACATCTGAAATTGTTAAACGAAGTTGTCCCACAGATCTACATAAGCAAGCGTATAAATGATTAAATCTTGTCTTCGTATTCAAAAGACGTTGACCTATTATATAACACTGCAATATAATGGTCTCAGCGTGCATAATTCATGCCTTATGGCGCTTCTGATAAAAATTCCTCACATTTCGACCGCTCAGCAGTGTGCTAGAGAATTCTATGGAGGTTATTCACGGATCGCTCGTTTCAATCTCGACAGACGAAGGAATGTTCACCTTGACATTCATGAGACCGGAATTGCGAGTGCATAGGACTTTAATGTCTCGTGTAAATAATTTTAAACTGTCGCTGAACGTAAAAAGATTCATTATCAATATTTAATATACAAAATAAAATCGAAAATACTAACAATATTCACAAAAAGACAACCAAATTAGAATAATAATGTAATAAAATATACGGAATAAAACAAAGAGTCAACATAATTCATCAAAAGTATCTGAAATTTATTTTTATTATAATTAAAAATCAAACATTCATATTCTTATTTTTATAACAAAGTGTTAAAGTTGCACGACTGTACTGTACTGTACTGTGTGTGTTTTACAATGATATTATCAAATAAATTTTTAGTTATTTCCATTTAATTATCCAGGAATTTTGTATCATAAGATTATTTAAAATTTAACTTTAGCTGTCGGTTTCATAAGAATTTATCTTACCAAAATATAATCTCATATATGTGTGTGAGATAATAACGACCACAACCGTAATAGTCACCAAGTGCAAGTTACAGCCACCTTATATCACAGTGGACCGTGCGACAATAACTATTGTCCACATCTCATGAATTTCTCCAGCCCGTGATGTGACCCGTGATGGCGATAACTGTTCTAACATGTGATTGTTCAAATTTATGACTTTTCACTACAGTAGAAGGAATGACGTACACCAAGCTATGAAAATTGTCACAAATATTAGTTACTTTATAGAAAGTAGAATTAAAAAAGTACTTCTACATTGACTTAATACCTGCAGTATTCCACATGAACAGGGCAGCGAAAACAAAGTGAGTTGCTCAAATTCGTTCATTTCCAGCATAATTAGACTTCTAGTAAGTATGAATATGAACACCCTTTTTGTTTTTTCTATGTATATAATAAAATTGTTGTATATTATTACTACTTATTAATATTTTTTCGTACATAAATACTCATCTATGTATATTTTATATATTTAAATAATACCTACTCAAAAATCACCGTAAGAGTTTACATAGGATTAAATAACATAATACATGTCAACATTTTAATCCTATATCTGACAACTCATCCAACCTAGGCAAGCGTCAAACGTAATATCAGTGTAACATTTTGTACGTAGGTATAATACAATGATCGACCTTTCTACTTAACTAATGCATTTCCCATGTTAATACTCCTAGTATATCTTAAGTGTGGTTAAGTTCCAGTTTGAAATAAAAAAATAATTTAAAAAATGTTATCAAAATGTTGTTTTCAATTGTTTATTTCCAGTTTTTGTACACGAAAAAAAAATTTTACAGGTTTCAGTTTATTTTTAAAAAGTAATAATTTTTTTATGTAAATTTTACTACATTTAATTAATCACCTTTTTTTTCAATATTTGAAAAACAATTTCCTAAATTCGAAAATAACGGTTCTTTAGTAACCGAAGTATACTATGAACAAATAAACAAAGTCAAAAATATGTGTTCACATATTTATAGCTAGCTACTAGAGATCCAGTCAAGCTGAATATGAACAAATTCCAGAACATCACTTTTAGACGGTGTGTGTACTGTTGAAAGATATTAGTAAAAAAAAGTACCCACTCAAAATAAAGACACCATTATTAAAATGATAGTAAGCATTTATATCCTACACTATAATAACATATAAACACAACCTATTATTTCTTTAGCAATCAATATACTACTTAAATTATACAAAAAAAAAAACACAATGCAAATTTCAGTTGATTTTTTTCTTCTACAAATACTTTTACTCAAGAATTTAAAGTCATAAAGTAATTGTTAAAAATTAACCTAATGAAAAGACGCTATTTTTAACAAAGATAATACAAATGCATAGCGCTTTCATTCATAAAGTCCACAAGATGGCGGCCATTGTTAGCAACTACTAATGTAAGGATCCCATCATTCCTTTTAACACCCACAGATTCAGTAGTCCGGTGAAGCTGGTAAGACTTTGCCAGGTCAATAGCGCAGTCAGTTCGAGAAATAAAAAAAACACCCTCAGATTATTCTTAGGTATATTTTATACAATTTTTTGTATTATAGGAGGCAAACGAACAGACGGATCACATAGTGTTAAGTGATCATAGCCGTCCATAGCAACACCAGGGGAGTCGTAAGTGCGGTGCCAGTCTGTGTTTGGGGAAAACGGAGGAAAGAGGGAAATGGTGAAGGGGGAGGGAAGGTGGGCTTCCGGCGCTCTCACTGACCGAAAGAAACGCAACAATGCAAGCACTGTTACTTCACGTCGGTTTTCTGTGAGAGGGTGGTACTACCCCGGACGAGCCGACAATTTTTTTTTTCGTAATGACTACGCTATTGACCCAGCAAGATCTTAACAGCTTCACCGGACTACTGACGAGCCGACCCATTCTTGCTGAAATCAATGATAGCTTCAGCGTGGCTCTACCAACAGCAGATAATACAAACCAATAACATCTACTCTCTTTAATTATTTATTTTCATTTATATACTTTCCTTTTTCATACTTTTTATTTCAAGTTTTGACTGTTTAATATAATAATCCTATAGCTAAATAAAGTATGTCATTAATAATTCAATGTCTAATTTTGTCAATCATTTTTAAATGTCGCAGGTAAGTTCTTAATCAGAGTTTAATTAAGTCGGAGCTGTATTATCTTCTCAGTGAAATTATTTTACAATATAGCACATTGAATGCTTTTCAGCCTTGCAATCATATAATGAAACTCTACATTTAAATAGAAACAAATTGTTATATAACTATTTCTGCGAAACCAAGAAAGTCACTTATAATATTATTCAAATTACAAAAATAACAAATTTTTAAGCATTATTTTTAGTAAATCTATTTATTGAATTATATATATATATATATATATTTTTTTTATTGTAGCTCGGCAAAGTGACTGCACTATGCCTGATGGCAAGCACAGTACAATCCAAAAATAATAGCGACCACCGATAGACACACTGTCCATCGCCGGTCGCCACTATCATGCCGGCCTGTAATAAACTGGATATGCACAGGCTGATCCCGAAACACGACGCGCTGAAGCGAGTCACTATGACGGGCTCTTTCGCCATGTACATGGTGGTTGCGACCCAGTCGGGCTGTAAAACCCTACCACCCCGCAATATATATATATAATATAAATAAATAATATATTATAATATATTATATAATAATATATAATAATACAATAAATATAAATAAATTAAAAGTTTGAAAGTTAAATAATTTTTATGACAGTATTATACTTCGAATAATGATTAACACCTAATATAGAGAAATACAGTAAAGAGATCTATCTATTTTTACATGAAATGTTAAAGTCACACAATTAGCCTAAACGAAAGTTACGCGTATAAACTAATAATAGTTTCCTAAGTATAAAATAGCCGTAGCCTGGTGGTAATGTACTCTACGTTATACTGAACGATCGACGCGACAGGCCGATAGTTCGGAACCCATCGGTTTTTTTACCAGATTAGGCCCCCCTCGACAGCGGCTCAAGCCTAGGTCCGTTCCCTCGGCGTGGAGCCCTTGAGTACGCTGCTCATGCGATACAGTGACACAAAACCTTACATCACTGCTACAACATCACACACATCATCTATACACACGTGCACGCCTACACGCTTACACGATGTTTGTTCTTTTTCAGAGTTTAGAAGAATGAGAAGGTTTCCGGCACAAAATACATATAGGAATTGTTGAGGCATGCTTGCTTGGTACACATGCATGTTTCAATAACTCATATACGTATATCTAGATGGCTTAGCTTAGGTTAGCTCATATAGGACGCGATTTTTGCACAAATCAGGCGACAGACCAAGCCGTGGTGTGCCGTGCACCCTTGAGTTAGCCGCCCAAACATCCCAAATCGGCTGAGTGCCTTCAGCGCTCGCCTCAATAGTTCGGTGACGCTGTAAAGACCTTTCTAGGTCAACAGCGTTTTAATTTCGAAAAAAAAAAGTGCATCTATCCACTGTTAACTCAATAGGACTCGCTATTTTACAGTAATAAATAGAAAAATCTGTCCTCATCTTGTGCATTAATATGGAACTAACTAATTCATCTCGAATATGATTGCGTTTAGAATTACACTCACTATAATCTCACTGTTCAAACACAGATAAAGTGATCCCGACCTCTTCGAACAAGACATTGATCAAAGAAACCCTACCACCCACGAGGGATAACTCGACCCGTACTACCACCCAGAAGTATCCATCGATATATATAGACGACACGACTCATTAAATTGAAACAAAATTTGGTACGCATTAACTTAATCGAGGAATCGTGGCCCCTAACCGAAATAGTGTGTAGGACATTTTTCATAAGTTGCAAGAAACAATATATAAACGGTCAGAGGTAAATATTTAAAAGCGTTTGAGGTTATTAACACACATTAGTATATTTAATTCTAAAACCAAATTTATTTCGAAAATTTCTTACGATTTTACATTAGACTTCAACCATTCGAAGAATTATTCAATTTAAATTAAATGCATATCACTACAGTACTAAATCATATAACAAGCAATTGGATTAAATTACTATAGAAATTGGTATAATTAAATAACTGATACATCTTTACTATATAACAATACTATTAATTTATTTATTTTTTTTTTTCGAAATGACTACGCTATTGACCCAGCAAGGTCTTAATAGCTTCACCGGACTACTAAGGCGAGCCCTTAAGGCACTCAGCCGATTTTATTTTGGCAACCAGCTCAAGAGCGCACTGCACACCTCGGCTTGGCTGTTGCCTGTTGCATGCAAAATCGCGACCCATCTTAACTAACCCAGCCAACTATTCATATATGTATGAGTTACTGAAACGCATATGTGTACCAAGCATACACGCCTCAACAACTCCTCCATATATTCATTATCGAAAAATTGAGAGTTTTTCAGTTCGATAAGGGAAAAAAAGTAAACCCTTCCACTTTCATGTGTAAGCGTGCACGCGTGTGGGGGCGATCATGCAGTGTTGTAGCGGTGATGTATATCTGTGTGTCACCGCATCGGGCAAGCAACGCACTCAAGGGCTCCCTACCGAGGGATCGAACCTAGGCCCGAGCCGCTGCCGTGGGAGGCCTAATAGGGTGTTAATTTAATAAAGAAAACATAGTGCCTAAAGAAGATTGTGAACGCCAATCCACTTATACTAAACTATAAAGTTAAGATTTAAGGAGAATACAAAATACTTATATCGACCCAAGAACTAGAACATAACCTCCAATAACTGTTATCACGGAAAAAATATTTGCTTAGTGTATTGTTACTCATGATAGGTGTTTAGCAGACATTTCCAGGAACTTTGTTAATTAATTTTCCACACTGAGGGCAAAACTAGATTATAACGAATCATATGTAGTAAAATATAAAGAGATACTGTTTAATAATATATTTCTTAATTCCGACTAGAAAACGAAATCATAATGATTATTACATTTTCATTAATCATTAACACCCAATAGTATTTTACATGGAAAATTCGAGTTAAATTCTTAATTGAACTGTTTTAACACTTTAATTATACACTTTGCGTTGTAGTTACGTCAGTTCGTTATGACTTCACTGAGTCACAAGGGAGACAATTAGGTTGTAGATTTTACTTAAAGTTTTAATACGGGAAGCGCGTCGAAAAACTTTATTTTCTTATTCATAGATATATGTATTTATTTTATACTAATTTTACTACCGGTTTTGCTCGCATTAATGTAGATTTGGTCTGTGCTTCGGGAAAAATACATTTTTTTTATATTTTTTTAATATTAAAAATTGTCCTTTTCTGTACCCGTGACAACGAGTAAGCGAAATTTCATCGGTTGAGTATTTAAGGCATACAAATGTAACAAACAAACCCACATTCGTATTTATAATATTAGTAAAGATAAAAAATTAATAATAACAAGTATGTAAAATAAACAACTATCTGTAAAAGAAAAGGTTTTATTATGCTGTATCACTTGCTTCAAATCCATATTAATATTATAAAGATGGAGCGTTTGTTTGTTGGGTTAAATGCTCTTATCTCAATAACTACTATCCCAATTTGAAAAATAATTTCAGTGTTAGATAGGTCATTTACCGAGAAAGGCTATATATTATCAAGCTAAGACGAATAAGAGCGGAGCACCAACGAAGAATGTTTCAAAATCGAAAGTATTTTTTTCCTTTTGAGAGCTTCCACTGCGTATTAGTAAGCACAAAGTAACTATACCCTGCGGACGAAGTCACGGACAGAAACTAATGTATTATAAACCAATTAAGCAATAAATTTAGTTTTACTAGCTTCTAGGGTTCAGCACGTAATTCTAGTCTGATGAACTAAAATTAGAATTGACGTATTTTTTTCTTTTTCATAATAAGAAAACAATTATAATTGAGTAAAAATACCCCTTTTAGTTATTTTTTAATAGTGTTAAATTAGTTTTGTTAGTTAATTCAACTTAGTAAAAAACAAGGAACTATACAAATTCATATACAGCATTTTACTTACATCTTCTGTGATATTAAAATGAATAAAAATAACAACGGCGATTATAAAAAATTATACCTCATTTCAAAACTATATAATTAGACCCGGCACATCGTCATCTCGTTACCTGCAACAAATTTACATAATAGATAAGTTTCTATTCTTACTGAAACATTAACACAGTTACATAATTATGAACAGCTATTTTTTGCTAATTAAAAAATATAGAAGTTGCTTATTCCAAACAAGCGTGTGAAATTCAACGAAAAGTAAGGTTAGCAGTTAACTGTAGTATACTAACTGTAAACAGTAGTATATTATTGAGCTTTACTTGTGTATTAATTCAATGCATAATTATATAAATTAGTAGTCGCCTATTGGTCGAAATTCAACCATAATTCATTTTGATATTCAATAAGACCAAAGAGAATAATCATTATTTCAGTGATTTCATACTAAACACATATTATTTATCAACTAATTATTAATGTATATTATAAAATTACATATTAGATTATCATAAAATTAACCTACAATTTGACCATATACTTTCAAAGGGCGTGTAAGGTATGGAATGTAAGTCATGTTAAAAATATTGAATATAATATGGAACGTAAGAGTGAAACGAAGGATCGCGAAAGGTTTTTTTTATTTACATGTGTGTATATGTTGTGTGTCATTCAAGTAGTAGTGTGTATAATGTATACTTTAATTAATTTAATGTGATTAGAAACGGCGCAAATGGAAAATTTAGTACCATGGAGCTCAAATGTACGCGGCTCTTTAAAGGAATCGAGTGACCCACTCATCATAAGTAAAAGGACAGTCAATATCTCAATCAGGGAGTAGGTTGATATACGACATGACAATGCAACCTTTTAGAATGCTTGATTCTGATGAGGATGTCAACAGCATCTACTACTTTAATCAACAGTATTGCGTATATATCTTTACCGGAATGTTGATTTAATACAATTACCCTTATTTAATATATATTATACAATTGTTAACCGTAATAAAACTAAAAATTTAATTCATGTCTATTATTACCCGCCTGTAAAACTTTAAAATTCTAAAACTATCCCAGAACTTACATAAATTAATGATGTTAAACTCACAACTATAGCGATAACCTTAATGTCAGTTTTCAGTCAAATAATTACACTTACTACGTTCAAAACACAATCCCACAGAACTGTAATATCAACGTTCAGTATTTGTAGTTCGGTGAAGTTGTTAAGACCTAGGTCAATAGCGTAATCTAAGGTCCCTAGCCGCCCCTAACATGCGGCGGACGGTACACCGTGGGGTTTATTCCCTGTGAGCCGGATTTGTTTTTTTTTTTTTCGAAATGACTACTCTATTGACCCAGCACGGTCTTAACAGCTTCACCGGACTTCCCCTGTGAGTCGTACATAGTCCAGTCTCTCCCCCGAAAGGTTATTAGGTATCCATAAAGGATTTACGTTAATAAAAAAAAGGTCAATAGCGTAGTCAGTTCGAGAAAAAAAATGTTCAGTATTTTAAAGATCACTGATACAGATTTGTGTTACTACATGTATGTTCACACTGAGTAGCAGAGCGCGGTTGAATTGATTAATTTACGAGCATGGTGGGTGGCTTAGTCAATTGTTAGTTGGCTCATGTTTAATGCGACTATTTGAAAACGTCTGATGAGTACATAATATCATGTTACAAGTCAGGCATTTTTTAATAGTCATATGTTTTATATAGTGAATGCTGTTCTACGTATACTACGAGTCGTATATTGGATAGCGTACTAGTACCAACACTTACTAGAGTTCTACGTACTATTCGTTACGTTTCACCTGATACAATCATGGACAAAATAAAAATGAATGTTTTCACTTCATTTAATATTAATTATTTTTTTACTTACAAAACTGTATTTTATTATAGATCAAAATGTGCAGTTACTATGTAAATCATTTTTGAACACATACTAGATAAATATGATGACAGCTACATGACCAATAAAACTTTTAGTGTATACTTAATAAATAAGTTTCCAATAACTTATCCAGGACTATATTTGGATACTATAAAACAGACTCTATGAATAAAAAACAATGTTAATTTATGATGAAAAATAGGCTAGCACAAAAAATCTTCCGCCAACAACAAAATACTCCTATAGGAGATATCAAATATCGTAAAGATTTGTAGAAATTGTCAGTGCGTACTAGAAGTAAAAAATAAATCTAATGTATAAATAAATTCTTTGTTATTCAAAGTTTTTTGAAAAATGTAATTCAGGCATAATTTATATTGAAAGTTAATAACATGAAGTGACTTAATATATGAAACTTTTAAATAAACGTTGCAACGATTATGCATGGATTTCATGAGTCATGAATTGAATATTTACCTCTTTATACTAATACTCGATTATTTGCATATTTATATTCACATATTCACCTTATTTTAAAAAATCTCTAAGAAATAATTTTGCGTGTGGTTAAAAAACAGCATCCTACTTATGAATTCTTAATTAAACAACACTCTTTTATTACGACAAAGAGAAAAAAACACGGAATATTTTCGTCCCATCTTATTATACACGACGATTTAACATCAAAATATTATAATTTACGGAATCATTTTTTGTGTGTCGTATACTTTGCCTCGAGATTGAGAGGAATGAGTCTCGTAAAACAAGACCAACGACTGATACAGCTAACTGTAAACCTCTAGAGAATTACGACACAATAAATTTTGTGGTTACTGTTAAAAAAAACTTTTGCTTTCTATATTTTTATGAATACATATTTTTCTCCACTTTCACTTGTAGTCATATCTGATAAAGAAAACTGTGCCTATTGTTGAAGACAACGGGAAAATACTTATTACTGTTTCTCTTCCATTAACAATAAACAATAAGCTGAAATTCATAACTTGTGTTTTAAAACAAATAACACTTCTGTGCTTTAACCATGCCTTAAAATTTGAAATGTATATGGATTCTTTGTTCTCTGTTAATTATCGATACATAAAAAATTGTTTCTATATTACATCCTTTTTTCGATATAACCACGCCATCGACCTAGCAAGGTCTTAACAGTTTGACCGGACTATATATTACATCCGTAGTAAGTATTAATATTTACTATATTCTATGTACCTAATTTGGAGTTACTTAGGCCAAGACATTTTGCAAGATATTTTGATTTCCCAATAAAATATATCTGTATCAGAAATAATAGTAAAGCGAATGTAGATAGTGTTTTGGAACGTAATCAATCAGAACGGTAAAACCATCATAGGCCTTTTTGAAGATATTTGGATAAAAATATGCGATTTAAACAGATAAAGGTTATATAATAGGACCTTTCTTTAACTATAAAATACAGTAGGGGAGAGTGGGGTAATTGAGAACGGCGGGTAATTGGGAACATTTAGATAAATAGTACATCTCCCCGTACTACACTGTCGCGAACCTATTCTACGTCTGAATGCAGAGCCATTCGTTGGTGTATGCGAAAGTGGGATTAAAAGGACGCACTAGTGTTGTCACGGTAAGTCGAACAATTATTTTTGTATGTTTGATATAATTTTTGTCATCAGTTATAACGCATGTAAGTATCATATTTTTGAGTACAAAGGTATTATGTTTTTACTCATATCATACACGTAGTATCTGTTTTCAAATGCAACACAGATTGAAGTTAATAAAAAATGCTTTTGAGAGTGGCGGCAATTTTTATGTATATTGACTGACTCGGGTAATTGGGAACGGCATTAGGTAGATAAATTGGAACGTTCCCAATTACCTCTTACCCTCTTAATTACCCATAGTACTGCTGGTTAATTGTATAAAAATATTTAAACTTTACAAATTATTTCAGATGTCTCGTAATTACGTAAGAAAGATCAATCACACATCTTTCTTAATTAACTCATAGCATTCCCATTTCCCCGACGGGATGATCTCGATTACCCCATAGGGTATCAGGTAAACAGGAACGGCAATGTTTTTTGTTTTGGTTTATATTTTTATTAAAACGTAAATTTAAAATAACGTTTTATGACTACTAAGTACATAGATAACTAAAGTTCACGTAGCAATAAAATTTGATTTAGTTTATAACTATTTTCTATTATTTTTTGCGTTTGAAGTTAAGTGTTCCCAATTCCCCCACTCTCCCCTAATTGTTGAAGTTCCTTTCGAGAGTTAAAGAACAAAATTCCCAAAATAAAAACAATATTTTCGCATCTCAAGAATTGCATTTTAAGTTTATAAAAAAAAAACTCCGGTAGTACATTATTTATAGAATAACCTTATCAATTTCTTTCTTCCTAGTATCGAAAGGTTATAGAGAAGTAGTACCTCTCACTAGGTATATTGAATGGCTATAAATATTTTATGATCGACATTATGAGCCCTCCTCACTCAGCATTAACTTTATTAAACTATAAAGTTTAAAAGTAACAAATAAATATTATTTTTAACACTGTGTAAAGTAAGACATTAGTTTTGGTAACTATATCTCTGTATCATCAGAGTAATAGTATACCTGAAACCTAGAAACGGTATAAGAATTTAATCGAAACTTATACGGTGTTATTACAAAAAAGTTAAATACGTATTAAATACTTGTTAGTTAAAAAGTTAGATACTTGCTTTAAAAAGGTTTCGTACTGAATACACCGTGCTCGTCCGAGGCAAGTTCGCGTTATCCTTTTTTCGCGAATTTATCCTAACGTATCCAAAGCGAGACAAAATAGCAAGATGGCGGACATTCCGTGAGCACGATGCATTTAAAACGTAACCTTTTTAAAGCAAGTATTTAATACGTATTTAAGTAATTGGAACAACACCGATTATATTTATTTCACAGTAAAAAATGTTTATTAAATGTAATTGCGCACATTAATATAATCTTATTGTAATAAACTACCCTAATAACCTGTTTATTAAAAATAATTGTACTACTAATCGCGACACTGATCCTATTTGAACTAAAAGTTGACAACTTTATTGGAATTTAAAGATTTATCCAAATAATTTACAAACTTATTTAATGCCAGTAATTATTTTAAATGATTAAAAAATGTTTGAATAATAGTTACATCATTGTTATTTTGCTATGTAAAGCTTTGTTTTCGTATAACCGACAAAAAGGTTAAATGCTTCACCTGATACAATTTCTATCCTAAACATTTTTAAATGCCAAAGTTTTAACGTTTATGAAGTTAAAATTAGACATTAAAAAACAGCACTTGACCGCCGCGGTGCGGTGATACCATGTCGGAAAGAGCCGCCCTAGGCCATAAAAAACAAAGCTCTTTGGATTGCAGCCAGACCCCGCTTCAGATTCAACCTCATTGAAAACGAACATTTAAAAGTAAACTAAAGAGCACTCGAATTTAATACGCTACAAAGTTACAAATTGATCGCAGAGGGAATTATAGTTTATCTTACCAATATAGACGATACATTGAAAATCAGCTTTTGGAAACGTTTTTCAAATGCAGAGTGTTCACGGGTATTGTTTGAAAACTACTAGATTTCGTGTAAAAATTATTTCGAAACTTTAATAAATATATAAGTTGTAACCATATTTGTTCTAAATTGCAAATGATAAACGAATCTTTTGTAAGAAATACCAGCAATAAACTTTGGCAATCGACAATTATACGGTCCGCATTGCGTCCACATTATTGGGTAATTCTTAATGCGAAACCAAGTTCTCGAAGGACCCTCTGTCGAGAATTCCACTACGTTCAAAAACCTTCGGTGACATTCTTTTATTCCAAAATAGTGGGATTTCTTTGCTTCATCCCTTATTCGTCCTCTACAAGAATTTATCGGTGGGATAAATTTTATTGCCAAAAGGCTTTCAGTGGGGATCAAAACTGCCCAAGTTTAATAGCTCCATGTTAGTTACGTGAAACAACGTTAAATTGAAACTCAGTTTAATTTGTGGTACGGTTTAACTAAGGAATTTCATGAAGGTTTTAATTTTATTTAACCGTAGAACCGAGGCAGTCAAGATTGTCTGGTCCTGTGAGATACCTGCGCTTAAAACAGAACAGCCCCGAGGTATTACAGCTCCTCATTTCACAGTATTCTGAGACCACAGTTTCAAGTATTATTTATACTTCTCGTATAACGAATAATAACCAAAAATGTGGTAAGAGTATGGTATATTTTGGTTAGATAACGTTATCATTTTTTCAATCAATACGCAGGAAAACCTGATTAAACAGAATAATTTTAGTGTCTTGATTTGTATCTATACTAATATTATAAAGGAGGGTTTGTTTGTTTGAACGTGCTAACCTCAGAGTCTACTAATTCGATTTGACAAATTCTTTCAATGTTAAATAGGTCATTCATAGAAGAAGGTTATATATCATCAGGCTAAGATCAGTAGGATACGGAACACCAAAGAAGAATGTTTCCAAATAGACTTTTTTCCTTTTGAGAGCTTCCGCTGCGTGGTAGCGTTAACCCAAAATAACTATTCCGCGCGAGATCACGGGCAGAATCTAGTATGTAAATAAAATTAAAGTTATTTTTTCTTATTTAGGAATTTTTTCCGAAACGGCTGGACCGATTTTGACAACACTTTTACAAAATCAAAATAAAAAATACTTTATTCGACTTAGGCCCTGCGGAAGCGTTTAATAACGTCAAAACTCTACCATCGTTTCAAAAACAACCCACTCATCAAGAAGAACCGGCAAGAAAGATGCAGATTATTACATAGATTACACACCATTAGGCTTTGCCATAGAAGCTAAGTAGTTATGATAGAATTAGAAATAAATGATAGCATAAAATTAATGCAGATAAATAAGTAGTTATCATAACTATTCTCAAGGGAATCAAGTCACGCGCTCTAGCTAGTTTTAAATATTAAATATTTACTCTTATATTATTATTAGTTATCAGTCTCTCTCATGCAGCAGTTTCTTAAATAGCATTATGATATATCATTAGTCTATATGATTTAATTACAAAAATAAAATTAACGTCATTTACTTTCGTACGTCTTAATATTGGGTGAACTTAGATTCTTCATCACGCTCGAACGAGTAGACGGTTATTATGAAATCCGGCGTAGAAACCGATTAACTCGGGTAATAGAGCATAAACTGCATAGAATAGTGTTTACAACAATATTAAAATACGCCATGCAAAACGAGTGGACTCGTTGTGGTATAATTTTAAAGTTTTTATTTACAAAAAATGTATGTTTCTCAAGTAGAATATTAAATACCTAAAAAAATTATAGAAGCAAGCATTTTCTCTGCTTTAATATATGCTTCAATATACTAGCTGTGCCCACGACTTTGCCCAAATGTATGCTCATATATGAAAACAGTGATTAATAATCTTCTGAATATATTAAGTTAATTTACTTATATACTTTTTTTTCATACCTAAGTCGCGTCGTCATTATAATTACAATAATTTTTGATAGAGTGTATCGATTTTAATAAAATAAAGACTAAATGTTACTCGATAATATTTTTTATGATTTTCTTGAAGAGTTTTTATCATAAAAGCAGGATTGTAGCAGTGATGCATGTTCAAACAAACAGACAGACATTTCTAAAATTGATTAAAATATATTTTATTACTTATTTTTTTACAGTAATCTAAAAGTACAGAAGATATAGATAAGTATATTTCACAGATATTGGTTTAAAATCTAAACCAAGTCCTCTAGCACCAATGTACATTTCTGTTTTACTAAATTAACCGACCGTGTTAAAGCACTCTCCCTATGTAAGAAAATAAACAATGGAGTCATTAAGTGTATGTGTGATTAGAAATCATGCGTTAAAACAGCTCCAGTTACGATAATCTCAAGATGCACTTGAAACTTGATCACTTCAATATATTTCTTACTCGTACGTTCAAGATGCCCAAAGATTTATTTGATCAAAGATTGATTTACCAAGTTATGGTTGGCATTACAGATACAACGAACAAGTTTGTTCACTGTATATCGCTAAAGTTAAACGAATTCCCTTTTAGACATCTGAGTGATTTTATCAAAATTATTTTATGTATACTAATATTATAAAGCTGGTGGTTTGATTTTTTGGTTGAACACGCTTATCTCAGAAACTACTAGTTCGATTTGAAAAATTATTTCAGTATTAGATAGCTCATTTATTGAGGAAGGCTACAAGCTACATATCATCAAACTAAGGCCAATAGGAACGGATCACCAATGAAGAATGTTTCATAATCGGGTTTTTTTCCGTTTGACAGCTTTCGCTGTGTGTCAGCGTTAGACCAAAGTAACTATTCCACGCGTGTTAAGTAGCGGAAACAATTAGTTAATAATAAACGAATACGCATTATATACACAATCGGAATTATTGAAACGTGATGTTAGAAGGCCGTCAATTCCAAAATTCGACTTCTAAAAACATGATGGGGTATAACAATAGCCTATCCGAGACGCCCTATACATCATGCGCGCTATTGTGTGCCTTCCTTTGTTTTTTTTCTTTGTACTATAATTTGGCGGTAGGGAAGCTGTGCGTGATATTAAGCGTTAAATTAGTGCCTATTCGATAGTTGTTTTTATTATGAAATTTGGTACTGAGGAAAAAAAATGCATATTCTACAGAGGAACTGGTGAATTAATGTTGATAAAGAGAGACCCAAACATTAGTACAAAAATGTGCATTCTTATATTCATATTATAATTTTCAAAAGTAATATTCTCGTTGAATAAAATTGATCACAAAATTTTGTAAACATCTACGGTGTTATTACAAAAAAGCAAATATGTATTAAGTACTTGCTTTAAAAAGGTTTCGTACTAAATGCATGCCCACGTCTGAGGCAAGTTCGCATTATCCTTTTTTCGCAAGTCTAACCCAACCTAACCAAAGCGAGACGAAAGAGCAAGATGGCGAACATTCAACGAGCAGCGTGCATTTAAAATGTAACCTTTTTAAAGTAAGTATTCAATACGTATTTAACTTTTTTGTAAGAACACCGATAGTTTTTATAAAGAAGAGATCATAACTCCTGCATTTGTCATATGGTACTTTATTTTAGACAAAGTGCAGTAATATAGCATTGCACAGTAATCTATAATATGTGTGATAATAAAATGAAAAACACGGAAATACCCACTTATATATAAATAACTCTGTCGGTATTTGTAGCGTCGATGAACAAAAAATATTTATTAATAGTATACATTTTTTAATAACAGAAAGCCACTTACGTTCGATAGGCTCTCGGGATATACCATATACATTTTGATAAAAAAGGAAAGGTTAAGCAACTCTGGACGAGTGGTTCCGAGTCCGACTGGTAGAATGTCGTTCGTAAAAACGTAAGCACGCGTCGGCAAACTCCAAGCAGGTAGGCGCTGTGTACCGAAGTACATACAAGATGTTTGTGAACCAGGTATCTTACCTTTAAAGGTAGCGGAAATGATTCGTATTTGCAAAGTTCCCACGGTTTTCTTAACACTTTTACTTATACTTGGCATTTTTTAGTTTTTATTCAATAATTTATGAAGAGTTCTTATTTTAATAATAAATTAATATTTTTCTTATATTATGCAATTGGTATTTGTATTCAAAACCTATAACGATTTTATTGCTATAAAGGTCATGAATCATAGTTATAATAGGTCAACAATAATTGTAATAAATATATTAGGATTTATCATGTGTTCAGTTTTAATATAATAACTTTTTTTTCTCGAACTGTCTACGCTATTGGCCTAGCAAGGTCTTAACAGCTTCACCGGACTACGAATATTAATTCATGGTACCAATAAATGCTGTTAGTTAAGACGGGTAGTTAATATTAATTAATGAGTAATACAACGTGTACCTATCATTAGGATCACCTTTGCTGTCTTAATTCGTAACTAAGAGAAATATAATTTGTATTTTTCATTCAAAACAGTATTACGAAATATGCAGTTACGATTTAATATTAACACAAAGCCTATAATCGTGATAAATAACTTTTTTTTTACAATAGTACCGGATTAGCGACGGGCGTATTTTTAGCGGTTTAACAAAAGACGAGCAACAAAATAATTTATGCTCTGGATAACAAGTGACGATTCGGTGCAGTTGAAAATAATAAAACAAGTTCACTTAGATGACAATACTAGGCGTAGGAATGCGGCCGTGTCGTACTTATAATTGTGACAATTAACGAAATAGTCTCTCTTAATTTTCCAAGCTGCAATGAACTCTGGAAATGCGGGATTGACAATTTTTATTATCATAGTTAATTGAGATTAAAAACTTTATGATGTAAGCTCTGTTTTACATATAATATTATTAATATCAGTAGCGTTTTCTACGATTATGGTTTATGTGTAAAAATAATTACCTTTATGATTCTTTGTTCGTAATTAGAGAATTATTTTAGGTCGCTTATTTAATTATTAGCATTAAATGATTATAATTCTATAAAAACATATATTATACTAGTTGATACCTACTTGCTTTGTTGTATATAAGATAAAGTTTTAATGAGGAGTAATTGGCAAGAGTCAATGGAATCCAAGAAATAAATAGCTAATTATAGTCCAATACTAATACGTTCACTAGTTTTGTTATGATTAATCCTTAAAACAACCATATTTTCATTCTATATGGGT